>VXAV01008923.1:248324-277042 GCA_013399715.1 Alectura lathami | reverse complement strand
GCCTGTAAGGAAAATTAATTGCACCCGTATCTTCAAGTGTTCATGTCAGCAACACTCCTGAAATTTATTTTAGGAATACACATGGCTCCAAAGCAAAAGGGTGTAGGATCACCACAGTCCATCTATCCTGCAGTCGCTCTTCCTTAAACTGTTGGGAGAATAGCAGACTGCAGAATGAAAAAGGACCAATGGACCAGCAAGAAGGTAGCCCCACAGTTATACCCCCCTTTTGCATGGAGACACCGCAGCATTAGAACTATAATTGTGCTTGAGTGTGTGACAGGGGGACTCTTGCCACATTTAGTCTGAAAAGCATCCTAAGGGCTTCTCAGTGCTTTGAGAAGCCTTTTTAGGACTACAGGGACACACACAAAACTGTCATGATTTTCCTAAGCATCAGGAATCAGAAATAGGCCTTTAAATTTTCCAATTAGCTTGCTCAGAGGAACTTAGCTGCTGCGGGTTACTTGGATGTCACACTTTGTTCAGCACTCACCAAGGAGTGCTTTTTCCTTACACTAACACAGAGCAGTCCCATGGAAGCATAAATGTTTCCACAACTGCCTTTTTCCGATAAATTCAGGAGCATACCATGTTCTGCCAGTTTTATGGTTCCTAAGAAGCCATCCAGGACACAGGGAAGCCTCACGGAAAAGGCAAGCACTATACCAAAGTGTCAGCTCCTTCAGCACATACTCTAAGCTTAAACTCACTATGTTTCAAAAAGCCAGTGACAGAAGAGAGATTTCTTTGCATTTTCCAGAGCGAAAGCAGGTGGCCACAAGATCCCCCTCCTACCCCTCCACCAAAAGCATCTTCATCTCACTGGGATTTCCTTACAGCTTACATCACTTTGGTACTTTAGTTTTACATTGTATTTTAATGCACTACAGTTTCTTCATCAACTCAAAAAGCTAAGATACTGACAATTTTAAAAGATAGGAGTACAAATTTGACCGGTACAGAAGAGATTCCTGAAATTACTGAAAAGCAAGTGTTTTCACAAGTTTCATCAGATGTACGAAATAGCTATTCACAACAAAAGCAACAAACATGCAGCTTTTATCTTAAATCCTTACATAAGGTGTCATTACAATCTTCAAATGCTTGAGGAGAGATCCTCAGAGTGAGCTTCATTTAATCTTTCAATTAACAACTCCCAAAGCAAATCACTCCTACTCTTAATAATTAAACTCCTCCATATGGCAAGTAGGCTGAGCAGGATAACAGTTAACTTGACAATGTCATTTGTGACATTTATTTAAATGAGAGAGGAAAAAAAATAAAGTTCATCACTGCAGCACATCTTTCCACTAAAAATGTTAAACCAACAGACAATTTTGACAAAAAGGGCAGAATATACTTATCTTCTAATCAAAACACTCATGTTACTTAGATGAGCTTTTTGAAAAGCAACATGCAATAATACTAATGACAGCAGGGAAAGGAGAAGGATTGTAGTGGGAAAGGAGAAGAGGCAACAATGTCCTGTTTGTCTGTGAAGAATTATAAATGCAAAGCTTCACATTAGGCTTCTCTGCCACTAGCATATTAGAAACCCAGATAATTTCTGAAAATGTTTATGAATTTATACAGTAACAGATGAGACTCCTGTCTGCAAAAATGAAACTCTTATCTGCAGACCTTGGTACATGAAATACTTGTTTCTGAATTTGTATGAAGCTTAGTGTTTAGTAAAACTCATTGGGGGGAGAGTTGACACCATTTGCAGTTCAGCTTTGTAGGAACAGATACAGTTCTTTAAAATCCACTGAATGTCCTTCACCAGGAAAAAGACACCTTAAACAACCTCAAGATAAATGAATACCCCTTCGAAGTATATATACAAGTGATCTTTACATGAGTTTCAAACCTGTTTTTGTCACTACTGAGAAGAGTCCGTTTATGCTGCTTCATTGCCTTCAGTATTTGAAAGTTGATTATATTTACACACAAACCTGATGAAGCAAGGAATACTGTTTTTTCCTTAAAATCACTATCAACTTCCCTGCTTTCACCACACCATCAAAAAAATAATTATGAACTTGAATTTCTGCTTTAAATAGTGAACTGTTAGTTCCTTTACATCACTGGAAAAAAAATAAGAGGATGCCACCAGCAAAACCAAGTCTTAAGGCATGTTTCAACTGTTGCTTCTCTAATCTTTGCCAGATCAAAAGCTGTGAAACAGAAGAGTAGACAACTTTCTGATCACCTGTTAAGACATTCAAAGCATCTCACACAATATAAGAACTTTTTGGTAATAAATGTTTACCCAAAGGAAAAGAAATGAAAGGAATTTGAGCAAATTAAGTTTGATGTCAGCTCTAATTTAGTTTCAACTTAACAGATATAAAAGCAAAGCATTTTCCAACTACCCAAATCAGCAATGCTTGTTTAAAGAGGAAGTTATGTACAGGATTTTGAATACATTAATCATGTCATGGATTATTCTGACAAAATAAAGTATCAGTATAAACATTTCATTTAGACTGTTAGGAAGTTAATTAGCAAATCATAACGCTTCTCTGCGACTAGACCAGTCAAGAAGACGGATTCGTGGCTCTTATCTCCTTTGCACAACCTCCCCTGAGCAAGCAGAGAAGCTGGACAATGTGTGTATGAAAGGAGAGCTGACTTAGGACAGGATCTCCTGCCAGCCCTAACAAAGTAGTATGAGAGATGACTGGGAGATGGAGATCTCTCATGTCAGCCACTGGAAATTCTCCATTTCTTCCTCTTCCAATCGTATTTATAACAATATTTCCTGTGTACATTTGAACACTCTGTGAGAGAAAAAAAATCTTATACCTCCTCTTAGTAGTAGAGAGGTATAACTCACTTTACAAAACTTTATTATTATGTAAGAACAAGAAGGAAGACTTGATTCAGTTATCATCCATGCATCTTGATTTTGTAGTGAAAACTATTTAACACACCTGTAAAAAATATGATATACTCTTCACACCTCAGTAATTACTAACATCTGAAATCGGAATCACTCCAAGAAAAAGCAAATTCACATAAGGTTCAATGATGACCTATAATCATAACTTTAGCTGGAAGAACCACCTCAGCTCAGACAAAGTTAACAAGACAGTTGCTGTATTTGCCTTGTATTACATACTTTTTAGAAGCTATAGCTATCAAAGATCCAGGACTGGGAATTCAGTATTCAAGTTCATTTCTCAACAGAACAGTTATACTGATTAAATACAGGTGCACATTCATATAGACTAAGCGACTATTAGTGCATAACATACCTAAGCACATGACAGGCAGCTAAGCTTTGCACACATTTTAGGTCTAACTAGTCACTTTTTCCTGTTGCAACAACTTTCTCCCTTTGATAACAGCAAGAAGCTAAGAAAGATGCACTTTACGCCTGACCAGTTACTTGAATCCATGCAAAAATCCATCAGCTCTGAAGGAAAAAAAAATACAGCACAGCATTTAAGCCACTTTCTTAACTTAGTCAGGAAATCAGATTTCTAAATGACCTGCAAATGCCTAACAGTATGTCCCTGTGATTTCTGCAAACTTCCTAGGAACTAAATTCTAGATTAAACATCATCTTCTTGCTTAGAGTTGCATACTTACTAACAGCTATGCTATGAATTAACATCACAGCCTGATCCTTAGTCTTCTGGTAGAACAGTGCAGTCAATACTTAGTGTATCAATTTCTATTCAGACACAGCTAGTGAGTTAAGCAGAGTATGAGTCAGTAAACTTCTCTCCAGAGGTGAGTGAACTGCAGAACAGAAGAAGCTCATGGCTGTAGCGTGGCTGATAACTTAGGAAGTTCCAACTTTTTGTGCTGAAAGCGTAGTTCACATCTCAGAATGAAAATGAGGGAGCAAAAGCACTTGAAAAGGATTCCTATCTTATATAATACTGAAAAAATGTTTAGTAGAAGTGTTAAGAGATGTGGTTTTAAAAATAACTTCTAAGGCCTAAGTCATTACACATCTAGGCAACTAGAATGAAGTATGCTACAATTATGAACTCCAGAAGTTTATTAAAGTCATGAGCTATTTTCTCATAAAATTTTGTATAGATCTCTCTACACTTAAACATTATTCTACTTTTGCTCTATTTGTTTTCACATGTGATTCATAATCGTATCCTATATCCATGAATCAGGCACATAAGCATGACATTGCTGACATTACTGAATTACTTCAGGTCTTCTACACCACCCGATCTAGTACATATATTATTAACTGTTCTAACCAAGGAATCAAATTTAATCCTCTGTGAGCACCATCTGTAGCATCATCAACTCTCTCACAGTTCCTGTAACAACACGTTGTCAGAATGTATTTATACTTTAAACGAGCATATCAGAATTGTACAACTGAAACCTGAATTTAAAAAATGTAATATTATACTTAAAATAAGCCCTTAACATCAGGGCACTTTTATTACACACATTTGAGCATTAAATTTGTCGGCCTATGCAGTGCCAATGCTTTCAGAAATACAAAGGTGCTGACAGCAGATTCATTTAATTGATAAAACCATAATTAAACATCTCTTCAGCATTATTAGAAATACCAGTACTTCTGAACATGTACAAATATCACAGTTTCTTCTTCAAGTAGTTCCATTAGGTGAAGATTTAGTAGTGCAGATTGCTGGCTAGCAAAGAACTATCCTAATTCCAGAAGCTTACATGAACTGCTCTGCAGTTAGCACTCGCATACAACTCCAGATTGCACAACTGGCAGTTTTGCTCCTACTAATACACTGCTAAATATTTTTCTTATGACGATTTTCGCCAAGTGATAAACTGGGCTGACAAACCTACCGATGTCGTCCCAGTTCACCTTGGCTTATTTGATGCAAATAAGACCCAAGAAGCCCTACCTTTTTTGGTTTTTAAAGTTTCAAAATGTTAAAAAAAAAAAAAAAAAGAAATTCATGCATCTGTGGCAATAACACCATCATGCTACTGCTCAAACTCACCACAGATACTGATTTTGCAATGAGTGTCAGAATAAACCACACACGTACGTATCTTAAATACATCCTGGCTGACAGGGTTTTAACAAATTTATTTTTGAGCCCATGAAAGTAGTAGTGAAGGGCATAGCCATCCAACACATACTCTTTAGCTGCTAAAGTGAGCATTAAGAGAAGCCAGTTCTCACACAGTAAGCAGACAAGTATCACACAGTGCTTAGTCGTGCACTGCAATCATGTGGAGGAGAAACCAGGAAGCTCAGTTCAACCAAATAAGAACTCCAAAACTCAGAATAAGCCAGACCACGGGGCTCAAGCTCATTGTTAAAAAGTGCATATTGACGAACACACAGATCTTGAATTAAAAACAGAAACTCTGTACAAATTTAAAGCAGCAAGCTTACACCTCTGGACAAACCTTGAGAAGGTGCATACAAGAAAAAAAGCAAAGCCTGAACAACACGCCTTGCCAAGTACTACAAATAACACCAGTTGCTCCCAATAGCACAGACACTTCCAGGATGCAAGGCAGAGCCAAGGCAATAATTCCACATGTGCTCTAAGGCAGAATAAGCCAAAGCCTAATGCTAGAAGAATTCCAAACTGTCTGTACCCCACTGTTCGTTCCTGCCCCATACTGTCCCTTTCCCTGTACCAACAGAGAAGCACATTTGTGCAGTCATGCTGCAGGAAGGCTCAGGAACTAATTCAGCAGGAATTGCTTCTCTATATGCCTGCACAAAGACTTGCAACTGCAAAGGATTGGGGCAGGAGGAGGAGAACCCAAAGCAGAAGCAGACAGAACTGCACTGCACAGCCAGCTCTGCTTCCAAGCCTTTATTGCAGCTGAACCCAGCCACCAACACAGCAAGTGAGCAATAAACAGAAAAACAAAATTACTGCAATGCAACAACATCTACACTGAGTGGGAAACTCCAGCTCCTTGTCCTAAATCCTCACCTTCCCTACTGGGAGGCACACGACAAGGCTGTGCCCTTAGCCAGTTGTTGCAGCTGACAACCATCAAGTGGAAAAGACATCACATAGCTGTAACCTGCAACACCTGATGGCACAGCCACACTTCAAACACAACCTGGAGTTCTACACTGGTCTGACTTATATAGTTCCTTAATTCAAGATCCAATCGTTTTTAACACTTTCCATAACATAGGAACCAGAATACACGGTAACGCAAGATCTAAACACAGACTGTACCTGTCCCAAAGCCAAACTATGACACCTGGCTACACAAAGCCAGCAACTGCAGGTTTTTGTCATATCAGTAACTCAAGAAACTAAACAACAAAAGAATTTCCTGAGGAAAAGAAACAGCCAAATAGGTATTTACAGAGAATTGAAGGGAAAGCACAAGGAAGTATAAAGACCTTCAACTCTGCGGCAACTGAGATTACAACCATCTGCAGAAGAATGTTAGTATAGAATACAATCTCACATATCTGATTGCCTCTGTTCCTAACTTGCTTGGGGGAGGGGGGAGAAGTACAAGATGAAATGAAGGACAGTAAACTTTTTCCAGATAATGACTGTTCTTTCAATAGTATGTATTGTATACAGGACATGTATACATAGATCTTACTAAAATTTTAGGATTCTTACAAGAGACTTTAACACTAATAGTGATTTGTATCTATCAGATATGAAAAGACTGAAGCATGACAAATGACATCCTAGATGTTTTTTAAAACTCTGCTGGACACACACTGTAAATGGAACTGGATCTCTCATGCACTGAATTACCAACACTTCTGCTGCTATTTACTCCCCTCAATAGACACAAGAAGAAACACAGGCCCACTGCCAAATTCCAATACAGTGTTTCCACTACATTACTCTTTTTAAATATCTAATACTTAAAAGTACAGGCAATCCATCATTTCCAATTATCAAAATGGACATAATTTCCAAAAGGAAAAAAAGCCACCTGCCCTTCATTAAACAAAAGCAAAAGTCAGCCAGAAACATGAAAGATGTCAGGTGTCCTACTGTCTTACAATCTCCATATGCAATAAAGCACATCTGAAGTCTACTCATATGTCAAAGAGAAGCACATTTTTAATACCTTGTAGTTTCTCTCAGATTTAATCAAATACAAGAAATTTTATTTTCAAGGTCTACTCACGCCTTAAATGCAACACCTGACAAAGCTGACATCTGAAAAACTATTCCACTTCAGTCACATGTATCAACCAGTATAAGTGGTTTAATCTTTTGTGTATTTGCACAATGATTCACATAATTTAAGTCTTTGCTTTGAAGCAGCTATAGACAGAAGCAGATTTAAATTAATTTTTATACCAAGTCATCTGCTGGAGGCAGGGGAGGACAATGTTTGCATTTCTGAAGCATACTGAATACAATCAATATATAGGTGACACCAGAAAATGGTGAGGAATATCACACACCTCATTCACCATAGCCCAGAGCCAGATTCTCATTTATTCTATTAAAATGTGAAGAAAAGTTCTCTTTTCATTAAGTCTCAATTATTCAGTAATATTTAAATCAGTACATAATAACACATTGAAGAGTTAACATGAAAACAGATAAACATAACAAAAGCTTTACTGACATTGAAACTGTTTACTGAGGTCTTCTTCCCACAAGGAAAGTTAACATTATCAAGAAATTAATAAGAAGTTCTCAGCCTGGGAGGAGACACTCAAAAAAAATTATCAGGTATTCCAAAATTCTATGGCAACCACATGAACCAGAAGTCTTAGAGGTGCCTGGGACAGCCAAGGAATGGCAGTATTTGCTTATATAGCAAAAAACAGGGTTATTGCATGAGAAGTGAATCTGAGTTCAAAAAGCATGGCTTTTGTTTGTTGCTTGGAAATGTTAGAATCACAAATTTAAAGCTCAGCACACTCACCATACTCTAAGCAGACAGCTGTCTTACAGAATTTTCTCACTTCCAATATCTATGCTACAAAACAGCCTATACCGGACTACCAGTGACCTACTACCCTACTAACTTGGCAATCATCATCTACGTTCTCAACTTCTGCTGCCTTTTTTTGTTTTATTTTTGCATATCTAGCAAAATCTATGTAAAGCAGGAAGTGTCAATGCATTAAAAAAAAGTCTTCCACCCAGGTATACCAGAAATTCAACTTGAACAACTCATCATCTAAAGAAGTCTACACATTTACTTTTCCGAGCTGCTAACTCCATCTTCTTGCAATACTCAAGATGCAGTCAAATTGTTTAGATCATAGAATCATAGACTGGCTTGGGTTGAAAGGGACCTCAGAGACCATCTAGTCCCACCCCCCTTGCCGTGGACAGGGCTGCCAGCCACCAGCTCACTAGATCAAACTGCCCAGGAACCCATCCAGCCTGGCCTTGAACACAGCCAGGGATGGGGCATCCAGATGCCCCAGATGTTTTGAGTGTTAAATTCTCCATCACTCCTTTTTCTGGCTGGAGATAAGTTATTCCAGGTTCTGCTTACACATCATCCTAAGTTCAGCTGAATGAAGAAAAACACTCTACATGTAGATCTCATCTGGTTTCTCTCTACAGCTTACTGGTTTATGCTATGCAATGGTCTTGCACATAAATAACCTCCAGGCAGAAAAAGTTTCAAGAATGCACATAATGAAGTACTTAGGCCAAAGAAAAACACTAGCTATCTTCTACACGAAAAGGTAATCGCTTTGCAACCAGCCAAATGACATTCTAATATACCCAAGTAGCCCCTTCCTTTTTCTTAAAGTAAAACGTCGCATTGTTTTACTGCATGCGTACACATGAACACAGGCTTGCTGCAAGCAGCTGTTTACAACTTTTGTTTCCAGGAGGCTCATTTTAAATCCAGTATTATCACGCATTCTTACAACTTTTGCTTTCCAAATCTTGTGTTTAACAAAGTTGTTTGATTTCATTAGGATTACAAGAACCTGAAGTTCCAATCCTCCATAAATCCAAGGAGACCACTTATTTCCAGAAAGGTGGGCTTGTTTAGTCCTCTGAAGAGGAGGCTAAGGTGATTAACAGTAGCCTGCAACCACTTGTGACAGCGAATGGCAAACCCTACTCCGCAGTGGCAGACATGGGGCAACAGTCAAACCATGCACACAGAGGGTCACGGTAGACATCAGGGAAACCTTTGTTGCCAGGAGGGCATTGCAGCACTATGGTAGCCTATCCAGAAGATGTGGAATCTCCACCCCTGGAGGTTTTTAGGAGCTGGCCAGTGAGCCACAGTTGACATGCTCCGGTGCTGGTGACATTCTTGCTCAGAGCACAAGTATGAATTCCAGGAATCCCTGTCAACCAGGGTCTGTCATCTCCTTGCATTAGGAGACATTTTGTGTACACAACCTTGCAAAGGCAAGGTGAAAATTCTACTTAGACATGGCCCTGTCTTGTCCCAAATAAATGGGACCTGTATTTTTATGTGAAGCACCTATTGCAAAAGCCTACAGCCCTGTGCCACTGTTAAAAAAAGCAAAGAAAGCTTCTGACATCCGGTGATGTTGTGGCACATGACACATAAGCCTCACCTTTCCTTTTCATCAGCTGATCTAGGACTCTCTAGGGATGAAAACAGACCAAAGTTTAATGGCTCTGTTAACATTCACACAGCTGTTTTTAAGCTAAAGGTTTTAGGAAGGGTTAATTTCATTTGCAGAAGTAGAAGGGAAAAAGAGAAAAAATAGGGTTGATTCAAAATCCTATCACTGTTTCTGAGAGCAGAAAAGGTAGTTTATGAAAAAGTGTTACATAAGTTACTGCACTGCAACTGCAATCTTGTTCAAAAATAAGCTACATGATGCTAATAGCTAACTTGCAGTCAACAGAAGGGGGAAGGGAAAGGGTGTGGAAATGGTAGGAAAGGAAACAGAGTAAACTAGATTTTAGTGATCTACTTAGAAAAGCACCTTACAAAATCATGTAATATATACATAAAAATAAGGATTTGTAACTAGGCTTTATCTCCATTTTTTAATTGGAAAGCTGTAAAAATGATGGCAAATGAAATTCACTAAAACAGAGGAGCAACCAAAATCAGATCAACTGCAGTGAAATTAAGGAGATCTGAAAATTAATGAAGCCAACACCCTGAAAAGGTACGCAAATCTAGTCCCATAAAATTCAGTTCTTAAACTCAAAGAAGTCCCGTCTGAACCAGAAAAACAGCAAGCTCAGAGCTCAGCTGGAACTAACCGCAGCAGCACGCTGTACAGGAAGCCAAGTCAGGATTTTTGAAAATACATTCCAACCTTTTCTACACAGCATCAGCTGTTCCGTGTAGCTGTACAAGCTGTCAGCTTGAGCATTATTTATTGAAAGGTGGGCTTTGATGCACTTAAAACCTGTTCTCTAACATTTGCCAGGAATAGCTTACCTAGTCAGGAGAAAAAAAAGCTGTAACATTCTTAAGCAACAATATTAAATCAAACAGCAAGACAACATGTAATGATCTATGCACCAAACATTATTTACATTTACAAAGTTTATTAATGTAAACAATTGGAAGATTCCTCTTTAGTTTGAATCTACAAGCTTTGAAACTACAGACATCAGTAAGTAATCTAAATTAGAGTGAAGTTTAATCTCTGCATCACATAAAAGATTCTTTGTTTTGTTTTTTTTTTAAACAGTAATTATTCCACCCAAGTTTTAATAAACAAATTTAAACACTGGATTTCTTTAAATTCCCTTGTTTCATATGAGATCACATGAGTTATTGGTTTACTTATCCCTTACAAAGGATTATCTGTTTTAGTAAAACCTGATTAATACAATTCTTTTAGCTTGGCAATAAAATTGTTACACCACTACTTTGAAGTCACAGACCTGACTGCAAGACTACTATACCAAGATAAAAATCAAGTACCTACTATTCCAATTACAGAACATCAAAAAAAAATTCCAACAATAAGAAAAAGATTTGATAACACTTGTACTGTTCAGATTAGATGAGCATATCAGAATTGCATACTTTTATGTATGCACAAACAACAGGACGCTCACAAGGGCCAGGTACGTAGCTGCTAAATAAAGGATAATGCCAAGTAACAAAAGGCCAGCAACTAGGTAAATCCGCAGCGAAGACAAGCAGGATTTTAGCTTGTTTTTCCAGAGAGACATCCCAGTATGAATGTCCTCTGAAGGCTTACCTTTTCTCTAAGAATTTTTTTTAATCCCACAGGTATTACTACATGTCACATTAATACACGCCAGCTTCATACACCAGAAGCTGAACACATGCCCACTGACCTACTTAAGAAAGCCACCTGCAGAAGCACAGTCAAACCAGCAACAGAGCAAGAATTTGAGAAGAGTTCTCCATCTTGCCCAAATTAAGCCGGATGCCCTGGCTTGCCATTTGTATATTGTCAAGAGTTTCACGTTACATTTTTCTTCAAAACACTGCCGGAGAGCAGAATGTGTTCAGTCACCCCGTGCATCCTGATCCCAGCTTGCCAGTGCCACCCCAGCTCTGCCCGCGCAGCGCCTGCGGCCCAGAGCGTTATCCACCCACACCAAGATGCGGCTGCGAGGAGCCACACCTCGGAGAGGTTTCAAACAGGAACAAGGAAATCAGGCCAAGCATTCAGCCGTGTCGTGCCGCCACCTGTGTCGCTGCAAACTGCCTCAAGCCCGTCGCTTCTCATCAGCTTCTTCCTTCCCCCGCTACAGCTCCACTGCCCAGCCACGCCAAGATCCCCTGTGTGAGCATGAGGCAGAGGAAGAGCAAACTGCAGCACAACTGCAGCCTCTGCTGCAGCAGTAACTAATCAGGAAGACAACAGAGAACTGATGTTTGAAGTCAGGCTTGAGATTTTCTGTCTGGGTGCAAATATTTAACTCTGCTTGCACACACCTCAAGCAGGACTTGCGAAGCAAACATAATCGCTTTTAGTGCATCACTGAGCAGGCGATGGCTACAGCCACCATCCTGTGGTTTGGCATGCTCCGTTCACAGCCAGGAAAACAGCTTGATGTGAGCAAGATACAAAAACACCTAGTGCTCCAAACGCTCAACTTGTTATCTAGCACAAAAACAAGTTTACAACACTACACACACTGCCAGCTACCAACACATACTATAACGTATAATGAGGTGACAGGAGAAACATAATGCTCATTCCAACTATGAACAAGCTTAATTCTTGAAGATGAGCAGAAAACTGACTCTAACCTGTTACTTTCTACTTTCAATGCAGTCGGTTCCTACAACAAATTGGGTTGCTGCTTTTCCTAGTTGTGTCACTCCTCCGTCCAGCCTTCACACACACAGATATCTCCTTTCTACTTTATTTTTCTCTTTCCTTTCCAGGTCTCCTCAATGCCCCCCAAATTTCATTTCCCGTATCACAAAGTTGTCATTCCAGTTTCTCAATCTTCTCATTTGTGAAAGGAGTATTAAGACTTGTTGTCAGCTAGTTTTGATACCAAATTCATCTTCTAACTGCATCTTCCTTTTTTTTTTTTTTTTCCCCCTCAAGCCATGAACATTAACCTTGTCCACGGCGGAGGGGTTGGAACTAGATGATCTTTGAGATCTCCTCCAACCCAAGCCATTCTGTGAGTCTATGATTCTATGTCATATATAGTGCCATATCAGTTCTCTTTAGAAGACCTGCTACTTTCACCCCTCCTTCTAAAAGTTCAGTTCCTCACTTCCTAATTTTTTATTTATTTTAAAGTAGTGACAGCAACATATTTCTCTTTATCCTTCTCACTGCTTGTTAATGATATAGGGGCTCATTCCAGTTATTTTCTCATTTTATCAACAGCTATGGAAAATATGCATAGCTAGATACCATTGATCAGTTTGGTTTTTGTCACTGAACCAGACAAAGTAATTTTTGCACAAGCATGCACATGCTTCACCAAGCAGACTTAACAACTAAAATATTTTTTTTTTAATTGGAAAGTTTCTGAAATCTATTTTTTCAAACTGGATATTGCTGAGGAGTTGAACGCAAGATCATTACAGGAACATGGACAATTCAATCCCAATTATTGTTATGTACTCCTATCCAGGGAAGAGACTAACTTCAGAGTAACAGCACTGCCTGGAAACAGCAAATATGTGACCCCATCCAGAACCTCAACCACTCCTAAACCAATCTTAAAGCTGTATGGAACAGCAATATTATTTTAAATAAAAGCAAAACTGTATCTTCCCAAATGTTACTGAAAGCAAATACACACTTCAGGGCTGCAAACTTTTACATTATGTCCCCATACTACAACTGTGCTAAACTTTAACCATCTTCCCTCATTTTTAGCCTTTTCCGTGTTCTTCCATGTTAGAGTTTAGATTTTTTAAAGGTGAAGGAAAACAAAGATGACCACAGAGCAATTGTAAGAGTTCTTCATAAAATTTACTTGCATGCCATTTTAAGGTAACCTGCTCAATTTAATCATTTAGCTAGAACTACCAAGCTTCTTGTCTTCTCTAAGCTTCAAAATTCTCGTGGTCATAAATCCATAACTATTTGCTTCTCCCCCGCCACTTCAGGGCTTAAGCTTTAAGAAACTGTGATTTCCAGGCAGGTTGGATTAACTAAAAAAAGAAAAAAAAAAACACAAACCTTCTGGGTGTAGGGACGATTGCCACTCACTGTAAAGGAAGATCATCTTAAGTCAGTGTAAGCATGCCAGCACTGTTCACCCAGGAACATTTTCATGCCACATGCAGAGAACATAAGTGCAGAAAAGCCTCAGCAATACTTCCAGATGTCTTGCTGTGGTGTAGGAGGAGTTCATCTGTTTTAGAAGTGCTGCACCTGAACTGAAAAGCCCTGCCTCCCAAGCTTGCCAGAGTGGGCTGTGAGGTCTGCCTGCCGCTGTGCAGGTTCCCAGGTAAGGCTCACGCTAGCTCAGAGGTCTCAGCAAAGTATTCCCTCAAACAATAGAGCTTGGTCCATTGTGCATCTGTTTTTCACACAAGAACATTGGTTCTGTTCTTCCATTCCAAATTAACCCTTCTGAGAAAAGATGCTAGAAACAGGTTTTGTTAGAAGGCAATACCACAGAAACTCTGCAGTTCATCACACATAGAACTTTCCTCTGCTGAACTAGACCATAACAGGAAAAAAGAAAGCCTAGAAGTGTCTCAGTTTCCTATTTGTACATTTTTTCCCCAAAAAAGCAACAACAGAATTTCACTTTTGCATGAAAATGTGTTTATATATTCCTCCCACTCCTCTCCCTCCCCCACTNTTCCCCCCCCCCCCCCCCCCCCCCCCCTTTTTTTTTTTTTTTTTTTTTAAAAAAGGAGACTTTTCCTTCCATTAGGGAACAGGACAAAGAAATGAGATAAAGCTAAAAAAAAATTACCCTAACTACATACAGAATTTGAGAAACTAATTCACTAGAAGGTAATCTGCATTATCAGATACTTGCGCAAAAAAATATACACAAGATGTAGATTTACACAGTATGTAAATAAAAAAGGTTGTTTCTTAAAAGGAGTCACTCCAAAAGAGACTGTAATTTAGTAGATGAAATAATCAGTTGAAATTTAGAAATTTTTGCCTTATTTTGATTTGGACCCACAGTTGTGCTTGGCTACACAGAGTCAATCACTTCCTGATAGCACGTTCTCCGTTTGCCTGCTTTTTTAACAAGTTATTTACCAAATAAGGAGAAGTTACGCTTCCCCTTAATGTCTTCCTTTTAATCAGCCTACCAGTGTTTTGATTTTTTTCTTCCCTCATAACTACAATAAATACTGCATAGATGTTTGTGTTCTAGGAGAAAATGCCTACATTCAGATCTGTATGCAAAACGTTGGCTTTGCTTCTTAGGGGGATCTAGTGGTTTATGTGTAGCTGAATTTGACAGCCCATAAATGGTACCAAATCCTTTTTGTAAGTTGGTGTACTCAGCAGAAGAGCTGGTGTAACTTGTAAAACTGAACAAATGACAACTAACTGTTAGGAGATAGGCTATAAATACAGCAGACAAATACCAAACACCAGGTACAGAACAAATCTTCTCTGCTCAAAGGATTTCTCAGTTTGTACCCAAAACAAAGCTTAAGACTTCCTTTTTCCCCCATTATTGCTGTATAGCCAACAAGCTGAATTGCGGAACTGATACCAAGCATAACAATTTTATTCCTTCTTACTGAATTTTGCTGTTGATCAGGTTTGTCAACAACACATCCCATCTACAACAATTGCAAGAGGAATCCAAGCCAGAGCTGCAGAGAGGGAGATGCGGAGGGGAAGGTGCAGAAGTATCAGACCAACCATTGCTGATCTGCACAGCAAGTCACCTGAGGTAATTATACACACTGGAATTTGTTTTTGCAAAAAGTTTCTTACCACAAAGATCGCTAATTGGTATTAACTCAATTAAGTTATTTGCTTAATAAGCAGCTGTTAAATTACCAAACAGAGCAATGCAGAGGTAATTATACCTCCTTTGTTCAAGCACTGTGCTTGGTTCTCCTCATCTCAACAGAGCATAACTCAAAAGCTATAAAGAGGAGATTTTTATAGGCAAAGGGCATACAAGCATGGTGATAGAAAAAGCAGAGGAAAAATAAACCAGTGATTTTTTTTTCCCCAATTGATCTAATTTTGAAAAGTTGCTAGTTTAAAAATAAACTGCCTTTACATGGTGAAATGTTTATTTATGATACTGAGTTCTATGGATCATCACATCCACAACACCAAACTCTTTCCAAAGGGAGGTGTGTATCATGGAATCATGTTTATTTTGGGTAAGAAAAAAAAAAAAAAAAAAAAAACCCAAAACCAGTCTTCACACTCCAGGACAAAAAAAAAAAAAAAAAAAAAAAGCCCAGAACCAGTCTTCACACTCCAGGACATAAAGCAATCCATAAAGATTCTTTGTAAGGAAGAGTCTTCCTGAATCACTGTGCTGCAGCCACACACTAAGACTTCTCACACTATCCTCCTCAAGCCACAGGTGGACAGTTAATTCAAGATAATTTAGATAAGCTACTTCTGTTCCTTTGCAAGATAATGACTATGTTCTTAGACAGGGTTTTAACTTTTTAAACCTTTTAATCCACTTCTGGATCAACAAGGGCTGGGGATGGGGGAAGAGGAACACACATTGATATGCCTAAAAGATAACATTCATGAAAGAATATTTTGTTTCTCTATCAACATTCAGCCATCATCTATCTTCTGACAGACATGCAGAAGGCCATGCTGGCACCCTCTGGTTATTTTTATTTACCTCTGATTCTCCCATTACTTCTCTTCCTTCTACAGTCTGGTTGGGCAATAGTGACGGCTGGTTGGTGTTTAAATGTTAAAGCCAAGCTTTAACGTTTAACTGGTGCTGAACTGCACCAGCTTATAGACAACATACAAGTAAAAACTGAACAGAAATCTACTTCTGGTTTTGTTGTGCAGAAGTTCTGCTGGACATTCAACTGAAGCAAATAACTGGTGTGACCAAAAGTAAGGATTATGTGAACAGGCATCCAAAGCCAGTTTTGCCCAAGGGAAAAAAAAAAATAATTTAAAAACTTCATAAGTCATTCTATAACAGACAAATCACTACAGCTAAATCCATAGTTATTAACAGATTTGCACAGAAGTTAGCCCGCAGATTTCTCGAAGTCTTGAATACATGAAGCACACTGAGTTGTGCTCAAAAGTACTTTGCAGAATTTAAGCATAAGTGCTGAATTATTGCAACTTGCATTAGGCAGATGTAACAGCTAGAAGTTCTCCACAGGGAACCGCCCAAAAACGTTACAGAAAACAGGTACTCCGACGGACTTCCTTAACTTCAGGACAACTGTAGCTTCCAAACAAGCTGCACATTATGTGTCACCAACCATTCTTGAATATTTTAGGTTTTCTCCAGCTCTAACATCTCTCAAAGACAAGTCTATGCCATCATGAAAGACACTGCCCACAGCTCTCATCCTACCTACGCCGAATCGCCTCTGAATACTAATGAGCACTAACAGCACCTCCAATGCGATGGTAGCTTGCAAAGACAGAGTAGGCAGACCAATATTCTGCTTGTGACTAAACCAATTACAGTTCCATGAGACCGAACAATTGTGGGCGAGAATATCACCATTTCCAATTTAGTACAACATTCTGCTCTGAAGTACAAAGCGTTACTTGAAGTTCCCAGATGCAATCAATGCAGAGGTGGAATTGTTCTTTCCCATTTTTGTATCTGTGCCTCAGCCTTATCCACAGATCTAAAGCATTTCTCTTAGAGCTTCAGAGCCACACGAACTGATGGCAGTGTAGTTGCTGCTTCTGGTACTCCTTATGAACATTGGCAAATGCATCCAAAACCACCTAAGCACACAGGAAAGAAGTGAGGCCTTGCCCTGCAATCCAACCATTTATCTTAGGTCTGTAAAACAGCTCAAAAGCTGAAGTGACTTCAAGCATAGATCACCTCCCCTAGCAAGTCATCCGCTAATAAGTCCCAAACCTTCTGAAAGTAATAAATCACGGCTAACAAGGATATGAAAGATGGGGAGAAGGAGTTAACACCACCTCCCCTTCCCTAACACATTAATTATAGCTTCCTAGCTAGTATCACTGATTGACTGAAACCTAATCCTGCAACATTTTAAAACTAAATGGTAGGAAACAAGACTTCAGTGCACCTAAAAAGCACAATGAATGTAAATATCAAATTAATATCCAACCTGAGCAGTAATTATTCATTCTGCAACATTCAAAAACTTAAACATATTAAAAATACAGGGTATTTTTTTTGTGTTCGTGTCTCAAAAAGTGTCTAAGGCTAGATATAAGGTTACAGTTTAAGGTCAGGTATCAGCTTGAACAGTTTGGAGGCTCCTCAAGCAGGACAAGACTTAGGCACTGTCCTTGCAAAAGTTTTCATACAGTGCTGGGAGCACACTCTTTGCCTGAAGTGTCCTTTTTATACTCAACAGGAATCTCACAGCCAGTGAGTAGAGTTCTTGGTGTGATCCACATTTCCAAACAGGGTTTGCTACCTCATCGAAAGACAAGCTTGCTCTCCATACTCTGTTATGGAAGGAGCCCACATTCCTACCTCAGATACCAACACCTCTAGAGCTGTGAAATGAATCCTGTCCTTAAAGTGCTTGCCACAGACAAGCACTTTAAGATGTCTAGGCACTACAGTGTTAAACAACAAATGAAAGTTATTAAAGCAGGAAACAGTGAACAGTAAAGAATGCCCAGGTATGCTTTTTCTTTTTTTTTTTTTTTTACCACACACTGAAGCACCTGTGGTCTGAAACACCAGCTCCCAAATGCTACAGCATTCTCCAAGTCCAGTATGACACCAGTAGCCCTTGGCATCACCAGCAGCCAGGCAGAGAAGCCAAGGAGAAAGAGGCAGGCTCACTGCTGGAGATACCCAGTGTGGGAAGCACCTGCTGTGCTGCGACTGGCTGCTTCCCTCTGCCCCAGGCCCTGTACTCCACCAGGAAGCATCCCACACACTTCCAGCCCCATCTGGAAGGAACACAGCCTAACAGCAAAGCCTTCTGCCTGCTCTGACAAATGCAAATCCTTACTTGCTGAATTCCTCTGACAGAGATGGCAGCCACACAAGGGCTGGAGGATAACTGAAAGTCATCCTTGGAGTGACATCTTAACAACAACACAATTTCTGATTGTAGAATAATTTAATCGGTTAGACCTATGTATCTGAATATGAGTTATCTTTAAAATCTTCCAGGTCAGGAAAAAAAATAATTGAGGTTGATTTCATTATTACAACTAATACAGATGGATATGAAGTTCAAACAGAAAATGACTAATGCACAATCAGTAAAATCAAGGGGTTTTGCCTGTTTAACAAACCAGCTAATTAGAACCTGTCCTTTGAAGTAATCTGTGTTTAACACAAGTTTCAGACAGGCTAAAGAGGAAGCAAGTTTCAAAAATATTTCTAAGTAAATGAGAAACTTGAGATCATCAGGTGAGGCTATTTCATAAGTGAACATGTCAGAGCCAAAGGCTCATTATTCATGCAAATATGAATATGGCTACCTACAACTCTTGGACAAGATGCATGGAGAAAAGCACAGCATTTACCTCAGCCTAACACTTAAAACTGCAGCGTTTCGAGAGCTCCATTATTAGCGTTGGCACCTGCACTCACCACCAGTATGAATGTCTTAATTCACCTTACATTGTTTCTAACTTATGCTTGCTTCACATACTAACATGAAGAAAACATCCTGTAAACATGTTCTCTATTAGCTATCCCATAAGCAGTTTACTCAACGCCAGGACTAAGAGAAATGCTTGGCAAGTTTCAGCTCCACACAACACAGACTGCTCTATATATTCCATTTCTGATCATCATTCACTACCAAGCCTCACACAAGGAGCTCAGAAACATGCCAACAGCTGTACAAATGGCAGCCCCTGCAGTGACCTCAGGACATACACGTGCCATTGACTTCTACAGAAGCTCAGAGCTGTTGTTTCTAACTCTCATCTGTAGCCAAAAGTACCAAAGCACTTCATATTTCAGACCGTCTTCTCCAAATCCTGAACACAAAACTTGCCAAGGAAAACACAACTAGAGCTCTGTCCTGATGGTGACATACATGCTCCTTCCCGCTTCTAACAAGTCTCTTAGTATCCTCCTACAACGCAGAGCAGAGTTAAGCCTCTCGTTGTGCTCACTGACAGCACAATACCGACCTGGAGAAGTAGGGTGAATTTGCATGGCTCTGAACACCATGCTTTCATTAATTTCCATCTGCAAAGTGTTCTTATTACTAGAAGAGAGTTTCACTTCCACTTTCATTTTTAGTGTGCATAGCAAATAAATGTGAGAGAGGCAAACTGAAGTAGACACATATTCAGGAAATATTCCCGTAGAGTCAGTTTTCTGACCAGAACCCATGCCAAGATCAGTTTCACTTAAAACATTCACGGCTGCACAAGAAGCAGTGAAACAATTATTTTCATTTCGATAAGCCTTTTGAAACCTTTACGGGCGAAAAAATGAAATGTTGATCTCTCTCCACATCCTACAAATAAAAGTGGCAGGGTCACATTTAAAAAATATTTAAAGCAATAATTTGGGTAACAAGACAATGGTTGTCTTGTTCTTTAGCTTCTGCAAGAATGTTAATCTGCTGCTGACAGCACTTTGCACAAAGAAAACTATGAACAATAAAAAAAAAATCAAAACAAAAAGTCATTGTAATTTTATTAACTCCTGGCAGGAAAGAAATTTCAGCTTTAAGCTACCATTTAGGAGACCGCAAACCAATACAAATCAACTGAAGGAAAACAGTTCAGTAACATCAATTTACAAAGTCAGTGCCAACAAAAATTCTGCAAGTCCTCAAGCTGAAAACCTCCACTTGGTAACATCTCCCAATAAACTTACTGCATAAATTATGATGCAACTGACTACAACATCATGACAGTCTCCTTTGAGCATTTTAACCTTATTCTTTGTGCATTAGCAATCACTTGAAACATTTGCATAAAACCAAAAATGAAATGCTAATGGAAAACAGTAAGCATCTGCCTAACTGTCTCATCTCAAATAACACAACTGGGATGAGTTTCCTAGTTTAATTCCACCTGTTCACAGAGGTGTGCTCCCCTCCATCCCCCCAAGATGTGGGGCAGGTGGGTTTTCTATTTCAAGCCTTCTGATTTTCAATGAATGCCCCCAGGTTTCATATCAGGAAAGTAACTACCATCTAACTACCTATAGTTGCCTCCTTCCTAACTTTCATGATCACAAACATCCTCACCATCAGCTCCCAAGACCTGAAACCCACCTGGCGGCCACAGCATGGCAACTTGGCCTTCCTTGCCATGCATCCCTCCATCCTTTGCTCCCCACCCCAGGTTCATCTGACCTTCACTTAACCAGTTTCAGCACTTATTCCAGCAGCAGATGCCAGTTTACTCAACTGAAGTCACCTAGCACGAGGAGCAGCACAGCCTGAGGCCTAAACCACAGCTGCTAACATGTATTGGCTTCAGCCTCCAAGGAAGTAGAGCCACAGGGCAAGTCTTTTGAAAACAGAGTCCTGATGTCTCTTCATGCACAAAAACATACACAGAAGAACTTTGGCAAGATTTATCCAGAACTTTTCACTTTTTACATCTTCTTCACAAGTGGCAACGGTACATATATTTTTTCCTTTATTCATAATTTGTTTTATTTCTTCCTGACCAATAACCAGGTTTTTTCACAGAACAATCCACAACTACCCTCAAAATCAAAGTTACAATAACTGGAGCCTGATTAGCTGTTAAGCTAAATTCAATCCAAGTTTTTACCTTAGGCTATGAAAGTATCCAGTTAAATAAACTCCTTCCTCCTTTCTCTCCATCTCCTTTTTTTTTTTTCCCCTGCACTTCATTCAGAAACAATTTCAGCTACCATCTCATCACCTTATGATGCAGTATCATTTAATACCTCCTGAGATCTGTGCAGACAACAGCAGCTTACACCAGGTCCCTCTTCATCGTTCTGCTTTGTGTCCAGCTTCCACTCACCTTCAGGCTAGTACAAAGCTCCATCTGTTATCATCTAGCACTCTGAAGGTGCATCACTTTTATTCCCATTACAGTAACATTTTACCCGTGACTGCACATCACTCTTCTCTAAGGAAATAGCAATTTCTATGGATCTCACCATAGTCCAGGTTCTGTAGAGTTTCCATTTTGTTGAAACAAGGAAGTATTACCACTCTTCAATATCAAAAGAAATTAGAGTCTTGCCTACTGTTCACAGCATACTAAATATAAGCAGACATGAGGCAGCATAAAACAAGTGTCTGAGTACTTCTGGGACCAAAAGAAAAACACAGATACATAACTTTTTTTTAGGAAAAATGTTTACTAAATAAAGAAAACAAACCAGTTTTGTTTGAATTCCTCATGACAAAGACTAAAAGCAGTTAAATCAAACGCATTTAAAGTTTAGATAGGCTCCTTTTTTTCTTTCAAGCTGATAAATACCTACAGCTTAATCAGAATGGGCAATGTCTTATCCTGTATTTATAAGATTACATTAGTTCTGCCTTATGCAACTAAATAGTTTCACTATGCAAGTGATTTTTGAGACATGAGCTCTTCCATACAATCAACAGGTGAACACTGAGTTAACTCCTGAAAGAAAGAATCACAGAATCATTAAGGTTGGAAAAGACCTCCGAGATCACCTAGTCCAACATCAACCCATCACCACTATGCCCACTAAAGGCTTCATTCCAAAACAATGATTTCTAGTAGAAGCCTATGCACATCAAGTATAGTGGCCAACGCTACCTTCTGCCAAAGCTGCTATCTGCTCACAGATGCTCTTGTGCAGCAGTGCAGTGAACTGAAGCGAGGACCTGACTGCTGGAAAAAAAAAAAAAAAAATAGCACCAACCTCCAGCTCAATCCATTCTCCAAAACTGGCTCACTTCCAGCCACAATAACATTAGGGAAGAAGTCAGGGCAGATGGGATAAGCAGACAGGAAGAGAAGGCAACAAGCAAAGAAGCAACCCTTTCAGTTGCAAGAGCCAGCACTGAGATCCGTTAAAATCAATAAAAAAGCCACGTCCTTCAAAGACTGCAGAGTGACACTGTCACCACCTGCAGCACAACCCAAGGAAGACCATTTACAGGAACTACTGTTTTGTAAGGCCAAAGCAGAAATATTAATTAAAAATGCAGTGTCAGAATGACACAGAATACAGAGCACAGGTTCATGCATTTGAAGTCAAAATAATCTCTCTAATTGCCTCTTATCTGTGAACAGACACATTACTCAGCTGTTACAGAGGCAACTACAATACCCTCTATGGCTATGCCAGCAGTGTTTCAGGAGATGTACTCACGGAATGTGAACCAGATATATAAAATTGAGACAGTCGTGTTCCAGAAAGTACTGACAAAATTAAGTCTTTAAAAAAAAATAAAAATAAGTTAAGCAGACATTGCAGAAGACAGAGCTGCCTTGATGCGTTTCATTTGCACCCAAAAATCACAAGTAGACAAGGATAAAGATATTTTTCCTCCATGTCAGACAATGATACAAGTATTAGAGCTACATGATATTATATGGCATAATTTTCATATTTAGCAAAACAGTAAGCCATACTTAGCACTAAAAAAAAAAGCATATCATTTCATTGTCACTTCAAAATCAGTTAAGACTCCACCATGAAAAAAACTGAAGCCAACAGTATTTTTCATATAGGCATACAACGTTACAGTAAGAGGTTACCTTGCAACCTTCTTCACATAGCAATGCAGAATTAAAACCACTCTAAAGGGAAGTCTCCTACTCAGGGTGATTAACTTTGTTTCAAAATCATCACAGACCACATGCGTTGGGTGGTTTATTTTTATTTGGGTGGTTTATTTGTTAATAGCATCATATGCCCTGTTCACTGTTCTTCAAATGCTAGGTGGCATTTCAAATTCAAACCAAGCTTGTCATTTTCAAACCATAACTGCAAAGAAAATGTATACGTGGGAAGAATAAGTTTCAAGTAAAATGAAAAATTTTTATGCAGCAAAAAACTTGTTTTAATTAATATATGCCCAAAGTTTGTGTTTGCTTACAAATGCAGCTATAAATTGTTTCAGATAAACTGCTGTTCATTCTTTATCTCAGTTTTAGAAGTGGAGCACCTGACCATTTCTTACAGATGAAGAATTAACCACAGAAACAAAGTATTAAAATTTTAACTGGAGACAGCACCAGAGGGCTGTGCTGCTGTCAGGTTCCAAGATCTCCACAGTGCAGAAGAAACAGTAGGAAACAGAATGCATGGCCTAGAGGAAAAGGATCAAAGCTCCCTTTGCATTCCTGTAAACTCTGGCTACAGCAGATGTTGAAGCTTCATGCAGCCCCAGCAGCCATTCCAGTTCTCCCAAGTTTCTGCGGCACTTCTTGCGGTTTGCAACACAAGCCACAGCAATGCCATTCCCTTCCACCCCTAGGCCCAGGAACCCCCGGAGAAGAGAGATTCACCTGCAGCAGCATAATGCTGTCTGCACACGGAGGAAGCTCCCTTGTGATGTACGTAGAAACCTTTGCTAAAGACTTCAAGGACGAGATATAAAATAAAAGGTCAGTGGTCCTTACTGGCTAAGTCAAATTCTGTTAACAGCTCTGTCAATGAGTTAACTCAAGTTTTTAACTGTTCTGCAAGCACATTACCTTTGATTTCCAAGACAAATTTTAGTCAAAACTCCAGAGTACTTTTCCTTATACAGAACTAAGGATTCCTCTGGCAGGCCTCTGAAAAATGCTTTATGTTTGGAAGGAAAATGACTAAGATCCAGAAGGAGGAAAAAAAAAAAAAAAAAAAGAAAGCATTAAAGATAAAGCAACAAACGCTTTTCAGTCAAGCTTGGAGTGCTCACAGAAATCACCAAGTTGTGCAGCACCCAGGCAATGAGCACATTCCATTTACACTGAGAGAGCTCTGCATCCTCATTGTGCTCGCCTCCCCCCTCAGAGATGCAGCGATAGTTTCCATAGCAGCAGGAAAGCCTGAGTAGTATCCACGGAGGCAGCATAACGCTGACTTATGTAATCACTGGGAACTCACCTTTGTTCGCAAGAGGTATAGGTGCTTATTTTAGAACAACACAATGATTATTTACACTCAGTACATCCTGTATGCAGTCAAGATACACATCTGAAATTCCTGTATTTTAAAAAGCATTTAACAGAGCCGATGCAGTCTAACCCCAATGAAGTCTTCATGTACATCAGGGTTTCTGCAGTAAGCTTCAGAGTCAGCTCTTACGTAAAATACTACACTTCTGACTTTTTAGACAACACATTAAAGCTTACAAAACTTTGAAGCCTCTAATTTTCCTAGCCTTCCCACAGCATCACAGCTCCTTACAACACGCTCCTCTCCCCCAAAGCTGATCAAGAACAGATATTAGATACAAAAGGATGTGTGAAGTACAGCACACAAGCTAAAAATCAATTAAAAGGATATCAAATCGTTTACTTCACACAAACTTTTAAAAAAGGAAAGTACCTTTTTAGGTGTTTTCCATAGCAATAACGTCACTGTGGGAAATCTTAACAAGATCCACTGCCTCTGCCATTGGGTCTGGCTGCCATCCTCTGACAGAGGCACGGCAGCTCAACCTAGTTAGGATAGATCATTATCACCGAGGTTAGCTAGAAGAAAATGAGTCATGCCCAAGCTGCGTAGGAGTAGCTAGCCAGAGCCTGGTAGGAGGTCCCCAGAAAAGCAGAGATTTCTTCAGAGAGCTTCCAGCTGAAAGAGCAACTCAAAGACCTGCTGATGGAAGGGTGAGTTACAGAATTTCAGATAAGGGCCCTGAGATGCAGTCAGGAAGCAACTGACAGCTTGAGGTTGGCATCATTTAGTGGACAATGGACTCAAGTTTCTGTCCTCTCAACAGAAATTACAGGACCATATCATTAAGAGCTTAATTACAGACATACAAAGAAAAGCAACAGAACAAAACAAGCTTGGGAGGCTCAGTTTTTGTAGCCAAAAAACTCTACCAGCCTTAAAAAGCATTCTGCTGGGGGAAGTGACAACTCTCAGCTTGATCCTACAAGGCGAGGGCACACCAGAAGAATCAGAGATCATCTTGCTACATGATCAAAGTCACTACACTCTTTGTATTTGTATCACCATATGTGAAGTCTCACACATGACCACACCAGTTTCTGGAAGGACTATTCTAGCTAAAGAGAGGTCACTGGAGCAGTTCCACAGTCACCTCAGGATGCACTTACCCAGGCAGCGAGGCTCACCTGATGACTGCCATCACCAGATGCAGACCATCCTCCTCCTTCCCACTGCTGACCCACGCGCACTGCCCCAACCTCTCCTCGCACTGCTGCTAGTGCTTGGAGCACAGCCATTAAAGAGTCTGATAAGAAATCCATTGTTTTTTGCTGCTTGCATTTCCTTTCACATTCCTGCAAGCTAACGCAACAGCGCTCATCACAGCACTGGGGGCAAAAAGGTTACAAAGCAGAAAGGGAGCAGGAACTCCCTCCCTCCTTGCCAGCTGTGAGTACCAGAAGGAGCATGGCTGCTTGCTCTCCTGTGCTAACACAACCACCAGCATGGCCAGCTGAGGTCCACTCCCAGGGAGAAAAGCCACCCCCACTAGAATGGCTTAAACCAGTTGTGAAGTTGCAGCAAAAAAACAGTTTTATACAAACCTTCATTTTTCAAATGCCAAAGACATTACTTTGAAGATCACAGAGCACTGAAGTGATGGAACAGTTCAGGAATGGACACTCAAAAGTTATTGAAAGATTTGTGTTTTAACTTTTTAGAAAAATGGTTCATTATGTTGCCCATTGTATCTTCAGTGCAACGTAGAGCTATAGAGTTAAGTATGGACTACCTAAATATTGTAAGCTGTTACTTGAGATAAGTTTATTAGCCAAATACAGCTCCAGGTTCTTACCTGAAAGACTGTTAGATTAAATTTAGACTTCTCAACACACCTCAAAAAAAAAGAAGTTGCAGTCCACTAGAATTGGAGAGCAATATAGTTAAGGTCAGTGAATATACAGAATGTGAAAACCCAATGTTATCTCCCGGGTTAGAATAGATGATTCCTTAAAACCTGCCAAACTGAATAGTAAATCAGCAGGGTTTGGAATGAAGAGAAGACAGCCTCACAGTATTCCATTTAGTGGAAACAGTTTTGTTGATCTGATTTCTGTAACTGTGACTTAAAACACCTTCAAACATAACATATATACAGCTGTCATTTACAAAATGCCATTAAAAAGGGGCACCCAGACATGAAGACAATAGTAACGATAAACAAGTCCCTGAATATCTCAAAATATGGCTGCTTCCTAGTCATAAAATCAGCTGCACATCCTTTTTCTGCCATACCCCTGTATACCCCTAGATTACCTTTGTTAGTTTCTTCTCTAACCCAGTAAAAACTTTCAATGATGGGAATCTGTTGAACCATCTATGTAACTGGTAAAACCTTTCCAGCTGATACTTAGCCTAAATCTCCCCCAACACAATTCACTTCCTCTTAACCTACCTCTTAACCACAGAGCAGATGGAAAAAAGTTTTTCTTTAAAAAAAAAAAAATCACTATCTTCTCTTGTGAACTACTTCTTACATATTTAGCAACACACCCCTCCCACAGCCTTTTCCACCCCCAAAAATAAAGCAACACCATCAGTCAAGATCCTGAGCCTCTCAACCCATGGGGCTACTTTCCTCTGTCCTTGTGGGCTTGTTTAATACTCCAGATCGGACACAAAAGAGCAGTGAAGAACAATAATCTAAACCTGGTCAATGCATCCCAGGACAGCATCCACTTCTGCCAGCTGCATTATGTTGCTTGTTCAGATCAATTTGTGACTACCATTCCTGGATTATTGCCTACAGCTGTGCTGACTATACACCCACACTTTGAGCACCTGACAGACTCTTCCTAGCATAGCATTTCATACTTAACAGACTTATCTGCTGGATTTTACCTCTCAAACATATCGAATTTGATTTTCAACTTATTCTTGGCCAGCTGAGCATTTGCAATCACTCCTAATTTGATGTCACATCCTCAAGTTTTAATCTTCTAAAGGCAAGAACGATAGATAACATAACCAAAATCACTACCTGTACAGTCATCCGGTTCTGCCCCAGACCCCAAGAGCTCTTACAGCATTGCAAAGAGCAACTTGGAGCTCTTTGGGTTAGCCAACAGCTCATGCTATCAGCTCAAGCATCAGAGCCAGCAAGCAGTGAACACAACTGCAGTGAAAACCTCCCAAAGATCAAAACTGATTTTAAGAGGGCTCTTAAGCATGTATGTTTTCCAGACCAAACGATCACATAAGTAACACAACAAATCCACTCCTAACTTGCTAGATTTCTGAAACAAATTTATTTCCTCACCAGATGCACTGCTGGTGGGGACACCACAGCATTTGAGTGATTTCGGAGTCCACAGAACATTAAAAAAGGGACTTTTCTCCACCCAAACTGACACTTTTGATTGATTGAGCATGAAACACAGACAGCATCAGCCCTATACATAGCAAGAACTGTTTAATACCACCTACATCTAGAGTAATTACGTCCTTAAGAAAAAAAAAAAAAGAAAAAAGAAAAAAGCTGCTCCAATAGAGCATTTTCACAACACCCCTGGGAGGTGTGACTCCTGCTTCGCAGACTGCGGATGTTCCAACTTCCTTAGTTTGCACGGCAAGCCAACAAAACACAAGTGCCCTGTTCTCAGACAAGACCACTAGAACAACCACTAAAAACCAGGCCCTTCAGCTCAGGGTGCCGCAGCAGCAGAAGCTTTTCCTCTGATCAGAAACACACACTGCTTTCCTTCAGAAGCAGCAGGGCACCTTCCGCACTGCTCCCCCAGGCAGGGGGCTCCCTGGGAAGCACGCTAGGGGATACGACCAACTTCAGAGTGCTCGAGTACTTCCTAGCACACAAACCCCGTTTTCCTAAGCGAACACTTCGAAGCCCATAAAGCCCCCCGCGGCTCACTGCAAGTCGGATCCAGGTGTACAAGCAACTCAGTCACCAGAGCCTGCCGAAATCGAATTACTTTAAACGTTCCACTGCAGCTGCAGTCTCCAAGTGCATGCATTCCCAGTCGCCACAAACGCAGCAGCATGAACACAGCCACTCTCGCTTAAGTAAATAAATGAATTAATCAAAATTATCCGGAGACAAAAGCTCCCCACGCTTCTCCTTCCCCGAGAAGGCACGCGGGGAGGAGCCGCAGAGCCAGTGCCCCGCAGCCCCGCGACGCA
>VXAV01008923.1:228622-247662 GCA_013399715.1 Alectura lathami | reverse complement strand
TCGCGGCCCCCCCCGGTAGCGGGCGGCCCCGGCGCGGGGGCCGTGGAGCTCCGTGCGTTCGTCCCCAGCGCCGCGGGGAGTGCGGCCGCCTGAGGAGCGCTTCCTGCAGGGGAGGAGAGTGCGAGGGAAGCTCCGGGCTAGCGCCCGCAGCCTTTTCGGGTCAAGACCGAAAGGCGCTCCGAGCCCGATCCCATGCAGCTTCCGTCAGGAACATAAATCCCTCACAAGATTAAACCCTGCTTTGGTTGTGCTTAGGGCCGTGGCAATAAATAAATAAACAAATAAACAAATAAATAAAAGTTGTACTCAGGTCACGTCCATCGAGGCACTGAGGAGGAGCACACGTTGTGCTTTGTGCTGCCCCGGTCTGTGGGGTTACCAGCCGCTCTGTGCTGGTTTGTTTAGCGAAGAATAGCGAGGCCCTGATAGACCACGTCCAGCGTGATAGCTCAGCTACACAACTCAGAAGAAAATAATGCAGCATGGATGATAAACACTACGTAGACGTGGTGTTTGCTATAGAATTAACTGCTGCAGTCACCTCAGAGGTAACGTAAGTATTTTGAAAGGGTCCCAGAACAGCCCCGTCCTGCGCTGTGCGCCCTGCAGCAGACGGCAGGAGCTGCATCCCCAGGTCAGCGCAGTCCCAAGCTGGCGGTGGAGTGTTACAGCAGGAGGATGATTAGCTTGCATGCTACACTTCAGCTGAAACTCTTTAGTGCAGAAAAACACGCAATCCTTTAAAGCAGTTATTTAGCAGATGGAGATCTGGGAGATCTGTGCGCCAGTGAATTCTGTTTGGGTCTCTGCGCGGCCCTAGCACTGCTGCCGCAAGCAGCAGCCTTCACAGGCCAGCCGTGTCCCAGCAGCCCTGCTGCAAGGAGAACAATGCAGCGCTTGCACCCTGTGAAAGCTGGCGGCCTTGTTTGACTTTAGGGAGGGGAGCTGTAGCGGAGTGAATTCCCCAGATGGAAACAAAGAAACCAGCTGTTAATTTAATTAATTGGGTAATTCTAAAATACAAAAAGACAGGTTGTCACAAGGGGTACACAAAAGAGGCAAGTACCTTGGACGAGTGTGAACTGTTGTAACTGAGAGCCACTGGAGTCAAAGGGTACGGACTGCGCGCGTCCTGTAGAAATGCCACAGTCAGAATAGCTGACTGGATTTGGGGCTGGTGCCCACTGCTCAGTGCAAGGTGATTCAGACTGGTCTCATCTGCTGCCCACCCAGTCCGTACTCCCCCTGTTAGACTACAAAGGAGTTACTGGGTGCTGTGTGAGAAGCCTTGCTAAAACCAAGGTGTGCTGCTCTGATCGCAGTACCTACAGAGCCAATCATCACAGAAACACAGAATCTTCTGAGTTGGATAGCACCCACGAGGGTCATGGAATTCAGCTCCTGGCTCCACACAGGGCCACCAAACTCAAACTCTGCATCTGAGAGCAGTGTCCAAATGCTCCTTGAACTCTGGCAGCCCGGGGGCTGTGCCCGCTGCCCTGGCTAGCCTATTCCATGCCCACCACCCTCTGGTGCAGAAACTTTTCCTAACACCCTGCCATAAAGGCAAGCGTTGGTAGACCTGTGCTATTTTCTCCAAATCAATTTCTTGTCCTTCATCAGCCTGGAAGTGGCTTCCAGAAAACCTGCCTTTGTGATCCTCTCTGAGAGGGATGCTGCATGAGGCTGACTGTCCTGCAGTTTCCTGGACCTTGCTTTGATGACAGATATGACATTTGCTTTTCTTCCGTTGCCTGGAAATCTCCTTGCCACAGCTTTGCAGAGATGATAGGATCAGCACCATCAGAACCAGCCAGCTTCCTCACCACCTTCACATGCACCTCCTGTCCAGTCCTATGGGCTTGCACACATCTGATTTGCTGAAGTGGCCCTAATTCAGCCTTCCTCTATGGCTTGTAGTCTCCTCCTCCAAACTTTGCCACGAGGCATAGAGGTCTGTGTGGCCCGAGGGCTGATCTTGGTGGGAAATACTAAGAGAAGGAGGGCTTGGAGTATCTCAGCCTTTTCCCTGTCCTTCATCACTAGGTCACACACCCCATTCAGCAGCTGACCCTTGGCTGTCCGTGTTAGTATGCTGGTAATGAAAACAATTTAGAATGTTTTCTCTGCCTCTGGGTGTAACAGAAAGGCTGAATAGAGAGTGAATGGTTATGTCCTGGTGCTGAGGCACCAGACTGAGCACACTGCAATGAAAGGGCGTGTGCTAATGGCACCCAAATTCACACATCATCAAGGCCAGCACATCTGGGGGTAGTTTTGCAAAACACACAGATTTGGAGAAAAAGAGCAATGAACAAATCCCGATGACTCACAGAGGCATGACATGATGAGACACTGATCATTGTCAGCTCCTAAAGGCCCCACAGAGGCATTTCCAACATCTCCACGTGATTGCCAAGCTCAGAAGAACCCAGAAGACGCAGAGAGGACTTCAGAGCTGGTACCACTTGCCTCTTGTGTAATTGCGAGTTAGAGGTGTTTCCTTGCAGTTTCTGTTTTAAACAAAGCCACCACCTTCCCCTCAGAGGTATGTGATACATTGCTGCCACAGTGTTGCAACAGTCATCTACCTGGACTTGTGCAAGGCCTTTGACATGGTCCCGCACCATATCCTTATCTCTAAACTGGAGAGAGATGGATTTGAAGGGTGGACTGTTTGTTGGATAAAGAACTGGCTGGAGGGTCGCAGCCAAAGGGTTGTAGTCAATGGCTCTACGTCCAGGTGGAGGCCGGTCACAAGCGGTGTCCTCCAGGGGTCCGTCTTGGGACCAGTGCTCTTCAACATCTTTATGAACGACTTAGACTGTGGGATCGAGTGCACCCTCAGCAAGTTTTCTGATGACACCAAGCTGAGTGGTGCAGTTGATATCCCTGAAGGAAGGGATGCCATCCAGAGGGACAGGCTGGAAGAGTGGGCCCACGAGAACCTGATGAGGTTCAACAAGGCCAAGTGCAAGGTGCTGCACTTGGGTCGGGGCAATCCCAGGTGTGTGTACAGACTGGGAGAAGAACTCCTTGAGAGCAGCCCTGCGGAGAAGGACTTGGGCGTTGTGATTGACGAAAAGCTGGCCATGAGCCGGCAGTGCGCTCTTGCAGCCAGGAAGGCCAATGGCATCCTGGGCTGCATCAAGAGAGGGGTGGCCAGCAGGGAGAGGGAGGGGATCGTCCCCCTCTACTCTGCCCTTGGAAGGCCTCACCTGGAGTGCTGTGTCCAGGCCTGGGGCCTCCAGTACAGAAGGGATGTGGAGCTGTTGGAGTGGGTCCAGAGGAGGGCCACCACAATGATCAGAGGGCTGGAGCACCTCTCCTGTGAGGAGAGGTTGAGGGAGTTGGGATTGTTCAGCTTGGAAAAGAGAAGGCTCCGGGGAGACCTCATCGCGGCCTTCCAATACTTGAAAGGAGCTTACAGGCAGGAGGGGCATCGACTTTTTGAACGGCTGGATAATGGTAGGACAAGGGGGAATGGGCTAAAACTGAAAGAGGGGAGGTTTAGGTTGGACATCAGGAAGAAATTCTTCCCTGAGAGAGTGGTGAGGTGCTGGCACAGGCTGCCCAGAGAAGCTGTGGCTGCCCCATCCCTGGCTGTGTTCAAGGCCAGGCTGGATGGGTTCCTGGGCAGTTGGATCTAGTGAGGTAGTGGTTGGCAGCCCTGTCCATGGCAGGGGGGTTGGAACTAGATGATCTCTGAGGTCCCTTCTAACCCAAGCCATTCTATGATTCCGTTTCCCACAAGGGAATGTTTATCTTTATGAAGAGCCCAACTCATCTCAAGGTCTAGAGTTAAGCAGTTTGTGTTACTTTCAGTCCTGCTGAGTATTAACAGACTTGGGTGATTTTGGTTAAATTTTCAGAAAGTGATTTGCTGTATGCATAACCTGAGATTCTTTGCTGAGTTCTGCCTTCCTTCATTTCATTGACCTTCAGAGCAGAAAGCTAGTCTTTATTTCTTTTTTCTCGATAGTCTCTGTTTTACTGCTGTGATTTGCCATTTCCATCAGCGATTTGCAATCAGCAAATTTCACCCACCTTGCTTTGTTGCACGCATTGATTTATCTAAATAGAAAAAGGGAGAGGAAATAATCTTCAGAGTTGCTTAATGCCCCTGGTGCTTTCCAATAGATATATTTGGCCAGTCCTAAAGGAGCAGGTTTGGGTGGTAGAGCTAAAGAAAAAATACATACCTTTTCTGCTATTTGCTGCTGTTTACAGTCTCGCCAGATCACAAGATGAGAATGCTCTGGGTGTATGTGAGGACTCAAAAGGAAAGATACTAACCAGGTATAAAACCAGTGATAATAACAAAAGAGAAAGAAACCCAGGGGACAAAATGGAAGCAAACAGACCGAAAAAAATAGAGGAAGCTCAGATAACACAAAAGACTTAAAAACAAGAAGCAAAAGCTCAGGAAGAAATGATCACAGTCAGATTCATTAATTAAAAATACTGCAAATGGAAGCTGACAGTAAATCAGTGTAAATTTAAATCAGTTATGACCATCAGATTATTGTAAATTGAGCAACACTGTAAGAAGAACAATTGATTCTACAAGTGCTGTGAAAAGAGACAGATATTTTTGAAGAGGCTTGTTAGTAAAATTCAAATTTTTTCTTGACTGGAGAGGTAATTCATATCTTGACTAGAGAAGTAATTCATATCTGTAACCAAATTATACAAAATGTACTAATACAACCTCCTAGTTCTCAGATTCCATATGCTGATAAAATCCAGAATGAAGATGCAGTTTTGTAGTCTTTATGTTTGCCAGCATGAGAGGATGAGTTTAGGACCCCATCCTCAGTTGTTTCCGAGTTACTAAAGATTGTATTTTGTGGAGGGAAGGTTATCAGCTCAAGAGAAAAACGTAAATATTGTAAGTGGTCCTGTATTCCCAGCCCTTAATGGACTAAGAAATTGTGGACTATAGATATTATCAAGGTCCAATAATGAAACTAAAACTGAGAGAATGGAAGTGAATTAAATGTTCTCCTGGTCTGATGAGCGTATTAGCCCTTATGGTCTTCTTATCAAGGACCAGGAGCCTAGGTATCTTTCAAATGAGCAAATTGCCTAGTAATAGGCTAAAATGCTGCTAAAATGACAAACACTCTTTCAATCAGTGAGAAGGAGCAATCACTATCTGCAAACTAGGGCTGTAGTTCTCTGATAAATTGTAGATTACCTCTTCTAATTTTGTAGGCTTTTTTTTCCATCACAGTATTATCAGTAGTATTGCAGACACTTTAATACTTTAAGATTATATCAAGTACAAATATATATATAAAAGCTTCCATTAGCATGGGAGCTTTGCTTACGCTTTGCTTTTATCAATTTGTGGAGTTCTTTATGAGAGCAAAGATGCCATTCCAGCTAGAAAATGTTGGCTAGGCAGAATGTGGTGGAATTTTGTTTACTTCAAAAACAAACAACGACTCAATCTGCTTACACAATATCTCGAGGCATATCGGAGATACCAAATCTGAGGGAAAACAATGGGCAAAAGGAATGACTAAAATATCTGAGGCAGCACTTCAGTTTCAGGAATCTGTAGTAGGAGCCAAACAGCTTGCCAGGACACAACCTCATTCGTGATGGAGGATCAGGAATCTTCCTATCTCACTGATAATTATTTGGCATGACAGTTCGATTACAACAAAGTGATGGGTTGTTATATGTTTTGACAGCTACAAGGACATTCAAGAATAACACAAAAACAGCTATGGAAATTAATACATTATAGATTACAGAGATCAGAAGTATGTTGAAAACTGCCAAGGACAACCTTGGAGATCCAGATGTGTCTAAGACCCTTCCCTTATCCAATGTACTTAGCGCATGCTTCACTATACGCCCTCCCTTTTTGGGGCAAGCTAAAATCTGTAAAACTCCAGACTTTTTGTTAAATTTTAAGAAGGCTTTGATTGTGTCAATTTTGCATCTGCAGTAAAGTCATGATCAGTTCATTTGCGGTTCAAACTGCCTTTAAATGATCAGTGCAACCATTCTTAATGTCTAATGAACAATAATATTGCATAGCCAATCTGTGCACCAGAACAATGTGCTTGCCATCGTTCTTTTTCTGTTTTCAAGCAATGTAAGAATTCAACCCATTTCAACACAGAAGCTGTAGCTGTAGAGATGAGTCACTAGAAAGGGCTATCTCAGAGGAAAGGAAGTACAAATAATTTAATTGCCATATGGAAAAAGACTCCCAGCATGTACATAATATTTCTTTCACCTTCTCTAAATCTCAGTAAACCTCTAAATCTACCCTTACCTGGAGCTGAGACAGTAAGTGTTTTGTGTCTGCCTATTCCTTCCTGCTAGACAGCAAACAAAGAAAAGAATTAGTGAGGAGATTATGAGTCACTACTGTACAGGACTTGCTTTTATTTTATAACAAACTAGCTGACCACCACCACTGACAAAATAAGAATAAAAGTCACAATTAAAAAAAAAAAAAAAAGAATTTAGGTACAGTAATTTAGTAATTCATTTATTCGCAGCAAGTAGTGAAGACTGCCTCCAGGGGCATGTTTGGGTGTGTTTTCACCCAGATAAAAAACATTCCTATTCACTTGTAACAGGAACTGTTGAGGATGGAGTCTGCCTGTTCCAGCTTAAAGGTGTTCTGAGGGATCAGCTGAAAACAAGGGAAGTGTTGCATTAAAACTAATGTACATAGTAACTTGCAGAATATTAATTTTTCTCTCTAAATAAGGAGCCAAAGCCCTGTTAGTTCCTAATGCACAGAGCTGTTCTTTATTTGAGTGAGCAGGGTCTGAGAAAAATGCTGTCAGTTTAGTTGTTTAAAATGGAAATCACTTACCCCTTTAGGTAAATATTTACATTAAGAACAAAGAATATATACAACCTTGTGAGGATGCAAGAAGGAAGTGATTGGAGAGTTACTTCAAATGCAGCTCTTGCAGTTCCAGCAGCTGTTGATTGAAAGGTGAAACAAGCAGCTACTCATTCAAAGGCCAGCACTTGAGTGAGGAGAGATTATATTCTCATGATCTATGACTAGCAGAACGCAATAAAAAGCCCAGTGAATGCATATATTGTGTGTAAATACAATTCTATTATCAGTTGTTTGTAGTAAAATGAAATGGCTGCTCTGAGGTCACGGCAATCAGATTGTTTCCTGGAATTTCTGCAGGCAAGCTGCACATCCTGTAAACAGGAGCTCTTCCTAGATCCATCAGACTGCTATGGCATGTGCAGCCAGGTACTGCGAGTGATGTGTCACATAATAAATACAATCGTTCTGCAGAGGCTGTGACAGCTAGTCTCAAATCACACAGGAAGTTGAAGGAATACAGAAACTACTGCAGAGAAAATAAAATAACAAGTATTTTGTCTTTGTCTCACTTTATTTTTTTATCATTTGGTTTAGGTAATAGAAAAAAAAAACATTGGAGGCCATATCCTCAGTTACAAGAACATTGGAAACAGATTGTCTTCCTACTTTCAAATACAACCTTGGGCATTTGGCATTACGACTCACTACAAACAGTTGTATTTCTCAGGAAAAAAAAAAAAAAAAAAAAAAAGGAGAGAGTGAAATTTCATCTAAAACTTACATCTTCAGAAACAGTACATACAGTTCATTTCTGTTCCTGCTTGCTTTGCAGGCTGCTATGATAGCTGGAGGTTGTGTGCAGTGTGCTAAGCTTCCCTGAGCATTGGAGTTGACTGACCTTCATCACCTTCATCAAATTTAGACTTCTTTATTCCCTAATCTGCCTTCATGGTGAAATTAGGAGATTTGGTTAAGGGTGGGACAAAAATGTTCTGCATTCTGTGATGGTTTGTCAGCTTTCTCTGATACAACCTGTATAGGTCATGTCTACAGCTATTTAATAAGTTCTGATAGGCTTTTTTTGTAAACTGTTCATGGCAGATAATGAGAAATTACAGGGAAGGGTTCAGCTAAAAGTTAGATATCTGAATCAGTATATTGAGCTTAGGTGGTAAGGTTTTAGTAACAGGAGGGCTGCAGAGGTGGCCTTTGTGAGCAGAGCCCAGCACAGCCCCATGTCAGATCAGAGCCAGCTCCAGCTGCTCCAAAAGGGACCCTCCGCTGGCAAGAGCTGAGCCATGAGCAACGCTGGGTGTGCTCTGGGAGAGCAGGTTTAAGGAAGGGAAAAGCTGCTGTGCACAGTAACTGGGAGAGAGGAGTGAGAGGTGGGAGAGAAGCAGCCCTGCAGGCACCAAGATCTGTGCAGAAGGAGGGCAGGAGGTGCTCCAGGTGCAGAGCAGAAGTTCTCTGCAGCCCAGGAGAGGCCCATGGTGGAGTAGGCTGTCCCCCTGCAGCCCATGGGCACCACACAGAGCAGATCTCCACTTGCAGCCATGAAGGAGCCCCCAGTGCAGCAGGTGGAGGTGGCCTGAAGGAGACTGCAGCACATGAAGAGTTCCTGCAGGAGCAGGCCCTGGGCAGGAGCTGCCGTGGAGAGGGGCCCGCAGCAGAGCAGGAGGCCTGGGGGAGCTGCTGCCTGTGGGGTGAGCCCTGTGGCATGGAGCTGTGTTGGAGCAGTGCTGGGAGAGCTGCAGCCTGTGGGAAGGTCAGTTTGGGAAGGACGGCACCCATGGGAGGGACCCCGCGTGGAGCAGGGGCAGAGGGTGGCCATAGAGGAGCAGCAGAGACAAAGCATTAGGGACTGACCACAGACACCATTCCTTGTTCCCCTGTGCTGCTTGTGGAGAGGGGGTGGATGAGGCAAAGTTGCTTTTGCTTGCTTTTAGTATCTCACTGAGCTAGTCTGTGAGTAATATGCAATAAATCACATTAATCTCCCTACACTGACTCTGTTCTGCCTGTGACAGTAATTGCTGAGCGATCTCCCTGTCCTTATCTTAACCCCTGAGTAATTTTCCATCTTATTTTCTTCCCCTCTTCTTTCGAGGAGGGTAAGTGAGAGAGCCATGTGGAGTTTTGCTGCCCACCAGGGTGAAACCCCAATAACCAGAGACAGTCAAATCTTGGTCACTTTAGAATCAAGAGAGAGAAGTGGGAACTTTCAGAAGGTTGTTCATTTCGTATTAAAATCAGCATCTAAGATGAGTTTTCCTTTGTAACATTTGTTTTGCTCTATTGGCAATAAAGGGAGTCTTGGAAAACTATCTCATTCAACTGCTGCACTTCCAAAATGAGATGAAAGGAGAGGACAGGACAGGACATGAGGCAGTTCAGCTTCCTGTGAGCAGCAGAAAATGGTCCTGATGTTTTTCCACATGCCTCACTTCACATCCTTGGGACACAGGAATGTGAGCAACTTTAAGGCCTTAGTGAACTGGGAACCAACCGTAAGGATGAATGCTTACAGCTTGCTTACACATCCAGTAGCAATGGTAAACCTTTCCTGATGATGTGCTATTTGTCTTCATATTTACTCTGCAGTTAGTTCAGAAGATATCTTCAGAACCAACCTTGAACTACTGAAGAGAGGCTCAAAGAAGCATTTGGCTCCAGAGAAGCATTCCCAGTGGGATTAGCTGTGCTAACTCCAGCAATGTTCCACATCATCTGGAACTAAGATTTCTGATCCTTCAAAACGGACAGTTTCAATATCGCTCCAGGACTGGTACCTTCTACACAACCTTGATGTTTTTGTAATCTGAAGAGGAAAGGCAAGCTCAAGAAACAGTTAGCTACAATCCCGAAAAGTTAGGTTCCTAATGCCCCCTGAATTATGGAGACCTGAGGTAGCTGTGGCACCTGTCCAGAGTTACCGGAGAGACATGGCAGCAAACCAAGAACAGTGAGTGTTGTTCCTCAAAGCAGGGCAGTTACCTTGTCCTGGGGGTCTTAAGCTGGAAAGAAGAGCATGACATGAGGTGCACTTCTTAAATCTAACAGCTCCCGCTACTAGACATCTGATGCTCACAAAGAAATAAAGGAGCTAGTGAAAATGTAGAAGAGATATTATAAAAGGAAATGCTAAAATGAATAACTTCAATCCTCACTAAAATCTTAATACAGCACTGAGTCTTTAAAGAATGCCTCTGTCCCATTGCCATTACCCTGCCTTTGAATGGCCCGGTCCCACCAAGAGCAGCCTTGACCTGTTTGCATTGGAACAATTTTCTGATCAGTATCAGTAACCATCTCCCTGGCTAAATGTTTGGACTGAAATCAGGAAAGAGATATTTACCCTGCACTTGCTATTTAATATTCTCACCATGGTGTTTCTGAAAAAGGGGCAAAATTTTGACCTAGAGCAAATTGAAAAGATGACTTACACTTGCACTTAGAATACACTCATTTGTATTGGGTTGGGTCCAGTTTTCTGAGAGATCTACAGTAATTCTACAGAAAGAGAACAAAAAATTAAGGCTAGTTCAGCTGAGAGTATTCTTCATGGAACTTCTGAACAAGAAACATATCTATAAAGAGCTGTATTCTGTAGCATTTTACATTGCAAATTTCTTTCTGCTGCTGAAGAAAAGATGATCTTTTCATTTATAAAACTACAGATGACTGAATACTTTTTTAAAAAAAGAAATGTTTGAAATTGCTTAGCTATAAGAATGCTAACCTTGAGTTGGGAACACAGCTAGAAAAATTATAAGGATTACAGAAAGTGCTCCTGAACTAGGAAAACCCAAACACTTATTTATACAAATATCTTTCTCCAATGGGGAAAAATAAAAATAAAAATCAAGAGTCTGATCAACCTTTTAGAGGGAATTTCACCATTAGCAGAGACCAGGAAATATCTGACAGACTAGAAGAAAGCCTAAAGCTCCTAACATCACAAATTGTTACTGTACGCAATTTGTACTGTACATTATGTAAGATTATCTTTGTTTCTGTCTTTAGCCAGATTTCACCATTCTCCATTGGTTCCCCAGAAAATATACTTTTATTTTGTCCTTTCCTTATGTTCTAGAATATTGCATAAACATCTACTGTACTCAGGACAAAATTTATTTGTACAAACTAGCATCTTGATCCCTCCTTCAATGTAAGCCAAGTAATACGGGCAGGTTTTACAAGCAGCGTATAATAATGGGAATAATTTGATTACCTGATTGAAAGTTCAGTTATCCTCACCACTTCCTGAGTTAAAAAATTTCCTAATATCTAATCTAAATCTCCCCTCCTTTGGTTTAAAATCATTCCCCCTTGTCCTGTCACTGTCAGACCATGTAAAAAGTCCGTCTCTCTCCCGTTTCAGGTACTGAGAGGCCGCAATGAGGTCTCCCCAGAGCCTTCTCTTCTCCAGGCTGACCAAGCCCATCTCTCTCAGCCTTTCAGCCCTTCTTCACAGGAGTGGTGCTCCAGCCCTCTGAGCATCTTTGTGGCCTCCTCTGGACCCTTTCCAGCAGCTCCACGTCTTTCTTGTGCTGGGGGCTGCAGGCCTGGACGCAGGACTGCAGGTGGGGCCTCACCAGGGCAGAGCAGAGGGGGACAATCCCCTTCCTCTCACTGCTGTCACCCCTCTTTGGATGCAGCCCAGGATACTGTTGGCCTTCCAGGCTGCAAGCGCACACTGCTGGCTTGTGTCCAGCTTCTCATCCACCAGAATCCCCAAGTCCTTCTCCGCAGGGCTGCTCTTCAGGAGCTCTTCTCACAGTCTGTACACACACCTGGGATTGCCCCGACCCAAGTGCAACACCTTGCACTTGGCCTTGTTGAACCTCATCAGGTTGCTGTGGGCCCCCTTTTCAGTCCAGGTCCCTCTGGATGACATCCCTTCCTTCTGGTGTTTTGGGAGGACTGCACTGTCAGGAAGGGCCTTGATGCATTTTACTTTTTAGCATTTCAAACCTCTTGACCTTTATCAACATAGGTTGCTGTAAAGTCCAAACATCTACTGCTTCCACCTTTTCATTGTGTGTTTGCAGGTCTGAATACTGATTGCTTGCCTAAATAAACACTATCTCCTGTAAGCCAACTCTCCAGTATAATACTTACCCTTTATCCATATCACCACCTAATGCAGGAATGGACTGATAACAAATCTTTAAAGGTTTTCCAGGATTTCTTCATAACAGATTAGAAATAATACCTTTCTAATGGACAGATAAGGCCTAATCAGAAGGGTGTGCATTTTCTTTAAGCTGTGAATTGTAATTCACAATAGCAAGAAAGATAGATTACATAAAACTGTGTTAGGATAATGAGTACTCAAAAAAAGAAAGAGAGGAGAAGCTAAAACTCTGTAGTGGTAAAAGTATGAATTCCAAAATTTATACAAATATATTAAAAAGACATTTTCTCTTTCATATGATTCAATACAACTAACTCCAGCTTTTGAGTTAAAAAAAGAAATAAATTCAGAAACACCTTTTAAACTTTTTGTTTACACTCATGTTTTAGCTGCTGCATCTGAAGATGCAGTCTGAAGTCAGTAGAAGAAAATGTATTTTGTTACGTATGGGAATCACAAATGCTGCCGGTCTGTGCTGCAGAGAGACATTCCACAGAGTCTGAGCACTGCTTTCCACAAGTCCTACCTTTCAAGGATCACTTTCCACTGTTGTGATAATGAGGCAGAAGTGGGAGAGAGGCTCTCCTGCCTGTATGTTCGGGGTGAGGGGTATTAATACAGCTACTACTGCTTTCCCATGTCTATTGTTTACATCTTTGGAAATTGGTTGTGGCAAGATGTGGCGGTCAGAATCTCTCCAGCATATGACAAACTAAAATTAAACATCTAAATATGTCCTTATGCTAGAAACTGTGGAGAAAACTTCACCACTAACATGAACACTGGAAGCAACCAGAACTTCCAGCTGTAGTGCTGCCAGTTTTCCAGTCAGAGCTTGATGTCAACATTAATGAACAAGAAATGGGCTTCAAAGCAATGCTTGTGTTTTTGTAACCCAGAAGTACTAAAAAAAAAATAAAATAAAATAAAATGGAAAATGTCTTATCACTAGACATATAATCAAACAAATTTAGATAATTCTAAACAGCAAAACAAATACTATTGATTTTACAACATACATTTGTCCTGATTTACTGTTTATTACTGGACTCGTTAAGAGCATAGCTTTATCCTAAGAAGAACTTTTCAAAAAAAAAAAATAAACAAAAAAAAAAAAAAAAAAAAAAAAAAAAAAACAACACAGAATGTACCATTCATGGAATAAAAGGAACTATCAGATATCTACTAAAATATATCCTGTTCCTATAACATGTTTTATCTTTGACTATTTAATTCCAATTTTTGCTGTTTAAAACAATGCTCAGAGATTGCATGCTTTATCTTGCATAAATTGTGTGCTGTTACTTCTTTGTTAAATATTACAAAATATTATAAATATTACATTTATTTTGGTCATAATCCCAAAAGAGACAATTTGTTCAAACTGTTCAGCCAAACACAATGTCATTTGGCAAAGCACCATGGTCCTCCATAAAGCCAATTCTCTAGAGATAATTGCTAGCACATATCAGTAGTCTAACATCTAAACCAACACACTGATTTGAAATACGACTTCGCAGTACCTGAAGCTCAGCTTCTGCAGGCCATAACATCTGATACAGCACAGAAGCAGGTGAACCTTCTCCTCCTCAAAAAAAATAAAAAATAAAAAAAAAAGCATTACCCATTCTGCCGTCATTTTTGGACTGATCCCCAGCCAGTATTTAGCGTGGTTAAACCGTGAACCATGTTACAACAGTTTATGCGTTGCAGTTTGGCAAAGCATGCTGAACCACAGGCGAGCACCATGTTCTAAGCCCATATTTGCTCTGTCCCCGTCACCATCTGCTGCACGCTGTTGCACTACGTGACATCCACAGGAGACCCGAGCATCCCGACACACTTCCCAGAAGTGTGATTGGTCTGCATGGTCGTTATTTGGTATCATACAATTAATTGGCTAATTAAAAAAAAAAAACACCACACACACACGAAAAACCAAATACAAACTAAGATGAGACATTTTAACGCAGAGCACAACCATTCAACTGCTCCATCGAACCAGTCTTCACATAACTTTTTTGTTAAAGTATCAAAAATGCTATGTATGAGGTGCACAGGGAAAATAAAAAATCTTTTACTGCTTTCAGTTAGTAGCAGATCTTATTCGGGATTGCAGGGCTGTCAGAGTTTCTGTGGTGGTTTGTGGCAGCAAATGGTTCCTACAGAACTGCTTACAGGCATGCGGGTCCTCAACAAGCGCGGCCTCGTGCGGAAAGCCTGGAGCCTCTGCAAGCAGCCACCAGAAAAAGGGACCTTCCCCCTCCCCAGTCTGGGTCCCAAAGCTCTAAAAATAATGACACCGTTGTCCTTGAGCGCTTCTTCTAAAACCCAGCACAGCTCACACCACGAGCAGGGAATCATGTTCTGGGGTGGCTTCTCCGCTAGGCCCAGGCCCGCGCCCTGCCGCGCTGCAGCCCAGCGGCCGCTCGCCAGGCGGGTTTCTGGGGCTGCAGGAAGCTGCCCGTGGCCGGCCACAGGAGACGCAAAGCTCCGCTGATCTCAGACGCTGCTTTGGACTGATTGCCTTTCCTGTGTCCGCTCCGGGGATGAAAGCGGCCAGCACAGCACCATCTGCCAGCAGAGAGGCGTGAACAGGAAAAGGTTGTAAGAAAGGAGGGAAAAGGAAGAGCCCTGCAGCTCCAGCCACTCCTGCATCCTCCCCTCCCTCCCCCATTTCCTAACATAACATACCTGACAGAATAGCTGAGAAGCGTCTCACTGATTTGTTGAAGAAGATAGAAAGGCTCTTCTCCTTCCCAAAAGAAAATAGGCTCACACGCTTTCATGCTGTATTTCAGTAGCTTTTAAATAAACTCTTAAGAGTTAATACACAGCTCACAAAATTACTTTCCCAAATTCAATCTTTACACAGCAATCTGTTCAGCGAGATCCCTTCAGTCTTGTCGGAAGAACTATATAAAATTAGTTGGATTTCTTTTTCATTAGAAGAGAGTAAAAGAGAGGCTTGGGTGTAATTTTTTGCTGGTTTCTGGTAACACACAGAAATTTGTCTTGCCGTGATGACTCCTTCCAGCCTTTTCCCTTTAGTGGGGTATCTAGCCGTTCTGCCATCCCCATACTCCCTCCATTTCTCATAATAAAATTTGTTACTGTCATCCAAAAAAATCCAATAAAAAGTAGAAACTGTTCTAGTTACTCAGTTGTTCCGTTACCCAGCCATCAAGATAAAAGTTTCAATGTATTTTTGGAAGTATTGAAATAAGATAACTTGGTTGCATTTTTAGAAAAGCTTGTTGGCTTTTTTTTTTTTTTTTTTAAAGTCTATTTGACATTACAATAAATCTTTGTCAGATCATAGCCAGAATTCTAAAGGTAAGCAGCAAAGATTATCTTTATCTAGAAAGAAGGAAACAAATGGTTCTTGTACTGAAACATCTGTGTTTATTGCCTTCATACAGGGAGGAACAGACCAAGAAAAACAATTTGGCTAAATTGAGCCATTCAGGGTTCAGCTAAGTCTCTTTAAATCAATGTTAAGCATCCATCTATTTATGATTTTACTACCAAAATCTGGCCATGATTTACAACAGCATAAACAAAAAAGGAGTTTCAGGAATTTGGAAGTCAAATGATGAGACTATGGATGTCAACAGGTTTGAACTGCTCTCCAGAGTTACGAATTAACACCTAAACAATTGATACCACCTAGGAGTACAATAGACGTATCTAGCTGTGAGATAGAAACCAGTTGTTTTATTTAAAAAAATATTTGAAATGAAGGAGAATTATTTAAACAAGAAAGACCAAAAACACAAATACCATCCAGAAACCGAAACACAATATTTTGTTGGAACTAAAATGAGAAACTGATGGGAACATGAAAACAATAAAACCTCAGTAAAAGCAATTTTTTAAAACAGACTTCAAAAAAATTCTAACAGAGTATAGTTGAATCTAAGGAAAGGATCCAGTTTGCTTTTAATTTTCTATCAATCTAATTCTAAAGCAATTATACTCATTATTCCTGTATCCATAAACGTGTGTATACGTGCACTTTTCTGTGTCTCAAAAAAGTCAAACATCTGACAAAAAACAGCAGAGGCCTTCCAAGAGATTTGCTGCTGCAGCTGGTCTATACGATACCTGGCTCCAGAGCTGCACACAGTGAAACAAGGCTGAAGCTTGAACCACAGCATCCTCCCAGGCTGACGGAGCAGCCAGCACGAGTGGCATGGCCAGTGATGCACGCTGGGCCACACTAGCTGCAGAGCATAAAGTCCCTTCACAGCCACCAGAAGAAGCAAAGGCAGAGGACAGGAAGGAAGAGCAAGTACTCCAGAGGGGAAGGTAGTGGGGACACAAGGCAGAAGGGAGATTGTTAGAATGAATAATGAGATGCCAAGTCACAGGAAAACAGACCACATTCTGTTCTTCATAGGACTGCTTGCTTAAACACTAACCCAACAGCCTCTACCTCTGCCTATTTATACCCTTTTCAAAATCACTGAAAATGAAAAAAAAATATTGAAAAGCAAAAATTCGGGGAAAAAAAAAATCCCAACAAGGAATGGATTAGTGTAATGGTGAGATTCTGCACCACATACTTGCACCAGAGCAATGGGGAGAATTAGAGAGTCGGCAAGCCTGTAGGAGATCTCGTGTGCTATTTAGTAAGTAGTTCTAATGCCCCCAGAGCCACGGTAACCTTGTAAAGGCCTCACTGAGCCACAGGCCTTGTGACTGCTTGGTAACATTATGATTTCTAACTTGTTACCCAGTCTCATGGATTTTTAAAAACTGTAAAATGCTTCATTTTTAGAGGCAGATGTGCTGTCCTGAAATAAGGTCTTGTGGTTTCTAATAAACTGAGCTTCCTGAAGTATAAACAGGAATTCAGGAGACACCACTCATCTCTTCGGAATTTACTCTGTAATCTTTAGCAAATCTCTTAATCTTTCGATGCCTCCACCCCCCCTATGTAAAACAGGGTAATACTTTATGTAAAGACAAAAACTGTCATGTGTGTCTCCTTTTTTGAAAACTAAATGTTTAGAAAGGCCTCTAGTTAAAGAGCTAAAACTGTCTGTTTCACATATTAATGAAAAGATCTATTTTCTTTGTTATCCAGAAGAAAAACACAAAAAACACTGTTGTTCAATGCCATGCCTATTAAGTAGTTTGGTTCTCCATGCAAGAGGTGACATGTTGAATCCAAAACTTTACCTTTTTCAAAATTAACCTTATACATTTACCAGCAATCTATAAAAGTTCTTTACGTTTCTTCCTGTATTACCCAGTCAGAGGTAAGAAGAGTCACAGACATAAAGCTCATAACCCTGTCTGGGACTATGGCTTAGATCACTTTTCAGGTAACTGTTGATCAGATTATGAAGGGTTTGAATTTCATTGCCTTCCACTCAGTACGTATCACAAATGACAACTACACACATGTAACTGAGATGAAGATAGAAGTCCCGTGGCAAACACAGTAGCTATATTACCGTTATGTCCTTTTGACTTGGATCCTCTCTCAAGTATTAGGATATGCTTAATCAAATCAGATTAGTGATTCCCACTTTGGTATTAAAGAAGCCAGTGGAAAAAGCTGGAAGACCTCACAAAATGGTACACTCTCTTAACAGCCTGACAGCGTTGTGAAAATCCGTCATACATTGATAGGAGTTTGGATTCTGAGCTGAAGCCTGAGCTGTTGAATCACCGAGGCTGGAAAACTGGCAAAGGCATAACGCTGCCCTCCCAAAGAGGGTGTGGGGCACCGTGAAAGAACTCTTGGCATCATCTTCAGGGGAATATTTTGGCTCATGCAAGGACTGGCTTCAACAAGTTCAGAAGGAAGCTATGCTCAGGCCTTCTCTGCAGTGGAACATATTTTACAACATGGGACCTTTGATGAGACTCTGGGTAGGAGCTCAGACGACGCGCAAGACAGCAGTACCCCTAACTGACGATGAACGAGGAGAGCGTGACTGCATCTCTCTATATGAAAAAAGTAAAAATAACTAACTAACATGAGAAAACACAGAAAAATTCTATGGGCAGAATAAGTAAAACAAAGATAGCAGAACTGGTGTATTACCCTATCGTATTCCTAGAAAACGAGAAAAAAACTCTTATAAGTTAAACGTTCTTTATTTTCTCAATTTACGGTATCAGAGCTGATACCTTCTAAGCTGTGAGCTTGAAGAAGTTATTTAATATTAAAAGAGCTTTTATAATTCTGACATTAACATTACAACACTCAGATGAAGAATTACATTAACTTTATTTCATTTACATGCATTTTAGACACTGATTCATACTGTTTTTTTTTTCGCACAAGTCATCATCCTTAATGTACAAGTAATAACCATTGTTACAGTGAAACAGCAGCATGCATTGCACACACTCGTGTGTAAAGTTACTGTTTTCAGTTAGAAAATTCTATTAAGGTCATGATTTCTGAAAATTACACATATGGTTTGATTTTGGTTTTATGCAGACATTGCATAGCTGATTATTAGCTTCTCAGGAAAGACTGGAAGTGTGGCATCAGTATTGTTGAAGCAGATCAGGTGACAGTAGCAAACAGGAAGATCTGAAGAAGAGGCATGACCTTCAGGGTTGAAAGATCAGCAAGTACAGCCTAGGATAAAAACCCAAAAGGCCTGTTAAACTTGACATTTGAATCGTATTTCTTTAAAGCAGCTAAAGAAGNTAGGATAAAAACCCAAAAGGCCTGTTAAACTTCACATTTGAAGCGTATTTCTTTAAAGCAGCTAAAGAAGTCAGAAAAAGATTCAATACTGACTAGTGACAATCGTTGGGTTCAGATCTGACCAGAAACAAATTACGTAATTGTGCTTTATGTTATTGTGCAAACACTTCTCTTGTATGCTATTTCTTTGAAGTGTTAGAATGAAAAATAAAGAGTTCTTGCATAAAAAACCACTTAACTTTATTTTAGTCTTTAGACTTACTTCAAATATACAGGGCATCATGAGTCTATAAGAGGTCTAACATTTCAACTTGCTTCTAAAAATAATTGGGAATTAAGAATCCTTATCCTGTGGCTTGGCTAGTACTTGTGAAGTAAGTCCAATGTAATGACTCAAACAG
>VXAV01008923.1:171554-187324 GCA_013399715.1 Alectura lathami | reverse complement strand
GGCCGGCGCGGCGGCGGCCGGGTGGAAAGCGGCTCCTCGCCCAAGGGTTCCGCCGCGCCACACGGGGCCTCCGGGGGTGCTGGGGCCACCGAGCAGCTCTGCGCGGAGAGCCCTGCCCGGTTCCTGCAGCCGGACAGGCCGCCTCCTCCGGCCTGTGGTCCAACTAAAGCTCCGGTGAAAAACTCAGTGCTGCTCCTGTTGCCTAAATGAAACTTTCTGATATATCCTACTATGAAATAAATTCAAAGTATAGGAAAGCCTAGGAGTGGATCCAGGGATTTCACAGAATCAGGGAACCACAGAATGGTCGAGGTTGGAAGGGACCTTACAGCCCACCCAGTTCCAGCCCCCTGCCGTGGGCTGGTTGCCACCCACTGGGTCAGGCTGCCCTGGGCCCATCCAGCCTGGCCTTGAGCACCCCCAGGGATGGGGCACCCACAGCTTCCCTGGGCAGCCTGGGCCAGGGCCTCACCGCCCTCATCAAGAAGAATTTCTTCCTAATGTCTAACCTAAATCTGTCCATAGGAAGGTCCCATCCAGCCTGGCCATAAACACGTTCAGGAATGGGGCATCCACAGCTTCTCTGGACAACGCTGCATGAGCTCATGCAGATACTGGTGTCAGGCCCCAGCCACCTCACACTCGGTGCTGCAGCTGAGCTTACAGGCAAAATGGCCTCGTCCCAGCAACCAGCCCGAATGCCTCAGCTGTAGCTGCACACCTGAGCACTCACCCAGCAGAGATGGGATCATGGCAGCAGCCTTAGGCAGCATTTGTAGCTGCTGCTGCTCACCAGTCACTGCGCTCCACACCCAGTGGACTAACTGGCTCTGAGCATTTCACATCTGGCTCAATAACTCCTTAAAACATTTTCGTCATCATTATTTAAGGGTTAATTGACATCTGGCTTTGCACTGAAAAGAACCAAGCTTTCTCATACAGCCAGCGATTACATCAACAGCTACAGAGCAGCACTCTCTTGAATTGCTTCTCAGCTGGAACTGACAGGGATTCAAACCCTTTTCAGAGCAGTCAGAAAGATTATCTCAAAAAAGGTCCTTTAGCTGTGGTTTAAGTGGCTTTTCACTAGTGTGAGGTAGCAGGATTCACATTGTTAAAGCTGGAGAGACTGTTTAAAATTCTGCTGTCTAGTGCCTGGGGTGTCGCATCCAGATGGTATGACAAGCAACTTCAGCTACGTGGCTTCTTAATGTATGCTCACTGCATGATGCAAATGCAAGGAGCTTCAGCCCACTTAGCCCTTTTGGGAAAATCTGTTCCTATGTACATCAGTAACAGCACCATGTCATCAAATTCTCACTTAGTAAGCTAATTTACTAAGCCAAATTACTAATTTTGAAAAACACAGAATTATTAATAAGTAATCTAAGAGTCTTTAAGGAATTAAGATGGAAAAGCTGAACGCTGATTTCCAAAATCAATAATTAATATTCATTTTCAGCTCTGAGGATCACCATATCCCTCTAAACCACATAATTTTGTAACATTCTGAAATATCAGGTAGTAACTTTTTCATTGCTCTGAGCTCTGCAAGTGAGTAAAGCAGAAGCAAGGAAATGAAGATAGATGTTTTCTCTAGCAAGACAGCTGATGACAACAGTAGATGTAACAGGTATCAAAATGCACCTGAACTCATCTCTCTGCAACCACTTTTCACTTCTCTGAAAGCGTTTCTGCATGAAATGAAGTTTAAAGGAAGACAATAATAGAAGGTTAGAGAAGGTTCCTTAACCAACAATAATAGAAGGTTAGAGAAGGTTCCTTAACCAACTGTAGAGCAAGCTTAAAAAATAGCTTATGGTAAATCGAAATACTAAGGACAGATCTCTCCTCAGTTCATGGACAGCGCAGGGAAATCAAATGTCCAGTTGCCTACCAGTGCCTTGAATACTTCTGGTTTACATCAGGTTTTCTATCAGTTCTTTGCTTACATATATATCTGAAGGTAGTGGCAACAGTGGTCATGTTTTCTTTTCTCTTTGTATTGGGAGTTAATGAAATATTTGCCTACATCCCCAGCTGAACGAGAATAGAAGTTTAATAGCTTTGTGTGCTAATTTGGATTAAAATTCTGCAAAGAGTTTGCATGGAGGCAGTGCATCTCCTTTTGCAGTCATTGAGGAGGATCATTTGTTTGAGTTTAATCTGTTAAGAGAAGCACATAAAACAAACAAACAAACAACAACAACAAAAACAAAAACACAAAACATGGTGTGCCACTATGTTCCATAGCTCAGTGTCTGTAAGTTCACGATTTTACATTGCAGCTGCAATTAGCATGAAAGGAAGCCCTACTCCCTTGCCTGGCACAGTGCTCAACAGCATTTTCTTACCAGGTTTCTGGGAGAAAGCTGTGGATTGCCACATACAAGACATACTTGGAATTCTGTGGCGGAAAATAGAGGAGAGATTGCAATCTTACACTGTGTTTGGCAGGTGTGTCACTTACTGGGAACCGCTGGTAGATGAGGACTCTGAGATTTTGTTCTTGCCTACCAGCAGCCCAGCACCATGTCTAGCTGGTTTCCATGCTATGTAGTAGCTGTCAGGCGAGGTCCCCGGTGACTGGAAAAAGGGAAACGTCACTCCCATTTTTAAGAAAGGGAGAAAGGAAAACCCGGGGAACTACAGGCCGGTGAGCCTCACATCTGTTCCTGGGAAGATCATGGAGCAGATCCTCCTGGAGGAGATGCTAAGGCACATGCGAGATGAGGAGGTGATCCGAGACAGCCAGCACAGCTTCACCAAGGGCAGGTTGTGCCTGACCAATCTGGTGGCCTTCTGTGATGGAGTGACGGCATCCGTGGACCAAGGGAGGGCGACAGATGTTGTCTACCTGGACTTGTGCAAGGCCTTTGGCACGGTCCCGCACCATATCCTTATCTCTAAACTGGACAGAGACGGATTTGATGGGTGGACTGTTCGCTGGATAAAGAACTGGCTGGAGGGTCGCAGCCAAAGGGTTGTAGTCAATGGCTCTACGTCCAGGTGGAGGCCGGTCACAAGCGGTGTCCCCCAGGGGTCCGTCTTGGGACCGGGGCTCTTCAACATCTTTATCAACGACTTAGACTGTGGGATGGAGTGCACCCTCAGCAAGTCTGCTGATGACACCAAGCTGAGTGGTGCAGTTGATACCCCTGAAGGAAGGGATGCCATCCAGAGGGACCTGGACAGGCTGGAAAAGTGGGCCCACGAGAACCTGATGAGGTTCAACAAGGCCAAGTGCAAGGTGGGGTCGGGGCAATCCCAGGTGTGTGTACAGACTGGGAGAAGAACTGCTTGAGAGCAGCCCTGCAGAGAAGGACTTGGGCGTCGTGATTGACGAAAAGCTGGCCATGAGCCGGCAGCCTGCTTACAGGCAGGAGGGGGACCGACTTTTTACACAGGTGGATAATGGTAGGACAAGGGGGAATGGACTAAAACTGAAAGAGGGGAGGTTTAGGTTGGACATCAGGAAGAAATTCTTCACTGAGAGAGTGGTGAGGTGCTGGCACAGGCTGCCCAGAGAAGTTGTGGATGCCCCGTCCCTGGCTGTGTCCAAGGCCAGGCTGGATGGGTTCCTGGGCAGTTTGATCTAGTGAGCTAGTGGCTGGCAGCCCTGTCCACGGCAGGGGGGCTGGAACCAGATGACCTCTGAGGTCCCTTCCAGCCCAAGCCATTCTATGATTCTATGATTCTATGCTATGATCTGCAGGCACCACACCCAGCTAGACAGCAGGGTCATAGGACAGAAGTCATGATATTCTGTTTATTAGAAGTGTGTTCTCCTCCTCCTGGGGAATATGGGAAAAATTTAAAGCTAGCGAGTATCATGTGGAAAGCATAAGACTTCTCACCTCTGCAAAAGCCATCTTCATCTCCTAGGGGTCAACAAAAAGAAGAGAACAACAAAAAGAAGAAAGGAGAAAAAGCTAAAGTCAGCTGCAAATGAGTGATTTCCTACAGCTGACAACCTCCACTCTAAATCTGTCTGTTACCTTCTTTACTCCCACATCTGTCACTCTTAATTCCCTGGTTTTCCAGTCTGTTTTCCTTCCTCCAATGTATTGTTTTTTTCTCCTGTCAGTTATGTCTCCAATATGCGTAGGAAAATTTGTTTATTGTAAATGCAAATCAATGCTAAAAAGCAAGGGGATATAAAGAGATAATCTTTACAGCATCTCACTGAGTGCTCTTAACCTCTTCTTGTGTGTCCTTACCATATCCAGTTAGGAAATCTCATGCTTAAGTGTGTGCTTCTTTTTTGTCTCCTTACAAGGAGCTTACAGCATAGCAGCTTGAGAAATATAGGGTCATGGTTAAAAAATATCACTTAAATAACTGGCACTGGCAAAAATCCCAACGTGAATGGCATTCTGTTTAGCCCATCCCCATTAGATCACACGACTAGTTTAACATTGTTGATGTGATAAGTGTTTGACAATTCCTGCTTTTTCATTGTGATTTACTTTTAAATTGCAAGTAAGAAACTGCGGTGCAGTCAGCATAGAATGGTTTTATGACGTCCAGTGCCACATACCAAAGGTAGCTTGCTGGTTTGGCAGAGGGTCTGGTGTAGGTGTCTTTGTTTTCCTGTGGTTTTTTTGTTTGCTTATTTGTGCTTTGTGTGTGTGTGTGAGGTTTTTCTCCTCTTCATCTTTGTCCTACAGCCTGAACACCAACTCTCTTCACCATCATTTCTCACCTCTGCTTACAATTGCAGTGCTCTACCTTTCGTTACTGTGTTTTGTGTTGAGTTACTGCAGTTTGCTCTAACTGATACTGGTATCCCAACCGTCTTGTATTTATCTGCCACTGCAGGTCTGGAGAGCATCGAGAATTTGGCAAGGGAAAGTAAGAATTGCAAAGCCAGTATCTGAAATATTTCACCCATAGTCTCTCCCTCTTGCCCCAGAGGAATTTAGTTTGAGAAAAAGGGAGGGCGGGCTGAATCAACAGATCATAAATGACATACTGTCATTTTTTAGGCCACATGAAACAAAATACATTTTATTTAATGCTTCCTCATAATTCTGAAGGCTACTTTATTTCTTGGAAAATAAAAGCAGTCAGTAAAAAAGGAAAAGCATCCAAAGGAAGCATTAAATGCCTGGAAGCTTGTCTTTTGCCTCACAGCTATGCTAATTGGCCTAATGAAAACCAGGTCTCTCTGTAACTATCACCAAAGGAGGCAGGTGCCTTGTATAACAGGTGAGGGAGGTCAACAAAGTCCCAGCAGTCCTAATCCCCAGATCCCAGCAGTGAACAAAGTGCTGGTGCATTCTGTCAGCTGCTCCCGAGCTGCTCTTCCCCTGAGCAATTCATAATGCCATGATGAAGCAAGATCTCCTGCCCTAAAGTGTTTATCTGGGGAACTGTAACTCCTGCTTGCCCCAATCCCACCTTCCTCTTTCATTCTCTTGCTGCTGGAAATAACAAGTCATAACATTTCCTCTTAGGGCTGCCTTCTCTGCTGGAAGAAAAGGGATGCATAGGGTCTTGGGGGGGTCACTGCCCCCTTACCTATGCCAAGAGGGGTGCATTTCTGCATACAATGCTGACAGGGGAAGGGAAAGACATATGGTGCAGCATGGGGCTCAGCATGCAATCACTGTCACTTGTTACTGTAGATAAGAAACTTACCTTTCCCTGCCACTGAGTAGTAGGGGGATAGTGCTGTCTAGTGGAGCTACACATTACACTCACTATAACACAGAAATTTATGTCTATTTCTTGACCCACTCAAATGGAAACTTCAAAATAAAACTGCTCAGAGAAACACCTGACTTTCAGTCCTACCTATTTTTTTTTACTTTTCCTAGTCCAAATTTTTTCTGGTATGTACATTTCCTCTTAATGCCCATGCTTCTACCGCTGTACTTACTTTTGTGAACACACAGCACTGATTGTTGTTGTAGTTTCGTCAAACTGTAACTTGCCTTATTTTGCTGGAGGTACCACAGAGAGCAAGGCATGTGACAGCAAAACAATGGGGAAGTTGCCTACTTTTATTTCTGTGTTCTGTGTTTTTAATCTAAAATCATTTTTAATAGATAGCTCAGATGGTACAGGTCTCCTGTGAGCACTCACCTAAGGGGTACAGGAGGTTTGGCACTACTACACAGAGTTGCTCAGAACTTCTTCTGTGGAATTAGATGTCTCATCTCTTCTGAAGTTTTAACATGCCTCCACTGTTAGCCGAAACTCACTTGTGAGTTAAGGTGCCCGGTTCCAACAGCTGCTCCCTGCTTTTCTTATCCATGCAGGTACTTCCAGAGAAGAACATATCCAGTCCTTCACTCACTGTGCTCACTCTTTATATTTGACTATTGCAAAGCAAGCTTTAATCTCAGTTATGGGCCAATATCCAATGGTTTTCCTGTGCATCAGAACCAGGATACATTGTTTGTAGCTGATAACGAAGAGATGTAACAAAAAGTACAAATGCAAGAAAAATGAAATTTCTGTCAATGACTCACCCTCATCAATTTTAAGCTTTCTTTGAATTGCTGCCCCAAAATTGGCAGTATATTTCTACAAGTTTCAGTACTTTTAAAAAATAATCAGTTCCCATGGAGTAATGAGATTTTTTTGCCCGAATACCACTGATGCAATCTGAAGAATGTAGGAAGCTTAGATGATGTATCTTCACTTATAAGGGCAGAAAACATCTCTTATTGCAGACTATTGTTCATGAAAAGTAATATATTTTATCTAATACATGGCTGAACTTGAGAGCTAGCCTTGACTACCAATAACAACAAGAATTATCAGGCCAGCTTTTGGAGTTTCACATTGCTTCAGCTCTTGGTTTTAGGTGATTTCCTACCAGACCTTGGCTTTATGTAGGTATAATCCTCCCTAGAGAGGATCATGTATCTCAGGTCATAGTATCTATTGCTGGCACTTTTTAATGGCATTGCTGAGTCATAGTAGCAACTGTCAGTTCTCATGCACATAAACCTTGCACAAAGTTGCTATTTTTTCTAGTATTATTAGTTCTAGTCCATTTTTCATGTATTTTGTTTTTAATCAAGCAACCAGTAGTATTCTGCATTTTCTGGTTCTTAAAATCCCACATGCACATTTACCAAGACTATTAAAACATAATTATGAAGCTGTAGGATTTCTTATGCTTACAAAATAAAGGGAGCCTATTGGTCAAGGATAATTTTGAAGAAAAAACATCCTGAATCACAGATACAGTCTATATACAGAGTCGTGTATGCACATCATACATGGTATGTATTTTATATCTTAATTTTAAATTGTGTATTCAGCTATCAGTAAGTCTGCCTGGAAATTTACGCAGTTCTTACTGTACATAGCCAAACCTTTTAAAAGGCATTCTTCCACACTCACAAGCATTTTCCCAGCATGCATGTAACTTTAGTTTACTTTAGCCATTTTTTTAAGGTCCTTTAAACAATAGGACAGTAAGCATGAAATGCACTAAAAAGAGTTATCTCAGGAGATTCTCAATTGACATCTTGAGGCCAGAGTTTGTTGGTATATAGGTATGGTAGGGTGACATTCTGTGTTGCCTTTTCAAATCTATGAATTTCAGTGAGACCTTGTGATATAAATACAAGAAGAACTTGGATTTTGCTTATGGCAGCAACTATTCCCTTTTTACAAATGCCTAAATCATTAAGAAGCAGAACCATACCCTTCAGTGGCAGAACAAGGATCGCTCCTTCGATACCAATTCTAGGCATTTTTATTCCTCTGATTAAGACTTGATGACAATTAAAGAGGATTTATCAATTCTGATTTTTTTTATTTGTCATTAGAAAGAATTAGTAGGTTGATAATTCATTGGTTACATTTTCAATTAGAAGATTCAGAAGTAAAGAATAAACCAAGAGGATACAGAAACTCCTGCAGGGTTTCTGTAATTCTTTCCTGTTGGTTAGGGTGGGAAAATAACCAGGTACAGTAACTGTTAAAAAGAGCACTCTGGTTCACAGGGATCCTCACTTGCATTGCTAGGACTTTTCAGATATCCTTCACATTGACTTCTGCTTCCTTAAGCTGATGGCTGCTCTGATAAAAAGACAGCCAGAAGTGCCAACACGAGCAACTACCCAGTGGAACTGCTGAACTGTGAACTGCACACGGCAAGCGGAACATTCGTAGGTTTCTCACAGTTTTGTCTCCACTGATAGGTGCTTCTCTTTCCTTGTATAGACAGATTCGTTCAACCATCGGAAGGGAGCACAGGGCACTGAAGATTTGTCTTAACCAACTATGGAATAGATCTCCTCTGATAGATCTCCGGCACTGGCATGGGCCTGAATCCTACACTGAAATACTTGGGATTGTCCTGTATTAGTCCAAAAGAGGTCAAGCCAAAATGTAAACCCGAGCCCTAATTTCTAATCACAGGAGCTCCATTTACATGCAGGAATAGATTATAGTAGAGAACAGCCTGAAAAGGTTGAACACTAATGCTGCCTGTTACAGGAGTTGTTGGGTGTGTACAAAACACAACTAAATGGAGAGCTTTTACTGTGGGAATAAATTCATAATAAGAGCGTGCACAGGAATCCAAGGCAACCTCCTGAAAAGAGTGGAACAAGCAGGTGGAAGTGCAAGCACGTGTAAAATGTAGTTCTAATGCTGTATGCAAAGCCAGTGAATTGCAGGCTACCTTGTTCTCATTAACCCCTAAAATACGAATTTTTATACAAATCTCCTTAACGGAGAAAATGGCACTGAAATGTTGTATCCAGCTCTAGGGAGCATGAACAAAACCAGGCAACTTGGTTTCAGATGAAGCTCTGCACACTGAAAACAAACATTTTAAAATATGCTAATGCAGTTCAGTTTTCTGTTTTGCATCATGTTTTAGAGCTCACTAAAGAAATATTTCCAATGCACGACAGTCTGGGATTATTCATATTCATTGCTAAAAGAAAAAAAAGAAAAAAAAAAAAAAAAAAAAAAAANAGGGTAAGTGAAGAGGCAGGATAAGAAGTTGGTAAAAACAAAATTCAGCAAAACTGTACAGATTTGCCCTAGCTGAGCCTGTCAGTCATCAATATGAGCAAGAAGTCATATAGCAGTGTAACTGGAGGAGTAGCTACTGTCAGAAGGATAACTGTGCTTTATTAGACAGCTAAAGCAGAGGGTATTTTACAGCCACATTTTCCCTGATCCAGCTCCAGGAGTCTACACCCGTGAGCTGAAGATTGTCAAGAGCTTGCCATAGTCCATCCTCCTTAGCGGGATGTCTCCCTGCTCTCCCTAATTATTTTTATCTTTAATTGCTTTTGTTCTTCATCAGAAGGATCTCTGCAGCCAGCTTTCCTACCCACTGTTTACCAAAGGACATATTTTCCAGAGCAGATGGGACAAAAGGTGCTCTCCAGCTTGAATAAATATGTGGATACACACTAGTGGGCAGCGTGGTTAAAAATTTCCAGTCTTGCTGCGTTCAGGCTTGCACCCACAGAGAGCTGCAGCAGGATAAATTTCTGTGGGACAGTGTGTAGTAACTTAAAATACAGCAGAAACATTCCTCATTGGGGTTGTTCAACAATGGAAGAACTCAGTCCCACAAAGTCAATTAGATGTATAATAAAGGCAGCATCATAAGGATTTAGATCAACGAGATGCCTTTCTTCCCATATATGTGCTGACATACAGAGAAATAAAACAGCAGAGGACACTGATTATTTCAAAGAAGCTACTTTCCATTAGTTAGTTAATATTTTTCCCCAAGTATATCTGTGAAGGTTTGCGGCGAGAATAGGAACGGCACAAAGTCTTAAAATAGCCTGCACGGCAGATAGGGTGAGGGATTTGGAGGAGAAAATGTATGTGTATATATACATACATATACACTTCCCAAATACTTACGACATCCCAAACCTGCTCTATATAGGTTTATGTAAATGTACACATTTTATAATCATGTGGTCATTTAGAAAAGCACTTTATTTTGGTGTTGTTATACAGTGGTTTAGGGCACCAAAACCCCAACACGTCCATGTCCAAAACATGACCCATGACCTACTCCTTAAAGAAGAAAATCAAAATGTATCCAGAAATTTATATTATGAACTGACTTTTTAGAATTAATTTGAATATTTCTCACAGAATCCAATCTGAAATTTCCAGCGCTCTCAACATAATGTCTTGTGAACAAGATTTTCCAACATGAACTGACTAATTCTAAGAGTTGATAAAATAAATAGTGCTGCTTCTTTATTTTGTCATAGCATCCCCATTTGACTTCTAATAGCAACTTCTATGAGCAATCATTAAGAATTAAGTGAAGACTTTGGGGAGGTCTGTCTTTACAATGCATAAAATTGCAGTTGATGGTTCTGGCTTTCTTCACTGAACTGAAAACAAAATTTAAAGAGATAAGATTGCTGGAAGATTATGGTTTGAGCAAGATTATACTTCTTGGTCAAACACACATATATCAGGCTTAAAACCAGAGTGAGTGAGAGTAGAATCTGGGAGCATTTTACTAGCAAATCAATTAGAATAGTTAAAAAACCTTTACTTGCTTCCAGCAACTTCAACAAACAAAGCTTATAAAAGTAAAATAGTAACTATCACTGAACTTTTGTAATGGTTTCATCAGAAATACCTTTCCTCCTTCAATTTTTTCATTTTCCCTGGACTGCAGGATTACAAAATGAATGTTTTTGAATAAACAGAAAGGGCTGAGAAGAAGTTAGGTATCCAAGAAACAACGCAGTGTCCACAATTCAAAGTGTGACTGTTTTACACTCCTTTGCCTGTGCGAAGCACACTTAACACCGGTGAAGGTGATTGAGGGAAGGACAAAACCAGGATGCGTATGTAAGATAATGACCTCAGACATGAACAAATCATCCATATTAGCTGCAACTTCTCACATGTTTGTAAAAGCCAAACTTTAAATACATCAAGTAAGTGCAGCTTTTTCATAACAAGGGTTACATTCCAAGGATCCAATGTCCAATATATTTGTCTTATTTATAAGCCCCTGGGTATCCGGGGAATATTGTAACTTCCTAACTAACTGAGGCTGGCTGTAACAACAAGTGAATGCAGAGAATTCTGAGCAGAATTTGTTCTTGGGCTTTTGCTTCTCCCTCTTTCGAGAGTTGAGTGTTCTCCTTGGCAGCTTTAAAACAGTTTTGTAATGTAAGCAAAGACTGAACAATGAAAATGAATTTAAAACTTACATGTTTTCAGTCACATTAACTCCCTGCACAATGTAATATTGTATAAACATGAGCAAATAGTTCAAACTAACCACGGCAGTTGTTCTTAGGAGTGTGTTTTCTTAAGAATTATACAGACAAAAGCATGGCAAGACCAATAATTCTATCTTGTAACAGCCCATCTGTGGTGAAACTCTGGAAATTGCTATTTATTTTCAGTGTTTGAATAATTGTTTGAAGTGACTGTCTATGGAAATACTTTCAAATACTTCCAGGAAAGCTTAGTGCAATAGTTGAAGTAAATCCAAGTGTTTGGCATCATTATGACCTGACTCTCTCAGTTTCTCAAAAAAACATAACCAACAGCTCTCTACAAACAGTTGTTGAACAGCATTGTATCTACCAGAGAAGATAATTTGAAAAGATAATTTGGCTAATTTGAAAATAAATATAAAAATTCCAGAACTGAAGACCAATAGCAGAACATCAGCTGGTGCAAGTTGTCTTCCCTCCTGAAGGTCTCCCTGTACCCTCCTCTTGCTTGGTTCAATAATTAGTCAGTTAGTCTAAACCACCAGCTGGCAGAGTGCTTTGAGATTGTCACAGTAAAAGAACAAGAGTCAAACAATAAAATACTGCATTGTGTACAACAAAATTCATAGCCAGGAGTCTAACTTAAAATCTTACTTTCATCCTAGGAGTCAAAGAATGTGGATGGGACAGTCCATTATCACACAATCCCAGCACCCTTGCATCCCTTCCATGCAAAATCATGACGGTGTAAAACAAGCACAATTCTAGACATCACATAATCTTTTGTTTTTCTTTTTATTAGATCAAAATTCTACTTGGGATAAGTTCTGTCAAGGAAATGGTTTTGTTTCCTGTGGAGGATTGCTGGTAGGAGTTTATAGATGAGCTATGTTGCAACCAGTAGTAATGATAAAAAGGCCTTCTAAAGGAGAGATGTTTTGCAGTATCCCCTAGAACATTTAGAGGTTCAATGGTCCAAGTGCAAGGTGCTGCACTTGGGCTGGGGCAATCCCAGATATGTGTACAGACTGGGAGCAGCCCTGCGGAGAGGAACCTGAGGGTTCTGGTGGACGAGAGGCTTGACATGAGCCAGCAGTGTGTGCTTGCAGCCCAGAGGGCCAGCAGTATCCTGGGCTGTATCAGAAGTGTGACCAGCAGGGTGAGGGGAGGTGATTGTGCCCCTCTACTCTGCTCTAGTGAGACCCCACCTGGAGAACTGCATCCAGTTCTGGGGCCCCCGACACAAGAAGGATATCGAGCTGTTGGAGGGGGTCCAGAGGAGGGCCACAAAGATGATCAGAGGGCTGGAGCACCTCTCCTGTGAAGGCAGGCTGAGAGAGTTGGGGTTGTTCAGCCTGGAGAAGAGAAGGCTCTGGAGGGACCTGATAGCGGCCTTCCAGTACCTGAAGGGGGCCTACAGGAGAGCTGGGGAGGGACTCTTTAGAAGGGCACATAGCAATAGGACAAGGGGTAATGGCTTTAAGCTGGCAAGGGTGGATTTAGACTAGATATCAGGAAGCAATTCTTTCCTGTGAGGTGGTGAGACACTGGAACAGGTTGCCCAGAGAGGTTGTGGATGCCCCCTCCCTGGCAGTGTTCAAGGCCAGGCTGGATGGGGCTCTGAGCAACCTGGTGTAGTGGGAGGTGTCCCCACCCATGGCAGGGGGGTTGGAACTGGATGGTCTTTAAGGTCCTTTCCAACCCAAACCATTCTATGATTCTATGATTCTATGATTCTATGATTCTATGATTCATGGTCTGAGTTATCTCAGAGGACTAAAAATCATACTCAGAATTCAGTCTTTGATTACTCATACAATTTGTTACTCTGAAAAAAGTGTAGATATGTGCCCTTCTTCAGCTGCCATGTAACAGAGAATTCATGGAAATTCAAGCAAATTGTGTGTTAAATTTTTGTGGAAGATGTGCAAATTTATGTCAAATCAGAGGACTGCTATTCATAGAAAATTTATGATTATTGCAAAAACTGAAGCTTTCAAGAACTGCTGTAGTTTTTTTTTTTTTTTTTGTAGATTAATGAATTCTGCTTCTTTAAGTGTAATTTTCTAATAGAAGCAATACTTCTCTTGCTAACAATTGCTTAGGTTCCTTTAAGGCAAGGATTATATGATTCTTGGGAATTCAGATGGCAATGAACAAATTAAAATAGTATTATCTTACAGATATTTCTCATCTGTTACAGAAATTGGTACTCCTCCAAAATGTAGATGTCATATCTGATGTCATGAAACACAAAGTGACTTATCTCCTGAGACAGTAAAACACATAAACTTTGGAATCTTAAATTAGACCTCTAGCTTCAGAAATGCTGGTACCAATTCACCTAATACTGTATCAGCTGACTTTCTGTATCTCCATTTTCATTTCATAACATCCCTGCTGTTCCTTGCTAACTGCACTGCCAGTCCCTTAATGTTTTAGTTGATGTTGTGAACCTAACATTTCTTTATCCAATTTTGCAGAAACATGGAAATCTATTTGATCTTAATGTCATGAGTATAGCATGGTTTCTTTTTAAAGCAAAGACGTCAGACAAATATAGTCCTGGACTCAGTCAGAAGAGACTTTCATCCATTCCAAACTCTTCCATTGAGTAACAGGGCCAAATTACTTCACTTTCCTGGGCTTCATTCTTTTCATTTCTAAATTAAACTCATAGCAACTGCAGTTAACATAAGCAACTTCTTTCCTATTTCTTTATGGTCTACTAATGAAAAGCACTACAGTAGAATAGTAGTGACTTACGGACTTCGTTGGAGTCTTACAGAGAAAAGACTATAGTTCTCGACTGTTACATGTAAGGGTTTTTTTTAACAGTCTGTTCTGCTTTTGAGATTTATTAAAGAGTTCAGTATTGTCAAGAACAGTCATACCATTATCTTGCAGATATTGTGGTGCATGGGTTTCAACCCTTGCATTGTTGAGTTTGGATGAGCATTAAATAAACTGGTCATGATTGCAGTTATTCTGAAACCCTAATGGGACTCAAGGTCAGAGCACCTTGAAAAAACACCTGAATGTAATATATTTTGAATAAATGTAATACACTTAAAATAGATGTGTTCCTGAGAATTTTATGTGTTCTCTAAAGTGTGGCCTAATACAGATGTCCTTGTAGTTTATGAGAGTAACTCCACAGAATCAGTGGCCTTGTGCCAGCATAACTCTGGCAACTGAGAACAGAAGTAGACCACGACTTTCTATTTATATTTCTTCTAATTCATTTATTTTATTTCATTTGCCAAGATAAAAAAGACCTGGCAACAAAGCCAAAACTGTTTGTACGTATGACATAAGATAAAGCTAAGCTTTTCCAAATTCATCATCTTACAAGTAGAGTTTCTATTTAAATTAAAGAAAGATCTTTGGCAAATTAGTGAAAAAAAAACAGATGCTTATTCTTCAAGAAAAAGCAACTGTACATCGATGTTTCTTGGTGTTGGATGAGGAAAGTATTGTACACATAGCATGAAGTGACAGAGCACAGCAACTGTTCTGGCTGCTAAGCTAGTGTGTTCATTATTTGACGTAACAGGAAAAAGAAGATCAGGACAATTTTTTTTATTTTTATTTTTAAAAAGCAGATCCTTTTGTAATCACGGGTTAGCAGGCCTCCTTTTCTTCAAATACAGGGAAAAAAGATTATATACATTTCTCTAAACAATCTGCAGAGGTACACTATGGTACTAATTTATTTCTTAATTAGGAAAGACAATTTTATTAATAAATTAGTATAGTTAATAAGGCAGCCTACTCAAAGGCAGTTCTTGCCTAAAACTCCCCACATCCCAAATAATGGCATGATTAAGTTCAAGTGGGACAGAAATTTAATTTCTGCTTCTCCTAAATAATAGAACGACATCTATGTTTAGCAAGCATTTCATTAAAACAGTTTCCTTTTTTCTTTATCATAAAGCTTGCAGGGAGACAATGAGATGATATGGATCAGCCTGAGAGAGAGCGATCTATCACGCAATTAGCCAACCGTAGTAGAGATAAATGATGTCAAAAAGGCAACTCAGAACTGTCCAAACATTGAAATTATTGGCTGTACATTTGAGTACATCTATGCAAAAAATGCCTAGAGAAACAAAACCCTTTGATTGTAGCATGTCTCGTCCAGAAATCCACTCCAAAAGCCGAGCTGAGTTCACAGCAAATTCTTACTCATTGAGTCTGGCAATGTAAACAGCAGATACTGAGTCCAGCTCAGTCCAGGACCAGATGGTATTCATCCAGAAGTTCTAAAGGAGATAGTAAAATTATTAAATATGATGTGTAATCTCTTGTTTACAACTACATTGCTGCTAGAGAAAAAAATTTTACAAATGTAATGCCAATGTTTAAACAGCTACAGTGGGAACCTTTGAGATGCTGAGCCAGTCTGTAAACCTGGCATCCACAGAAGGAAAACTAGTGGGCACTGTAACAACAGATGAAAATCTCTGGACACCTCGTCTACACTACTGAGTTTTTCAATGGCAGTCCTAACTTGCATGCATGCTTTGGGTTTTGTATTTTGTTTCTTTAACGAAGAACATTATTCCC
>VXAV01008923.1:132205-157090 GCA_013399715.1 Alectura lathami | reverse complement strand
TTTTTTTTCTCTCTAAATCCCTTCTGTCCAGCGCTGCCCTGTCCTCATGCTGCATGACAGCTCCTTATATGCCCCCTTCCTACCAGTTGGCTTCCCCAGATAATAATTTCCAAATCTACGTTTGCTGAGACTCCAGTGCCATGTACATTCAATTATTTTGCTAATTCCAACAAGAGCAACATGGTTTTAAATTAATATAAACTTAACAAAATATAATTTTCTAACTGATTCATGTTGCGTCTGCACTTCCTCCAAATTTAGTTTCAATAATGTTTTCTAATCTACTACTACACAAACCGCGGAACTTTGATATTATTCCCATATGCCTGTGGGCTCAAATGCCGCCATCTGCGCAACTTCAGGCTCTGCTCAGGAGCCAGGAGCTGCTGAACTGCTATCTGCTTGCGGGTGGCCTTGGTCCTCTCCAGGGAACACACTTGTGCAAGTGCTGTGAGTGCCTTTTTGTGCCCGTGGGATCCCTCCACCTGTGTGACCGGTTATCTCAGATACATGTTGGAAGGGCTTTGAAAAAGGGACAGGAATTGTAAGTGATACATTTCTTCACATGCTTACTTGAAAAAAAAAAAGTTTCTAACTGCCAAATTTGGTAGCTGGCTTGAGGTCCCTTTGCCTTGTCTCACAGCGCTCACACAAACCTCTCTTGCCCCTCCTATAACAACCAACATGATTTTGGCAATTTTCCTTTTCCTCGTGCAGTGTGTCAGAGCTAACACTCTCACACCCAGCTTACCCACAACTTGTTGTTGGCAATTTTGCCTGAATATTTCCAGAAAATGAAAACAATTGCTCCTGTTACACTTCGGTGAGCCTCATCAAACTCTAAGACTAATTCTGCCAATACTTCAGTATTTCCACATCCTCTCTGACAAGCCACACACCCTTCCGAAAACACTGGAACATTTTGCACATTCAGTTCCTTGCATTTGGGCCCTGCAGCTCTTTCCATGGTGTGAAGCCAGATGTGACAACACATCCACCTCTGCTGGAGCCACCTATGAACAACATCTCAAAGAAGGGGAGACGGATTTATTTTCACCCACTGCAGTATAACCAATAGCACACGTGATATATATGACAGTACATACATATAGTATATGTATTTTCTTGTAAGGGAGGCAGAGGTTTAGCCACCAGGGCTAATTAAAATTTTTGGGACTGAATGAAAATTTGTGGGACCTGGTGAAGTAGAAGCAGCACGTTCAGACTACTGAATGAATACATAAACTGTATCTGCCCTGAAGGTTCTCTGAAGGTTCTGGAGGAACCAGCTGCAAAGAGAATTTTCATACATAATTTTTAAAAGTTATGACTGCATGAAATACTTGAATTTCCTTCTTGCTGTGAAGATGATCACATACAGGTATTAACGCCGTCTAATCTACTGCACTGCCATCCTAACATCTTGTGAAAGGTTATTTTTGGTTTGTTTTCTAATTTAAATCATTTATATTGGTAGCTGCTACCTGTTATCTTTTACCTATAAGCTGAGAGTAAAAAGTTGTGCAGAAGTACAGTTTCATCAAAATGTATAATCTCAAGCTCTGAATTTCAAAGTCCAGGACATAATGACACCCAGATCATAAGACAAAACACATTTGGTTCAGGACAGCTCAGATACAGATCATGATATCTTAAGGCAAATACAAAACAACACTAAAGATCACATTTTTTCCTCTGAAAAGCATAACATTGTTAGTAACTTGAAAACCAAACCATTTGTTAGAAAGTGCATGTGTATTTGAAAGCTTAAACACTCACCTACTGTATTTTCCCTCCCAAAATAAGGAAAAGAATTGTCAGGTAATTATCTGCATTACCTGTGAACTAACTAAATAATAAACCTTTTTTTCTAGGCCACATCATTTGATACCTGTCGATTAAATCTCCAAGATAAAACTCCTCAACAAAATTGATCGAGAATTCTGAAACTTCTGAATATGCCAACCTAGCAAGCTGATGTCAACCTCAGTGTCACACACCGAGCTCATTGTGTCAGACAGAGCCTGGCACCAGATGGCTCCTGAAACCCACGCACACTGCAGGCAGTGGCACACGGGTGCTCAGGACAGAGACACACATCCACAAGGAGCTCAGCTCACGTCAGCCCTCCAGAAATCATGTAATCGGTCTGGGACACTGCTCCAACATTCCCAACCACTCGTCTGCACAGCACACACAAGACATTTTCACCTGAGAAGATGAACCAAACTCCTCCTCCACAGAGAACGTTGTGCTGGCTGCCTCCTTTAGCAATACCAAATTCAACACCTTTCCAAGATTTAGGACTTTGTCGTTCTGTATAGCATCCTGCTGGGCATCACAGCAGACTGCTGGACTGTACCGCCCTAGCACCTCTACTTCATCACAATTTGTTTTCTCACTCTTGCAAAGAAATTCCACAGAAATACATTGAAGCGTGAGAAATCTTTCAAAATTCTTGCTTTCAAATGCAAAACACAGAAACACTGTATGAGTACATTTAAAAAAAGATTGGATTTTCTAACCTAAGGATTTTTTTTTTCATGACAAAATAATATTCCTGAATCTGCCACATTTTGACAATTTTCTATTTTTTTTTTTTTTTTTTTTTTTTTTTACAGCAGCAAATGCAGTCACCATGAATCCTCTGCTGTGCTCTCCCAGTTTCTACAAAGCCAAATTGGTGGCAGCAAGAGAGCTGAAATGGAACTTGAAGCACATCCAGCTGAGAGCAAACAGAAGAGTAAATATAAGACAATTTAAGACAATATAGTAATAAATTATCAGGGTTAGTGGATGCTAACCAACCAACCATTTATGTCTCTGGGGATTTTTATGTGCACCTCCACGGTGTTGCACGGGACACATTTATGCAGGTAAAGAAATAGTTAGAGTTCACACTGAGCTGAACTCCGCAACTACATGCACACACATGCACAGAAGTTTCACGCAACGTTGTCTTGAAGAGAGAACAAAACACAGATCTGACGGCACTTCTGTCACATTTGCCCTGCGATGAGCACAACAACGTGGATCTCAGGATTTTTTTTTAGCACATTCCATTTCACAGCACGGATACCTAGGCTGTATTAGCTCTGTACTGATTATATACAATTATATCAGAATTAACAACAACAACCCGCTAGGCTCCAAACAGAATTAAACATAGATTTGAGGAAGAAATCTCAAATTTGTTGCCATTTGGCTGTTAAAAGACAATTTCCAGGCAGAACATAGAGTCTGTACTTCTATCCCTAGCACAGCTGCTGAAATTATTCAAGCAGAACTACAAAGTTCTTAAGATCGTGCTGATGGGGGACTGCACGGCTGGGTTTGCGTAACAAAGCCCTTCCTTCTCTAAAGGAGGCCACAGGCCAAGGCTTGCTGCAAATGTCTTTAAGTATTAACACAGCAATGATCAAGGGAATGCAGCTGCTATCACTTCTCTGTTGAAGGCCTCAAGTCAAGTCACTCCCAAGAAGCTACAGTGCTAAGTAAGGCTGGAGGCAGGCGGGAAGCAGCTCCAACACCACCAAGCACCATCGCTGCTGTGGCACGCGGCTGGGGGATTCGTAGGGGCAGAAAGCGACAGGTTCCCAGGGGGCAAATCAATAAATGGAACAGAAGTATTTGAGTTAAAACAGAGACATAAGGTGAACACAAACAAGAGGGCACAATGACAGTACCTGTAAGTAAAAGATGGATCATGGTAAGCAAAGAATTTCTAAATTCAAGGAAAGATTCACAAGCACCCTTTACACAGTTCCAAATTACATGCATCACTTTCAGGTAAACACCTGCACATCTAACTTCCACTCAGTATACCTACAAGCAGCTTAGCCAACAAACCAACACATCTCCCCCAGCCCACAGCAGGAACAGCACAGAGATGACAGAACAATCTCAAGAGCTGTAGTTCACCTTGCTTTAAACACTGACTCACCTCTGCTAAGGTATGCAGCAGAATTTACACATCCAGAGGAAACTGCAGACTAACTAAGGATGTGGACAAGGATACATGAAAAACAAGGGAACTGAGAGTAGATCACCAAGTGCGTGGAAAGAGCACAGCAAACCTTTAACCACCCTTTTCCATACCCGAAGGAGGGATGCAGAATCTGAAAGACGTCAGGCACAGAACATAGTATCACTTCTTCAGACAAATCACAAGTTTCCTTCTACAGAGAATACTTACTTTTCTTTATCATGCATAACTGATTACACAACTAGTATTCAATACAAAATATTTAACAATAAATAATAGAGGGTAGCTTCTCATCCCACATGCAGAAACATGCGCTACTGCCTATGAGAAACAAATATTCCTTATGGGCACACTAGTTAAGCACACAACATTTTTTTTTTTTCAAGCCTTTTTAGAAGCACAAAACTCCAACCTACAGAGGGCACTGAGAGAAGTGAACTACTTGTCCTGTCACCAGTCCTGTCCCAGTTCTGTAGCTCTGAAATGACAGAAACCCCACTTAAATGTCCAGATGAACTCTCTCCCCATGCCAAATAATTTTGCACTACTCTCAATTTAATCCTCAAATGTGGATTAACACATTTGAGATTACTTACACAGTTAATTGCCAAGGTTTAGACAAAGATTTTTTAAAAAGTGTTTCTTCATACAAGATGAGCACCACCCCACAGCACTTTTTCCAACTATGCCAACATTAAGGCAGCAAGTGACCGCTCTTGTTACCAAAGCCTCACGAAAGATCTAATTTATTTTCTCTTCAAGAAAGGTCAGCTCATCAATCCAGAAATACACTGCAAGAGTCTTTAAAATAATTCTGAAATGTAACCTGTCCACACCGTCCCTGTTTCAAACAGCGGAAGCTCTGGCCATTTGGTATCAATGAACTGCATTTACTTTTGCAGACATTACAAAGAACATCTGTAATCTTTCTTTATAGTCAGAAGCACCTGCTTGTGTCATCAGATCTCTTTCTTGCCTCTCTCTCCACATCTTAACAACCACTTCTGACCCTGCTGTAGTCTCACAACTAAACAAGTAGCTTTTGTGCAAGTTTAGTACAAAACCAGCAATCCTTCTGCAATGGCAAACTTCTGCTGTTCAAAATTCTTTCGCTGCTGTGTCCACTTCTCTCCTAAGTCCTGGAAATTTGTGTTACGCTGTCACTTCTGCTTGGAAGCTAGAAGAAGGTATCATTTTTAGTTATTCCTTGTAACCCTTCTAGAGTACTCTCTCAAAACCAAGAATTAACAAGCTTGCTAAGTCTCTGTAGGTCTTATTGACAAACAAAGGAATGTCTGAAAGTCTGCAAGAAAAGCACGAAAATCAATCAGGTAAACAACAGTTGTCATAATGAAGTTGCTAAAGTTAAACAATTAAACACAGTTCATTTTTTCTTATTTAATAAATAATATCAAAAAGTGAACTTTTGTTTTGTTACATTATAGGAAAAAACAGTTTCTTATCTAACTCCAGCAGTTATACAAGCCGTAATGAAACAGGTTTAGATGTGGAAACCAGCGTTTTGGGTGGGCATTCCGCATCCCATGTAAGTGGAGTCCAGTGCACACAGCCTCACAACTACCGATGACTTTTCCACTCCTGGGCTTGCTCTTGGTTCGCGCTGTTCCGGTTCCACGGATGACCTCACTGCTCATTTGCAAAACGAACCCCGGAACAAACTTATTCCTTGGTTAAAAGCGAGTAAGCCCACAGAAACATGGCAAGGTTCAACACCCGATCCAGTCATAACCACTTTTATGATATCACCATACAGATGTTCAGTTACGTTTGTCACATCAACAGCAACATGGTGTTTTATCTTTAGCCTTGTAGAGAAAATGAAGCCTGATCTCATATGCACATATACACGCACAGAGTACACTTGACAAAAAACACTTATGTGGTTTACATTTCACTTTTATTTAATCCTCAGAACTGCCCATATTGCAGGGATTTCTTGATGAAGTATGGAACTGAGCAATTAATTCTACAAAATTATAGTAAAAACTTGCTCATTTTTCTACCTTATTGCTAAGAAACTTTACAGGTGCACAGTTTGTAAAAATAACCCTTTTAAGACTGAATGTACACATATGCTACAGGATTTTCTTAAAAAAAAAAATGGTATTAGCATAGCACCTCCATATGGGGCAAATGCAATGTTGAACATAGAACGTTTACAAGTTAGAACTGCTCATTTATTTTACAAATTCTAAAGGAAAGAAATTGTTCAGTCTTAAAAGGGTTAAGTAGAAACCCTAATATACTTTTTTTCTAACAAAGCTGCCACTCAATCCCACAGTACAGTGCTTGAAAACAAAGTCAAAAAGTCTGGCACAGGAAAGTATACACATTTGTTCAGTACTCAAACACAGCTGCTTTTGAAAGAAAGTAAATAATACAGTTAATAATTGAAGAGCATCTAGATTCAAGATGGACACCTCCATGGAGTCATGTCATCTACAAGTGGGTAGCTTACTTCCAATAGATATTTTGGTTCACTTGGCATTAATATTTTGTACATGGGGAATTCACAGATTTATGACTTGGGTTCATGTCTTTGCAGGTAATCAATGTGATCTTATAAGTCTGTGCAATGAGAAGAAGTAGAGAATATCACTACTGACACAGCTGTGGGATGCCCTCAGGGCAAATAATTAGGACAAACATCAGCAGCAGGTTATTAAAGACTACGCTAGTGTTGAATTCTGAAATGCAGTTCCAAACAAAAGAAAACAAGAAAAGGCAGAGCTAAATTTGAGCACTTAATTTGCTTTTTCATCCTACAGTTGGAACTATAACAACATTCTGAACACAGACTCAATTTCTATGCATACAGAATTAACAGCAGACTTAACAGCTAGACTTGAACAGTTACAACTGTTTCATACTGAAACATTCTAAAAGTAGTTTTTATCAAAATGTTGAGATATTGTTAACACCATGAAAATTGGTTAACAGCTCACAAGGCCAATAAATGTAACAGTAACACCCCACAGGAAAAAGTTCAGGAAGATAATACATCTGAACAACTGGACAGCTGAACAACAGTAAGGACCTGGAAGACCATTTCTGTACTACAAAATAACTACTGGCAACAATGGAGCCACACGCCCAAAGGAAAAACGGGGTTTAAAATAGTCCTGTAAGCACAACTTAGTAATCTGTTTTTCACCCACTTGGCTGTAGTGTGTAGAATCATAGAATGGCTTGGGTTGGAAGGGACCTCAGAGATCATCTAGTTCCAACCCCCCTGCCGTGGACAGGGCTGCCAACCACTAGCTCACTAGATCAAACTGCCCAGGAACCCACCCAGCCTGGCCTTGAACACAGTCAGGGACGGGGCATCCACAACTTCTCTGGGCAGCCTGTTCCAGCGCCTCACCACTCTCTCAGTGAAGAAAACAGAACAGCAGAAATCAGGCTGGGTCGTTACAAGTCAAGGAATATAATATATCTACTGGGCAATATTACTGCAAACAAAGAAACTGAATATAAGAAGTATCGCATTTACATGTAAAAAATTTAAAATAATGAGTATTAAAGCAGGTGTCAAGTTCTGAAAAGCTATTTAAAGTATCCTTTGAAGGTTAAAAGGCTTGTTATGGTTTGTCTATTGTGTGAATACCACGGTTTGTTCTTGAATATCTTTCTAAATCTGATGTATGCATCACTTATTTTAATTCTCAGTCTAATTAGTGATGAAAATCTGTGGCTCCTGAATTAAGCAGTACTGTAAGATACTTATGTGCTTTGAACAAAAACACTGAAAATGATTCCTGCCACAGCATGATTAACATGAAGTTTTATAGCACATACACAAGTAAACAGATTTGCAAGTAAATGCCAGTAAACAGTTTAAAACAGAGATAAGGCCACAATGAATTCTGCCCTTGGTCACTGAAACAGAGATGAGGTGAGGCAGTATTCACTAGTGCTAAGGACCAGCATTGTGACAATGTCATGGGAATCAGTTTCATAATACAGCAGAGCAAATATGAAGGCCGGTGGTAGAATATAAGCACATCTGAGAAGGACAGTGGCACTGACTTAAAACTACCAGCTAAATGTGTTTTGTGACCGGTTTCTTCCTTTAACCATGTTGTTTCACAACAGAGCACTGAAGCAAACAGCTGGAGCGGAGCATCAGAGAACACGAAGGTGGTGCAGTGACAACGCCTGAAAATGGTGGTGGGTGTTGGAACTGGAATAAGTGGTCAGAAATAAAAACCCTATGGGAACAGTCAACAGTAAGCCTGAAAGCAATGCACTGCAGGAAGCCACAGGTTCACATTTACACAGTAGTTGTGGCTCATGCTTCAGGGTATAGAAAAGGCTGAACACGCCATACAACTTGTATTTTGGCTTTTCAAGGAGATCACACTAGCAGAACTTGTCCTATGAGTCTATGCCTAGTTCTGTGACTACAAATGAACTAGTGGGATACATTTTCAAATACAAATGAAGCAGGCAGGTCTACAAGGAGGGTTAAAACATGGCAAAGTCAAAATGAAAAACAAACACAACAACCAACAAAGTCAAAGTGCAAATGAGCCTTAAATTTATGATGGAGAGAAGACTTGAATGTTGCACAAGCTGTTGGCAGGGAAAGAGAAACCCACAGGAAATAAGGATGGGAGGAGCTGACATCTTCATAGTGCTTTTTTGATTTTCTATTTGCCCATTTCTAAGTAATAAAATTTACTTTAGGTATTATGGTACGATCACTTCACGATGAAAGCACGTTCTCGATACAAGGGTTACACACTGAAGTCTGGCCTAACTTACTGAACAGTATGAAGAAAAACATGCTTTTTGTGAATCTCAGTGATGAAGGGCATCACCTACCAATCCCGTTTGTAGCATATACTTCTCATGGTATTTTAGTTACATGCCAACAAGACAGAAGACATGCTGCCAAATGAAGTTATTGGGAACATTCCACTTTCAAAATAAAACATTTAACTTACACTTAATACAAATTATGTACAAGATTAGAAAAACCCAAACAGATCCTGAAACATTTTCAGATGCAATATGACTGCGAAAGGAAGAGGGGGAGTAACCCAGTAACAACCCTTCAAACACACCAACGGATGTCCGTGACACGAACAATCATTAATATGACTGCTCGAGATGTCACTTTTTAAAAAAACAAAACTCATGTAATGTTAGAACCTCATGAATTATAACTATAAATACATATTTTTAAAAAAAGGAAAACAGAAATAACTATTAACAATGACTGAAAACAGAGCACTAAAGTTAACATACATTGCATGTATTGCAGGCAAGGCAGAGGCATTTTTTAAAGCTTTTGCACAGACTTCATATAATCTTAAAAAAAATATGCTGGCCTTTACAAGGTTCTACTTGCTGAAATAAAAACAATTTCAGTTCATAAAAAGTCACAAGACTTCAGTTTAAAAAAAGGAACAGTTCCAGCCACAGACCAAAAATATATATATTTTTTTAAAACTGGAAGAGTATGGTAATTAGATTATACAAGCATGGTCAGGCTTGGAACCTGAATATACTTCAGAGCAAAAGCTCAGAGAAAAAAAAATATAAACTATTTGGTAACAAAAGTGTACTATATGTTGTGATACAAAAAAGGTATGGTGAAAATGTACCTTTTATACTAAAGCTTATACAAGTTCCTTGGTCCATAAAAACTATGTTGTGTTCATGTTTTCTAGTTTGCTCAACATGTATCCCAGCCACATTTTTATTTCTTGCCCATTAAAAAAAAACAGCTGAAAAATAGATTTTCAATAAAGTTCTTATGTTTCGGATGTTTTTTTTTTTTTTTTTATTGTGGCTTCTATATTTAAGATTAGCACTTGAAGGTAACAAGGTTCAAAATGATATCACCTAAAATGGAAAGGTGTTTTCCCATGAAACCACAAAAATTGTTCAGTTCTCTTGAATGTAGCACTTGAAAGTCAGTTAAAGTCCAAACAAACAACGGTAGTTAGGAAACTACAGTTGCTGTAGATGATGTGACGTTGGTTGGATTTGTGCTGACATTTGTGTAACTTCCCTCACTGTTTGCATTTGTTTCACTGGATGCCATGAGGCTTGAGTTGGCTCTGAGGATCGCCCCAGCAGCGCTGCAGTGTGGTCGTGGCCCTGGTTCCGGTGTGTACGTGAAGGTAAGGCTGGTGGAGTAAATTATGCCATCGTTACGGACCAACGTTACTGGAACTTGGACTGGCTGACGGACCCACCTCCAACCCTCTCGAAATGCAGAAATATCTGGAACAACACACAGCATGCTCTCCGCACATCTGAAAAACAGGAGAGTCAACTGAGTGCAACAAAACTTCAGCTTAAAGAATGAACACACACTGTGCAAAGCATCCTGTAAGCACCGTACAAGAAGTGGGAAATACTGCACCTGTACATGGTTTCAGCTTCCACATCCCCAAACCAGACACGTAAATTTGGAGTGAAGTTCTGTCCTGTGAGTTCCAACATTGCTACATCCCCACCACCATTCAACTGGATGACGGGGTGAGTAGAAAAGAGAAGAAAACCCACAAAAAAAACATATATTAAAAACAAAAATACACTCTCTCTCAAAAATAAAATTCTTTATAGTGTATACAAGAAATGTAAACAATATGTTTCTCAGCTGGATGAAACCAAAATAAACATGCCTACACAAAGAATTAAACTCACCTGAAAGATACTACCAAGTAATTTGATATCTTGAAGGGATTCCAAGTTCATAATAGTAGCTACTTTAAAAAGTCAAAAAGGCTCTGAAAACAAAGAACCTCTCAGAACGCTAGGACAGCTTTACGTTTTCCAAAAGCAGATGGCTCATTTTCTTAATAAGGTTTCAGCCTGGCTCTGTTTGATGTACAAGCTGCTGTTTTTACAAAAGTAAAGTAAAAGTCCTAAGGATATCACCTCCACAGTACTTAAAAAAAATTCTTAATGCAATACAATATTACTATTATTCATATTATTCATATGATGGATAAGCTCACATATTCTGAAATGTAGCTCAGAAAAATTATTGCAACTTCAAGTAAATTTCCTCCTTATAAAGCTGGTAGGAATGTTTTCCTATAGCAGCCCACAAAGGTACTATGAAAGTAAATCAGTATGACAAAAAATATCACATGAAAGAGTTTATTAAAACAAATAAACCGCTTACTTGAAGACTTTCTACAACAGGCACAGGTGTTACTGGAGCATGGACCGGTCCCATCCCCTCATAAAACGTGTATTCTGCTTTATCTGTGCTAATGATTGTCCAAGAAGCTCCATCATTGATCATTTCTTTATTTGGTTCTTTTGGGCATGGAGTGGCCTTAGAAAGAAAGAAAGTTTTAAGTCTGATCTGTAGAGCCGTTTGATAGTCCCAGAGCTAAAAAAAGCACCTCAGTCTGTTATTTCAGTAACGTTTCCCTGCGGTTTTCCTCTAACAAAATGCACCAGAAAACCAGTCACATACATTTCAACAAACATGGCACAAAAACTAAAACTTCTGAGGACATCATAACTCTCATCTGTGATACAGCCAGCTCTCCAACCTTCTTGAGAGGGATATATTTAATAGGCTCTATTTTAGGTTAGCTTTCAAAGTTTTAACCTTATTCAATAGTCATTAACAAAAACTACAGCAGCTAGAAGTAGGCAGCTTGACAAAAGCATGCAGTGAGGATAGTAACTACAGATCTTTGGCAGCCCAAGACCCAACTGATATTTTCATTAGAAACATATGAAGCTTCTAAATTACTACTCCAACTTCAAAAGAGAAACTTTTCCATATTGTTTTGACAAATGTCATTTTCCCTGCAGGTAGACTACAGCTCCTGTTGGCATGAATGGACAGACATGCTTCAACTCGTAACAAACAGATGTCATCTACCTGGACTTGTGCAAGGCCTTTGACATGGTCCCGCACCATATCCTTATCTCTAAACTGGAGAGATGTGGATTTGATGGGTGGACTGTTCACTGGATAAAGAACTGGCTGGAGGGTCGCAGCCAAAGGGCTGTAGTCAATGGCTCTACGTCCAGGTGGAGGCCGGTCACGAGCGGTGTCCCCCAGGGGTCCGTCTTGGGACCGGTGCTCTTCAACATCTTTATCAACGACTTAGACTGTGGGATTGAGTGCACCCTCAGCAAGTTTGCTGATGACACCAAGCTGAGTGGTGCAGTTGATACCCCTGAAGGAAGGGATGCCATCCAGAGGGACCTGGACAGGCTGGAAGAGTGGGCCCACGAGAACCTGATGAGGTTCAACAAGGCCAAGTGCAAGGTGTTGCACTTGGGTCGGGGCAATCCCAGGTGTGTGTACAGACTGGGAGAAGAACTCCTTGAGAGCAGCCCTGCAGAGAAGGACTTGGGCGTCGTGATTGATGAAAAGCTGGCCATGAGCCGGCAGTGAGCTCTTGCAGCCAGGAAGGCCAATGGCATCCTGGGCTGCATCAAGAGAGGGGTGGCCAGCAGGGAGAGGGAGGTGATCGTGCCCCTCTACTCTGCCCTTGTGAGACCTCACCTGGAGTGCTGTGTCCAGGCCTGGGCCCCCAGTACAGAAGGGACGTGGAGCTGTTGGAGCGGGTCCAGAGGAGGGCCACCAAAATGATTAGAGAGCTGGAGCACCTCTCCTATGAGGAAAGGTTGAGGGAGTTGGGATTGTTCAGCTTGGAAAAGAGAAGGCTCCGGGCAGACCTCATTGCGGCCTTCCAATACTTGAAAGGAGCTTACAGGCAGGAGGGGGACCGACTTTTTGCATAGGTGGATAATGGCAGGACAAGGGGGAATGGACTAAAACTGAAAGAGGGGAGGTTTAGGTTGGACATCAGGAAGAAATTCTTCCCTGAGAGAGTGGTGAGGCGCTGGAACAGGCTGCCCAGAGAAGTTGTGGCTGCCCCATTGCTGGCTGTGTTCAAGGCCAGGCTGGATGGGTTCCTGGGCAGTTTGATCTAGTGAGCTAGTGGCTGGCAGCCCTGTCCATGGCAGGGGGGGTTGGAACTAGATGATCTCTGAGGTCCCTTCCAACCCAAGCCATTCTATGATTCTATGATCTTCTGTCATGATCTCAATTACCAAAAGGTGGTAACAGCCTGATGTGCAAGTTAACAGATTTTCTTCAACAAGGAGAAGTAAAATTCAGAAGAGTGGGTTGTCCTTTAATCTTGCCATGTGCAAAGCTCAGAGCTCTTATTGGACCGGGCTCTGCTGAGTGTTGCAGGAACTGAAGAGTGTTAGGATGGCCCTGCAGTTCCACAGACATCTCCAGGATGCTGAAGTAAGGCAGCTGGCAGAGAAGCAGCAGTTCCTTTTTCATGCAGCCCTTCCCACAAAGTAGACTGAGAAAGATCAAACAGCAAGGCTGATCCTGAGTACCTGCAACTCCAGTTTCATTGCTTTCTTTCCTTCCTGACAAAGACCTATTCTGCTCTACGAGAAAATATATTGATACATCTCTGCTATCTGCTGGGGGAAGAAACATCAGACCCAGCAACTTCTGAGCTATAGGTCATTAATGTTTCCTGAAATATGAACTAAGCTTCTTTCCACTATCATGGAAGTTTTGATGTCCCTTCTCTTAAGGGAAACCTTCAAAAAGCCTTCTACTTTCCTGCTTCCACCTTTCTTACCCTGGACACAAGAATTGTTCTCCTAAGGAATTTCTGAGTCCTCCCCAGGTTTGTTGACCTTCCTGCAGCACAGCATTCTCTCTCAACATCCTTTACTGTTTGAGCTGCCCTGGATTTTTAAAGGGAAGATGTTGCAGTACTCAGCTGGGATTGAATATGATAATCAGTCTTCCTATTCTGATGGGAATTACCACACTGAAAGTCTGATAAAAGAACACTAACATACAAGACTAGAACTGTTTGTTAGCGTATTATGAGCTGGCAGAACAACTGCACTTTCTTCCTTAGGGTTCATTCCTGTCAAAGTAGTAGCTTGCTGGGGTATTTTTCTCCATCTGCTGGAAAAACATCATTGATGACAGAGATGGGTACATTTGTTATAGACAGATTTCTGTGGCTTTACTAATGCTCTTAGCCAAGAGCAAGACAATGCAATGCCACTAAACACATCACTCTACTGCGAACTCTATTTGCTGTTTTTTCAAAAGGAACTATTAGATCCACACTCAAAACCAACCGCAGAACTGGCATTCATACACATTTGGGAACACTTGCAAGAAGTCTGCAACCATGCTTCTCATCTATCAAAATAGGTTTAAATAACTCACTTGAAACTGGATTATTCTTTCCTGGGAAAGGCACAAGTACATTCTCTCAGTGTCTTTAAGGTAAAATGCACATTTATGGAGCTGCGATACTGGATCATCTGCATCCAACAACGCTGTTTGTTTATCTACTTTACGAATTATCTGTGAATGAAAGTTGTATGCATACTTAGGACGATTTCTGAACTTCATTACTTTGAAGATTACATACATACTGTTAGCAAAAGAAGTGAAAGGTCACCATTTTCACATTTCCATGACTCCTGTTTTAATGCTAACATTAGATTCAAAATTCCTAACGATTTTGCATCAAGGATACAGTATTGCAGTGACTCAGTGCTACTCCTCTAAGGTGCTGCTTTTATCTTTTTCTCCACTCTCATAGCAAAAAAATTGAAGTAAAATCTAGGATTCAGCAAAATCTACTTTTGTTCCATTTCTTGATACAAAAGAACAGTAGGTCAAGTATTAACAGACTTCTATAGAAGCACATTCTTCCACCACTGAGAGCATCAAGACAGCATCTGTGGCAGACTGGCTGCTGAACCAAAACAGCTGAAAGCAAGGATTCACGTCAAATGTACTGAGATGTCCTTCTGTACAACTTTGTAAACAATCAGAGTATCTTAACAGTTGTCTCTAACTAATATTTAATGACCAACTGCAAAAAACAGTAGTTCCTACCATCTGGCAGTTCAGCGCAAAAATATAATGTTGGCTTAATTGAAAGCGTTACATTATTTTTTAAAATTAAAATATTCCTTTAAAGAGAGCGGAAACATGTAGCTTGGAACTTTAACTTCTAGCAAAAAAGTGCAACACTTCATGTGATGCAACATCAGCGGCCATAGTGCTTGAAGATTCCTAAGCCAACAACCTCTTAGTCTCAGATCAGTAGATCATTTTTAGATCTGTGCTGAACTCAACAAATGGCATTGTCCACTGCCTGCGAAGCCTTTAAGTACTGATAGCGAATAGATGAACAACGCGTTTTGCTACACTGGGACCTACATTGCTGTTTTTAAAAGAGACTTTAATTTTCTTGAGGACAGCTTGCAGATTAACCTACTTTTGTAGGTCTGAATTTTGAAAATTCCCTGTGCTCAATTCACAAGCTGTTCTCTACTTGCAGCATTAATCTGCAGATACCAAAATAAGCTTTTATTAGAAGCAATGCTGTTTTCCATATAGCACCTGTACTGCTCAACGGAAACATGTAAAGCCAAAACTGTACACCATGCAAACCCAACTATGCAATTACACTAGGCAGCCATCTACAAATTCATTACAGCACTGGAGAAAGTGAACTGTACCAGTCTTGGGAGTGCCATGCCAGTAACTGAGCACACCAGTTTGACGGTCTGCCCATAATGAATGTAGCCGTCTCTCACTGTGAATTCTTCTCCTTCCGATTCATCGTCATCCACTGCATGAAACAGAAGTTCCACATTATTTGTTTTAATAAATGCTTTTCTCAAGATGAGGAACACTTAACAGCACACTACTACAACAAATATACACTCAGCAGCAAAACAAATCTGTGCTTGGGCAATTAGTAAGGAATCAAAACGCAGTACTTTTTTGTGGGGATGGAGGGAGGGAAGTTAAAAATATATATTCCTTCATTTTACTTACAGAGGTGAATGTAAAATGCTCCCCACTGTTGTGAACTGGCATGGAAATTACCGCCTTCTACGTGCAAATATCTGGTGCTAACTGTTTGGGATCGAAGTCTATTAAATAGTGCCACTTTTGTCCCTGATGCAATACATACTGCAAGGAATACATACAGACTTCAGATTACAAAATTACTTTGTTATTACACAGCAAAGTAAGAAAAAGTCACAAATACAGTAAAATAAACTAAGAAATGGTGGAAATCAAGAAATAATTCTCTGGTTAGAGTACAAAATACTCATATTTGTGACAGACCAAAAAGAGTCACAAAATTACAAGCAGGAAACATACAGTGGCTGTTCTCCAAAGGCATGCTAGTTCACAGAATTGTGCCACTTGGCCAAATGGGCCAGTGCTTGCCAGCTGAAAACTCGCTGTTCACAGCGTTCAACCAATTGATTATCTGAGCAGAATTCTAGCTTACCCTTGAGAAATACTTCGACTGCTTTCAGTGATCACTGCAGTTGAAGTATACAGTTCTTACAAACACAATCAAATGAAAACAGATATATAAAACTGTAACCATGGAACGTGAATTTGCTTCCTGATCGCTCAAGAGGGAAAAGACTAAGTCTGCTCTACTAAAAAAAATTCAGCAACCATCATTGTCATCAAAACAGGCATGCTTCTTCTACATGGTTCATATTTACTGCTCAAGAACACTTGGCTCATATTCACTGCCCATCAGAACTATCGTCTGAATACAGTCAGCAGTGTATACTCTGAGTACACGTGTGTGAACTGTGCAGCAACAGCCCACCCTAAGTCACGTGGCGAGCTAGCAGCCCTGAGATCCACATTCCATAGGTGCATGGGTTCCAGCCCAACACAGATGGAAGAGCCTTTTAAAGCACTAGTAAAGAGAGAGGAAAAACGAAACAAAGCAGGGCATCTCTTGAGGTGCTCTAGAGGTATGCATGTAAAAACTTTGGAGAAAAAGTAAAAAATGCTCCCAATTGTACATTAGCATCAGAGAGATCTTTAGTTACAACACACAGTACACAAATAAATCTGGGTGAAATATCACACAGATTTCTTAACTAACTATTCAAAAGTGACCATGCAAAATATATTAAGGATTAAAACAAAAAATGGCATGAGACAGAGAGAAGGTGGCCGTATTGTGAAGAGGTGCAGTCTGGGTGACCTGGTGCTACTCTTAGCACAGTCAAACTTCTCTCTTCACCACCGATCAAAATGTCCTAAGCAACTGATCAAAGCAGCCCAAGGGATTCAACAGCTTAGAAAGCTGAGACAGAGCATTCTTTATGCATTTGCTTACAAGGATTTACTCCTGAGAATAAAGGTTTTCGGTGGACCTTCTATATTTACTAAATAATTGTGACTGCATAAAACTCACAGCATGATCTACCTACACCGGAACCCTTTAAAATATACTGATGTGTACAGTTCTAAACTGAATTCAAAAACATTGAAGATCTTGTATTCTAGGTTGTAGTCAAATCACAGAATACACAAAAACGAGTAGGAGGCTAAACGCTACGTAAGGAAACAACCATCAGATACTTACAGTCTGCATTTTTCAGTGACTGTTTCTTTTTAGAAGGCTTGGAGATGACTTTGATTCGTTTACTGAGGAACACACCGATGTCATCACTATTGCCATAGAACATTTTTACTGATAACATGAAGTGCTTTCTCTTGTCTGAATCTGATATGTATAATGTTTTGGCAGTGCAATAGTTCTGTAGGTAAAAAACATTATTATTTATTTTTCCAAATTAGCCTGGTTCAAGAAACTGTATCTATATCACTGTGGGGGAAATTGCTGGATTAGTTTTTCAAGCAGATCAGAAGCTGCTTTCTCCACCTCTTCCCCACTAATATAACAGCACTTGAAATTTTTTCATTCATATGGAACACTTCCGCACAGACATTTTTTATAGACTACTGCTTAGCTTTGCGAAGTACTGACTTCAGTACTTTAACTTCTTTGTAAAGACCCTTGCTAAGACTGGTAAACAGATGATTAGAGGCCATAGCTGTATCAAAGCCACACCTGAGTGAGTGAGGGCACCACTCAAAGTTAAAACCAAGTACAGCTATAAAGGGAGTACAGCAGACATGCACAAGAAGCTGCTGGGGGGGGGGGAGGAAGGCTGAGCCAAGCTTTGTCTTGAAAGGATCAGAGAGGACTGGGTTTTGAAGCCAACAGAAAGTTACAAAGAGATAAATGCTTAAGCTACGCGACAAGAGATTAAAAATCTCTAGAACAACTTTTATTATCCTTCATTTTAAGAATCAAGTATTCAGAAACCACAAAAAAACAGTGTCTATCTTGGTACAACACACACATTTCTGAGGAGTTATACCATAAACCTCTAAGCCGTACCACCTTCAGCTGGATTCTGTAAAACCGTGTGTTTCAGCTCTTAGGTGCACACAGCATGAATTCTGTGAGAACTCCTTCAGTTAGGAATTGCTCGTGGAAGCAACCACCCAGATTTCAGAACAGCTCAGAGAATCTGTTCAGATCCAAATAATCTCATCTGTGGTGACCTAAGCACTGGCTTCCATGGCAGCAAAATGAGGAGCAGCCACAATATGGAATTCAGATGGATCCCATTGCATACTTGAAAAAAAACATGCAGCAACATATGAAACATTTCTAAGGAGACTGTGCTACAAGGAAAATATTGTAGTAATCAGCTACAAAATATTGCATAATTGGACAGCCAGCTAAAGTGAGCACCTACATGTTGCTAGATTTATTCCAACTGTTTAAGTCACCACAAATATGTTTAAAAATCTGGTTGGAATTTATATCACTGTACAAAAAACAGTATACTACACTAACACTACTTTAAATGTATTTTTATGGAAAGGGACTTAAAGACCACTTTAGCAGCAGATGTTATTCAGATACTTCCTTGAGGACATTATCCATTCATGCAAGCCAGGCAGACAGACATGGGAGTTTGGGCCAGCAACCCTACTTCAGTTAACCATTGAGGCCCACCAATAACCTAGCAGTTCACTGACTCTGAATCAACAACTTACAAATGAAAAGTTAGTACCATGCTATGACGCCATGAACCAAGTCCATTCACTCACTTGTCCTATATATTTTTGAGGTATTTTTAAACCACTTATGTAATATCTGCTACTGGAGAACTTCAGTTCTGCTAAGCCAGTGCATTCCCTGACAGATGCACCATGTAGCTACAACATCCTGTGTGCTAATCTCACAGCTTTACTACACTTCTACCTTTCCTTCCAAGTTCAGCTGCTGCATTTCTTGGTCGCTGTTCCCTATCCCAATGAAGGCGCAAGGCTGTGACTCCTGCTCAGTGCAACCGTCCCGCTCCATTTGCTCTTTTTTTTTCTTCCATCCACTGCCCATGAGATACACACATGGAGGGGGACAAAAGAACCTGAAAATGAAAAATGCATTATGAGATTACATACAGCTTTTAAGAAAAACAATAGAAAAAAACAAACATTCAAGGCCAGGCTGGATGGGGCCATGGGCAGCCTGATCTGGTGGGTGGCAACCAGCCCACAGCAAGGGGTTGGGCCTAAATGATCTGTAAGGTCCCTTCCAACCCAAGCCGTTCTATGGTTCTGACAAACTGTTGTGGACCCAAAGCTTCCTCAGCCAATTTACACTTCGCACTCCAGCTTACACATGCACACCCTTTGTTTGCCTTGAAGATTTTCTAAAATGCAAATGAAAGAAGAGAAAAGCAAGCAAAATTAGCATTAGATGCACTATCACCAATCATCTTTCCAGTTCAACATCACAGCTAACAGTCTGCACCTCTGTAAAACAAAAACACGTTGTACCCTTAGATGAAGGAGATTCTCTTAAAGTACAAAGGCCTTGAAATTGATACCAATGTTTTGCTTTTATAGGTAATTAAGACAATTAAGACACAGCAGTTCCACTGAGTAATTTCATGAACAACTAGTGACTGTAATTCCTAATGTTTAGGGTTTCATCATTAGCAAAGGAAAAGGAGAGCGTCTGTTCCGCCCAAGCACAAATTTCTTTTCAGTTTATAAATGTAATAGGTGATTTTATGTCTTCAGCAGTATCATAAAAGGTACAATTTACTCTTTAGCAGTCAGTCTACATGCTACTTAAAGCAACAAGTTCAACAATGAATGCAGCGCTATAATACCATGACGTTTTCTTGACGTTTCTGCAAATTGTTAAAAGAGCAATCCTAATTGTTTTTGGTTTTAGTTCAGCCAACAGCTGAGGTGTTTTTATCATTATTTAGTGAAAATCAAAGTTGAAAAAGCAGAAGAATTATTAGCAAGTTATAGTTCTGAGAAAGTTAATGGGGCATGAAGGCAAAGGATAACTGAAAAAGTTTCTAATTATTCTGCTTATTTCAAATTGGAGTGTAGCACTTCATTTGGCAATTTTGACATCAAAAGAGGACTTCTACTTTATTCTGTACGTAGGTACAACTGCTTGAAAATGTGGCCTGGCACAACCCATGGACAATTTTCCTTAACCATCACATAAGCCTTAATTAGTGTAAGCCACCTTTAGTATGAAAATCAAATTTAATAAATGTCATCACTTCAAACATTCAGCCCAATCACCTTTAATAGATAGAAAATGATGTTTTAAGTAACAGATTTCTAAACAGAGGAAACCAAAATCCTGAGTTAATAATCGTATAATAAAAATGTACACAGTAAGAATCCATGTATGTGCAAAGATTTGTAATCATTTCAGCTAGGGCTCACAATCAACATTTATTCTCGTTAGTAAATAAACAACAACAAAAGCTTTTAAAGGTTTTACTGCAGTTCAGAATGTCTCGGTAGTTAGGATAAGCAACAAAAATAAACCCCTGCAAACAAAACCCAAGCTATCTTGCCAAATAAATTCACAGCAAAAATTTTCACTTTTCACTCTTTTTTAAAACACATCAGAAGTGTTAATATGCCCATGTACCATAAAGCTTAAATACCTATGGAAATCTTTCGAACCACAACACATTCTCTGGTTTGAAAAAAAGACTGTCTGCAAAATGGAACTTGTAGGAAGCAGCTCTCTATACGAGGCTGAAAGAAGTGCATGTCTGAAAAGCCCATTAAACTCATTTGTGGGACTGCTCACACAGACTGCTTTTTAAACTTAATAATTCAAACTCAACAAACAAATGCTGCATTTCCTCCATTACGATAACCCATGTCAGCAGAGACATATCATAACAACCGTTTGCTCCCTTTATTGCCTTCACACTGTTGTCAAGGATAGAAATGGAATATGGAATTAAATCTGGAACCAGGAGCTAATGGAAGGCTACTTGCAGAAGTCAACTGTTCAAAGTTTACCGACTAACATTTTGTATGTGCTTGTTGTGACAGTGTTAGCTACTTGCACTTGATTCTTTGGGGGTAATTAGGGTTCAGGTGAAGGCTGGGGCATTTTTTTTTTTCATCCAATTGAACATGCAGAACACAGAACCAAGGCAACAGGCAGCAACTTGCCAATTTGCAAAGCAAGTGTTTCCTGACCAAGTGTTAACTTGAAAAACCACACAATAAACTACCTCAAAAATAAAATGTAACACTTTCCCAGTACTGGCACAAGAGGATACTTCCACCAACCCAGACATGAATTCAACAGCGCAAATTTGTAGTTATCTGACATTAGAATGCATTACTCAAAATTCACTGCTGTAAGCACACAAGTTCTCAATTTTGAAAATCACCTTAAGCAGAAAGAGTAAGGAGTAAATAATTCTTAGGAAACAGCACACACCATATACCACCTTTTGGCCTATTACATGCCTTTTTCTTAGCATCTTTTGCTACATGACATCTGTTGCAGCTTTCTTAGTGAAGATGCTGAACGCTGCTGCAGAGCATACTTCCTATCACCATGAGCATCTCTCACATGCTAATCAAGTCCTTCCCTTCCCACCACAAAGTTTCAATCTCAAAACCAGCATTGCATTTCCTACTTTTCAACTGCATTCATTTCAAAATTAGATCAGCACAGATTACATGACCTAATTTCCCTCAAATGCTTCTCTACATTATAGGAAAGATCGTGTCTGCAAGGGACACAGTGCAAAGGCAATGGCCAAAGTCACAAAACTATTCAAGTGCATAGTGCTCATTTTCTACAGAATGAACCTCATTTACAGCCCTTGTACCACCCTAGATGTAAGCATCATAGTTGATCCTCAGAATAGATTTTTAGCAACATCTACTGGTTGCTGCAAGTTCTGGAGTATTGTAGCAAAACAGAAAAAAAAAAATCAACAAATAATAGCTTTGACAATACACTAAGAAAATTCTGACCATATACAGTTGTGATCACATCTAAATAAATACAGATCTACAGAGATGTGCATGTGGGTGGGAAAGAAACAAGGAGAAGAAATGGTCACATTTTTGATAGGCAGGCATGGAGGCAAGTGAGCAACAACTATGCCCAAGTGGTGCTTTATGAGGCCTACTCGACTTTGGCACCCCAGGTGGAGGCCTGCCATCATGTTTCCCCTACGAACAACCTTTTCTGAGGGCTTCGAAACAACTCCAAGGTTGGGAAATGCAGCATGGGCTTTTTTTGTTGTTGTTTGTTTGAAAAGCTGGAAGTAACAGATGCATCAATTCTAGAGATAATCTTCTGGAAACACATTTGGACTGGAGAAAAAACCTCACCTGTCTAGTCAGCTTCTGAGCTGCCAAACTCAAATGACAACCCAGCGGTGTGAATGGAAGTATTCCACTGATCACAATCAACAGGTATAAGCTACACCCAACTAACGAATCACACACAGACTGATGTCAACATTTAACAGAACAATACTTAGCAAAAAGAAACCAAATCCTCCAAATTCCACATACCAAACAGGTACAACATCATAAAGAAAGCGTCATTGTTTTGCTTTTCTCCCTCAGGTACTCGTTTGTATTTATATTACTGGTTAAAGCACAAGAAAAAAATCCCAAACTTTTTATCCCACCCATTTTCATTCCAGCTTTATTCTAAACCAAGACCTGTACATAATCATGGCCACTAGAGGGCAATAAAGACCTGTAAGAAAGAAGTTTTAACCACTGATGAAAACAAGCCACAACAATTACTCAGTTCTTTCTAAATTAAAACAGAGGAAAACTTTCAAAAAGTCCAGATTATCGAACAAAGAAATAGACTTTTACTTAGACCATTTTATGCTAGGTTAAAACTCCAAAACAAGAGGAAAGCGATCACAATTTGAATAGGTTTTCTTGTGTCTGCTTTCAGATTTAGGTGTCGTCTTTTTACTTCGTATTTACAACCACAGGAACTCATGTATAGAAATGGTTTACAGTAAACTTTATTTCCAAAACAGTGTGAATAAAAGCCACAAGTACCTTCCTATTTCTCATTTTCACAGAGTATTAAAGAATGCTTCTTTGATATGTATAAATTAACTGCTACAAGAAGTTTTTCATTAAATAAAACATTTCCCATGTACATACAATTGTAAATGTTTATGTGAGAGGCTGGCTTTCAGACAACTACAAAAAGCAAAAAAAAAAAAAAAAAAGGAGAAAAAAATCACCTCCCCAAAATAGCTAATGTAGGTAATTTCCACTATTAGCGATGGGAAAAATGGTAGGACAATGTTTGGTGGAACAAATGAAACTGTTCTTCCTTCGACCTTTGATTTACAGGGCCTACCTCTTTTTTCTTTAACCACAAACTAAAATAAGACTGAGTGGGAGGCAAAAATTCTTCTGAAGTATTAATCTGACCTACAGTAAAAAGAAAATGATAGGTGTTGGGGGGAAAGGCAGCTGCCTCTGGTTGTTCCAAGCTTGGTCAGAATTTTTAGTACAAGAACTGATGGTGGAAAATCGTGAAGGATGCAATTTCCTATCAGGATTTATAACATATTCTCTTAATCTTTTCTCTGTGCTCCGAGTAGACTGGCAATTCTTTGCTGAATGAGCAGTAAAACAAAGAAGCGCACTCTTCCAGGGGTAAACATCTTAACAACCTGATCTAAAAACCACATGAGATCTGTTAGGAATCAGCTCTGTAAGCCCTTTCATTACTGGAAGTATTGCAACCAGGAATGTCTTTCTTGGACAAAACCTGTTCCGCACCTGTTAGAGCTTCAGGACAAGATGCAGATTTTGCTGATTTAAAACACAGGGACTAGCGGCTTGGCTGAACGAGGATAACGTTTTGGGATACCAGGTCTCTGAATGTACTTCATATATTTAACCACAACATGTAGTAGCTGGTCCTGTGGACTCCTACTTTACCATATCTGTGATGCCTCCCCTATGCATCTTCCAAGAACTTGTGATTGGTGTAATTAAAATGATCGCCAGTTTTCAATTAAGCTAATATTGGGACTGACATTAGCTAGGAAAGTTCTTTACCCCAAAGAGTAAAGGGCCTCCACAGAGTGCCACCGTTCAGCATAATTCCATGGGCCACTCAGACAAGTATTACCACCGTCACATTGACATTTGTTCTGACTGATCTGGTCCTTCAGACTGGAAAGTTTTCCACGGCAAGAACACCAAGCTAAGGTGTCTAAGGATGCTCCTTTTTATTCCAAATGACTTCAAGAGAAGAACAAGATAATTTCTAGTGGTTTCTGAGTCTTGACTGTAACACACAAAAGCGGAATAGGTTGAGTCGTGGGCACCACCTGGAATATTGTCTTTAACTGGACAATAACCAAGCAGAGAACAATATTCCCTCAGCCCCTTCAGTCAACTAAGGCCCACCAATACAGAGAAAATACGGTACTTTCAGTAGAGAAGCCAGGCATACTGAACTTGCCAAGGGAGGATGGGGTAGAAAGTAAAATAGAATCAGCTCATGTCACTGCTACCTAGCTATGATACACTCTTCCTCTTTTCAAACCACAGGGTTCTGTTCCCAAAGGCTTGCTTTTTCAAAATGTCCAAGTCATTCTCTAGTCATCTCTTGGGAGATGCTTTGAGGAGGATTCAGAAGTGTCTGCCACCTTGTTTTCTTTAACTTCAGGGTGAC
>VXAV01008923.1:96412-132199 GCA_013399715.1 Alectura lathami | reverse complement strand
GAGTGAAATCACTCAGCAGTCTTCTTTCCTGAAGGAGCTGGTAACATCCACCCAAGAATACAACACAAGAAACAACTGAAAAATAATTAGATGCTAGAGCGCTAAGGGTACAGTAGCAGAGCCATGGGGTAAGCACTACAAAACGCTAGGCTTGCAACAGCACAGCGCGGTGAAGTATTTGAGCAGAAATCACAGAAGCTCCTTCACTAACAGCTCTAAAACAAGTTGCCGCCAGAACATTCTCAAGGCTAATCAGCAGTGATAATGTTTAAACTCGGAATAGCATGCAACCCACTAATACTTATCTGGCTCACAGGCTTTGACAAACTACATCTTGGAATCCAAAACACTTCAGTCCTTCAAACTGTTGAAGGTTCACGCTGTTCAGACTGTGTTCCTTATACTAGAAGGACAGCCTCTGAACAGAGACATCTCACTGAACAGTAAGTACAGGGGGAGGAAAACACCACAAGCACAAGCCAAACATCTACACTCATTAGGACTAAACGTGATCTGAGTCTCTATCAGCTGAACGCCTCTGGAAGATGACAGCTATCCAGCAGGAAACTAGGCAAAAGGTCTCAAATTCAGCTCAAGCTCAGCACTAGGCTTCATACCTCCCTGTTTCATTAAAATAAAAAGCCTTGCTTTTTCAAAAGTTAACGTTAATGACAAAGGCCACTCAAAGAAGACAGATGCCTCCCTTCATTAGCACACCATTATTAGGGACAAGATCAGGAGCATTCTCAAGCAAACACAGAAAGTCTCCGTTTCTGTTTAAACCAGACCATACCATGTGATATCTGTGCAGCCTACAGAGAGTTTTCAGAGTATTGCACCATCTACTAAGCCTCATCAAAGCACTGGAAGGTAGTTATTGCGCTGGACTTTTAATTATGTTATGCAAAGTTCAATAACAATAAATATTTTCCATCACCTTACAATAAGCAAAGTTTAAAGAGTGGAACAGAAGGTGGATGGTGGCTTTTTTTAGAGTCTGTTTACTTTAAAGACACCTCATTTAAGAAATAACTCCTTTGGTAACAATGTTTTATTTCCAAGGATAGTGCAATATACCTTGTTCTTTAACACCTTACTCTTCAGGGATCAAAACCGAACCAGATTATATCCATGACATAATTTTCTGAAAAATGTGTCATTTCACCTGTTAAACAGGTAGCAATAGGTTTGTCTATAAAGACGCATAAAAAACAACTCACTTCAGAAATGGCTGTTTACTAAAAAACAGGTGAAAACTTGAATCAGGTGCATAAAGCAGCCTCAAAACTTTACTGATTTTTCTCAGTCCATAAATATGAAAAACCAAAGGGCACTTTCTGCTATGAATAAAACAGAAGCAATTAAAAAACTCAAAAAAAACCAGAAACTAATTAATCACTCAGATGCACAAAGTACCTTGAGGGCACACATCTAATATCCAGCATTTGTGTTTAGGCTGACAATCTAGATAACAACAGGACACCAATACTCACACTACCAGAACTGTACCAGGGATGGTCTAAAAGGAGGGTTAGTAATAACAGTAAAAATGAAAATGTTGTAACTGAAAAATGACTTCTTAGCATGTCTGAATTTCCAGATGTCTATTTCATCCCTGTTCCAGAACGGCGATAAGATCACCGTTGTACTATTTTATAACAAACATCCAACCATTTTTATTCCTTGACTGTTTTGCAGAGCTCTGAAGTCATCCACATACAACTGACATGCTTCCATTTTTGAGCAGTGACTCTGAGATACCTTGCAAGAACAAATAGAGCAGTGCTGAGTTAGGCACCTGAACTGTGCTTCACAAAATCTGGAGTGGTAAAAGAATGCTTAATTTTAGTTTGCAATCGTTTCAAGCAGTGAGAAGCTAATTACTAATTACAGAGTGCTACCAACACTTCAGAAATTAGGCAATGTATCTGCCAAAGTGACTTTAACAGCATCAAATGAAGTATACACATGTACTCAAGGCAACAGGAATTTAAGGTAAGGCTGACTGCGAAATGCACACAGGAGCTTCCAGAAACTGTCAGCAAATATTGTGAAGCTCTGCCCTATGTTCTTCAGGACACCTCTTAAAGTTTTCCAAATAGTAACGAAGCTTTTAATAACCAAAAATGTACTTTAGCTTTTTATTTTCTCCCTTCTTTTGATGTAATTTGTTCTCCAAAATAACAAGATACAGGGCAGGTTTGCAAAAAGGTCCTGCTCTCAGTAACTGCTCTGGCCCCAGAAGAAACTGACTGAAGTAAAAATACGCTGTTTACAAAATCGTTTTCCCATCTGCTGGCACACACCTAATTCCTACAGCTAGAAGTTTCTCTCATACCAATTTGAAGTTACTCAGGAAAAAAGTCCTCCACAAACAGCCACCAAAAACCTTCATGACTCCAGACTTAAAATGGAAACTTTTAAATTAGATGCATTAGATGTTTCATTTTACTATAAAAGACAAAACTATTAGGAATAGTGAGAACATTTCGACTTCCCTTCAGTTTTTTTTTTTTTTTTTTTTTTGGAATATTTGATTGAATGTTAGTCAATAAACTGAGGTCATCATTGAGCTAATCTGAAAAAAAAAAAGTTCATTTATGCCTTTGACCATCACGACAGGTTCTTTCTGCTTTTCAAGACACTACCATTAACTAAGAAATCCAACCAGGAAGAGTAGAGAAGCAGCAGCACAATGTACAATTCTAGTACTGGGACGGGAGGAAAAGCAAGGCACCCAGCTTCAGTCTTCGGCTCTCCCTTTTGGAAAGCAACAAAGTAAGGAAGAACCTCCTTGAACATCACATTCATTAGAGCTATTTCAGATCAACGGAAGAAAAACACCACTTGCAGACAGAGAACGTGCTTGCAGGAACAGGCATCACTGTGCTGATGCCACAGGTTTGCAGCACATTAGGAGGCTGGGTGATTTATGTGCACACTTTTAATTCTCCTTAAGCTTCTCCAGACTACAGCAGAACCCGAGGAATTCTGTAAGGCACATCAGACCGCACGCTGCGGTTTCCCTAGCTTGCAGCTGGGGAAGGAAGCCAGAAGGGAACAAGGCCTTACCTTTTTTCATTTCCATATGATTTCTGCGCAACTTTCGCATGGAGTATTAGCACTGTTTGATCACCTCGCTCCTTTAGGTAATTTCGCATTGCTTCCCTGAAAATTAAAAGACAAAGTTCTTTGGTTTTGAAAGTTCTTTTGGTTTTGTTTCAAATTACAATGATCCAAGGTCAGCTTTAGGACAAAAAAAAAAAAATCCACCTGAAATTAGAAGGAGACAAGTGTCAGTGTATTAATAGGTTTAAGATAAGTGTGTTTTGTTTTCTAAGACAATTGCACAGCAAAAAGAAACAAGCACTGCGGCAGTGGATTGCAGTCATTTATAATTACTACTACATTTTCCAGAAAAAAAAAAGACACTTATCTAAAATCATTTCAACGCCCTTCACTACACCACACTCAAAGTGTGACTTTATAAGATGCCATGCTACAAGAATTTGATTAGAACACTTCATTAATCCATATTGTCTCTTTAACCAATATAGTTTTGCACGATAACGACAAATTGTTGTGAAAACTTGTTTAAGCCATTAAATGAAAACTTGTCATGTTTATGTCAGTTTTTTTTTGAAGAGAGTAAGTTTAAATTCTTTGTTTGATCAGTTTTTCTAGAGAAAGCTTTCTATTTCCTGCATACAATTAAGTACAAAAAATTAGAATTTCTATCTTTCATCATCATTGTAGCGCCAGAAGTCACAGAAAAGCTGTAATTACTTCAGACACACCCAAAGACATTCCTTGAGAGAAATGAGAATAGGCCCTACCAACCTCCTGTCCAACTATCTATCTGTGCATTAAGCAGCATGCCAAACTCAACACCCTAGGGTTTAGCTGTGTCAGAGCGCTGACAGAACGTTTTTAAGTCCCCAGAGCAGCTTTTGCAGGTTGAATGCCCACCAGTGCACTCATCTTCAAAGTCATCAACCATAAAAACAAATTCTGAATTTAACAGGAAGTTATATAGAGAGATGAAGCCTTGCAGAAGAGGGATTTTTGTGAACTGCACCCAGCTGTTGAATTCCCTTCAGACAGACCCATATCAGCAAAATAAACTGATGTCTTCACTTCTATATTTTATCACTGGAAATGTTTTATAAGGAAGATGAAAGCAAAATTTTGATGAGAACTTTTCCAAGAGAAATCCCCCACATGTAGTTTCGTAGTGGGAAGTAAGTAGAGGAGGGAGGGCAGGAGGAAACAACAACAATCCAATTTGCTAATGTTGTTTTGTGAATTCTTGCATTTGCTGTGCCTGCCTAAGACACAGATCAGTGTGCTAGATTGGCTGTGAATAGCAGGATGCAAGAGCAAAGACCCCAGTTACTGTTTTAAACCTGGATTAACTTGATCTATTTACATTTGCCATTGGTAAAATTGATGTCTATCTAAACCACATAGACACACTATCTACCATCCTTCTTTACAAATATATTTTAAGCCATAAAATGTATTTCACTGTTAAATTATTCTTATACGTTATGAGCTACAAGCTGCATTTAAGTGGGTTAAAAACTTTTAATCTGAAATATTCTTTGAAGAACACTGTCATACTAAATTAAGAGCATCTGTCATATTTAAAGCTTTTGGATTGACTACCACTAAGAAACACCTCAAACCTAGCAGCCCACTCACCAGAATGCTAGGCGCTACCTCGTGTTATTAGCATTGTGTTAGGAACAAACCCTGCCCCTTCTGCTGCTCTGTTGCTACAGCACACCCGCACCATCTGAGCTCCTATGAGAACCTGGAAAGTCCCTCTCCATCTCCTCCCACCAGAACCAGATCACCACCGCAACTCTTCCACAGCTTCCTTCATCACTGCAAACCTCTCCACAAAGGTTGTGCTACTGTAGCTTACATCTTACTGCACAAACAACTAGCTCAGTACCAAGAGGAGCAGTGAGTATTTTTACTGCCCAGGAACCTGCACAACGAAGTGAAAAAAACTTTCAGCATCTTCTAAGAAACACATGTCTGAAAAAACGTTCTGTTACACTGGAGAGCTTGCATGAGGATGAACAGATTATGATGTGAACAGGACTGTCTATACAAAAAAAGCAGAATAATTTTACAATAACTGAACTAAATGCCTTTACAGGCCGACACTTTTTTTTAAAGCATTATAGAAACAACTGCACTCTTCAAGAAAGTGAGACTTTTTTTGTTGTTTTTAGCATTTCTCTCTTCAGAGAAAAGAAGTCAGGCTGCTTCCTTCTAGCTCCTCCTCATCAGGATAGACAAAGTTTATAAGCTACTGCTTTGAAGGATGGCTAGCAGCTCCCAGATGCTGATCCGATAACAACAGAAAAACGTACCTGGCACATCTAATAGATAAAATTCTGCACATAAAACTTAGAGTCACTGAACTAACCAGTCACACTAATGACAACATCATTAGAAGATATGACTACATAGTCAATAATTTTGTTGTTCTCTTCAAATCATAGAAGGTAAGTTCTGTCAGTAGCTTCAGGGTGATGCTAACAGGTGTTACTGCTCAAGATGGAAAGCAGTTCATGACTTAAAAGAGGGTATTTAAATATCCTTGAAAATAGGTTACAACTGGAAACAGCACTGTTTGTTCAAATACTTTCAAGCCAGCACTGATCAATTCTGTATGGAAACAAAGCGCAACAATCACAAAACTAACCTGAAGCTCATCCTGAAATGCCATGACGTATCAATCACCAACTCAACATGCAGATGTTTTCCTGCCACGCTTTACACAAGGCATCACAATTTCATTCAAAACAGAAGTTGGCCAGAGTAACAATGGGTTTCCAGGTCTCTACACAGCAATAACATCACACCAAAGTAAAAAACTGCAGCTCTTGTATAGTGCAGAGGAGTTTCAATGCAGTAGATGCTTTTGATGGGCAGTTTGTGGCACAGAGTAGCAGACGTTTGCACTGACTGTGTACTGCATTTTGAAGAACTCTGACCACTGAACAGCTGCCGGCGCACATGCTTCCCAGACAGACCAGGAGCAGCTGAGGCGCAGTGCTCCACTGTCATCTCACTTCTCAGAATGACTCCACTTCATGGTGGTGCTATTTGATGTTATCTCTGACTGTTCAGGCTTCACCACAGACTCAGTAAGACCGCTCCCTGACAGCACTGTGTTAAGCTTGCTCCTGCCTGCAGCACAACAGCACTAATGTAACAGCTGAGTTTTGCCAGTGAAGCAAAAAACTGTTTTTTACAGCTTCAGGCTGAGAGTTGGGGTTGTTCAGCCTGGAGAAGAGAAGGCTCTGGGGGGACCTGATAGCGGCCTTCCAGTACCTGAAGGGGGCCTACAAGAGAGCTGGGGAGGGACTCTTTAGAAGGGCACATAGCAATAGGACGAGGAGTAATGGCCACAAACTGGAAGAGGGGAGATTTAGGCTAGCTATTAGGAAGAAATTATTCCCTGTAAGGGTGGTGAGACACTGGAACAGGTTGCCCAGAGAAGTTGCGGATGGCCCCTCCCTGGCAGCGTTCAAGGCCAGTCTGGATGGGGCTCTGAGCAACCTGGTCTGGTGGGAGGTGTCCCTGCCCATGGCAGGGGGGTTGGAACTAGATGGTCTTGAAGGTCCCTTCCAACCCAAAGCATTCGATAATTCTACGATTCACAAGTCACTGTTACACAATAAAAGAGATCTGGCTTACCTCTGGGTATTTAGAACTAAGCAGATACACATCCTACCGAATAATCTACAATAACTGACTGTTCAAAGCCTTACTTCTGTCTGCTGATTGCACACAATAATCACAGTTCTGAAAATCTTTGCCATTTTGCCATTTGAAATTAAACGATTAACAATCCACTTTTTTTTTTTTTTTAAACTTTGAAATCCTTTTGGGGAAGAAAAAGGCAACTTTAGAACATTATTAAAATGGAATTGCTTTAATGCCTACCTGGTAAGCCGTTTCGGTTGAGGTCGCTCTCCAAATTTCCTGAAAAAAAGAAGTTGCTAATTTAAAATTATTTCAATGTAAAACTATACTAAACATTATCACAATTTTACTATTTCTGAAAATGTACTGGAAATTGGTGCATTTTCATTGTAGTTTCCTAATTAGATTACATCTCCTTGCAACTGCTTCTCCCACAATAGCAGAGGCATTTTTTATTCAGAACAGTACATAACTTCCTTTGCTGAACATCCACAAAAAAGAGTATTTAATTTGCAGTGGATATTTTAACACTGAACAAGTCTCTCATTTACTTGAAGATTGTAAGAAAATAAAATAAAAAATAAAAAAAAAAATTGTCTCCAGCAACTCACTCCTGATTTTCTGTTGTGCTTTCTGCTAGTCACATTTACTTTCTCTCTAAATTGCTTTGGAAAAGTTAAGATATCACAACTATGTAAATAATCAGGAGCTCCTTGCCATAGCATTGGCCAGCAGGGCCAGCAAGAAGCAGTTATCAACAAACAGAAACTAACAGGCTGAACTGACAGATCACGGAGAATTCTTCCCATTGGGATAATCTCTCAAAAATCTGCTTGTCACTGCAACTTCCTACAAAAAGGATGGCAATGTACTTCACACGTGCTGGTGCAGAATGAGACAGAAAAAAATCTCATGTGAAACACAGCAAAGCACAAGCCAGAACTATCCTACTATACATTGAGGGTTTTTTTAGTCCAAGTGTTTCGAGAGAGCTGTACTTCCTCCAATGCTTTAAGTTTGCTCCTGAGAGCACGTTCTTCACACACCCTTTCCACAGAAGTCTTAACTAACTTAACATAATGAATTATACAGGACAGAAACATTTTCACTAACAAAAACCATCCTCTGATGAAACCAAAATGGTCGGGTAAAGACCTGAAAAAAGGAAGGCTGTAGCAGCAGCGTACATCTGCAACGTGCATCTGTTCAACCTGCTAAGGAAGTATAACCACAAGCTAAAATGAAGACAAAGGGAAAAAAAAAAAAAAAAAACCAACAACTAAAAACCACTTATCAGGTTTAAGACAACATCTAACATGCTCAGCTTAACACTTTTCTATCTAAAAATAAACTGGGGCATAAGAGAGAATGCTTCTGCTGCCAGCGTTCCTAAGTACCGCTGTGCCTTGCCAGGCACTTCGGCACACGGGCACGGCCCTGCCTCCCTGCTCCCTGGGCAAGGGAAAGCCGCCTCCACAGCACTAAGGCTCCCTGGGTCACGAGCTCTGACCAACGGGAGCTTCTCGTGGCATCAGCCAACTGTTTGCACAGTGTTCGTCCAGAATGACCCGAAACATCTCGATTTCGGTTATTCTCCAGATGTGCAAAGCATACATACATAGCTAATGCAATTTGTGCTGTTGAGTAAAATAGCCTCTATTGAAAAGGCAGTGAGAATACTCAGCAAGCTTTTAAGCTGTTTTTCATGTCTCAAAAAATCTGTCTTGTGAAGTGTGTGGTCTTCTCTATATAAATGAATCAAACAGAAGATTAAGCCAAATTAGGGTGTTTTTTTTTTCCAGTGTAAACAATGAAATTAATGTTTCTGAACAGACTTAAGTTCCTTTCAAGCTTTACTTTTTTGGTGTTAGTGCATTGCTCACTTACTTGGCCTCAGGTTAAAATAAAACTATGACAAAATTCTTGCTGCAAGATTTGTCTCATGTATTTTACATTCCAATGTCTACTGGACAGGTACTTTCCATTTTTCTCTGTGGTAAGTATCACTGCACTGTCGTATCTGTAATGCAGAAAGGTAACAACCCTGAGCAGCTCTACACTTTGGCAGCAGCATCAGCTACATGCGCACCCAGACACTACCAAGAGAAAGTCACATTTCCAAACCCTTCTGCTGCTGTCTTTTGCGGATGTGCCCCCCTTCACCTGTCAGGCACGTCCCAGGCCTCTCACTGCCCCCCCCAAGCCCCTCAAGCTAACAGCAGGCGTGCTGCCCCCAGCCCTCCCAGCCACTCTCTGCTGTTCCTGTCCCCCTGAGAGCTTACATCTGGAGGAGGATTCACCTCTGTGACTCACTGACTAGACAACCTTTAAGCAATGCCCTGCAGACAAACAACTCTATAGATAGCTGTCTGACTCCGGGTAGAACCGCATTCTTTGTTCCGATCACTCGGCACCTTTTAATTCACAAAGAAAAAAAAAAAAATCAAGAGGTGCCTACACGGAGCGAAGGAGGCAACTGCCTGTACCGCAGCCAACAGCTCCAATCCAAGATGGGGACACGAGGACACCCAAAACTGTGTGAGACAGAAAATGCCCAGACAAGACCTTTCGTTCTCTAAGGCAGTGTCTACTCATGCACGGCTCTGGGAGCTGCAGATACATCCCCCTCTCACGTGCACTTACTGCTGCCTAAAAAAAGCTGCATGAACAAGTCATCTACACAGAACAGCTGCAATTCCTTCAAAGTAACAAATCCCGTCCTGTCTAAGAGCCAGAAGCCCCATTCCTCAGAGAGGGAGCGACAGCATCGAGTCACACCAGAGATGCACAGTGTTGTCCCCTTGCAGCCCACAAACAGAACCAGAAACTGAGCTCCCATGGCTGGATGCTCAGTGCAGCACTGCCATCTACCACAGCCATCTGCTACTTCTTCAGTGTTATCCTACAGAATCATCAGGTTGGCAGAGACCCACAAGAGTCATGGAGTCCGACCCCTTGCCCCACACAGGACCATCCAAAACACAAACCATGTCTGAGAGCGGTGTCCAAACACTCCTCGAGGGGAGAGCCCGTTCCATGCCCACCACCCTCTGGTGCAGAACCTCTTCCTAACCCCCAGCATGACCTCCCCTTGATGCAGATCCATGCCATTCCCTCTGGTCCTACAAGTACAAACCACTTCAATTAGTGGAAGTTTTGTCAGCAATAACTGATATTTTAGGAAAACATAATGCAACTCTTCCATAGGAACGCTATAAAACAAATTAAGTGACCAGTACATACACAAGTAAAGCTGATTCCCATCCTTAGACATCCAGTAAAAAACATCCCTAGCTCAAAGAACGCACTACTCAAACAAGTTAGAATTCAAGAACTACGAAGCCTGGAATTGGAAATTCACTGAAAACCAGAGTGAAAAAGCAATCTCAGAATTAAAAAGAAAAGAAAGATACCAAGAAAGTTAATAAGCACAGTCGACAGTTCTCACATGCAATAGGCTAACACTCTTGGAAAAAATACAGAACTGGCACTGCTCTCAGGAAACCCAAAACCACGGTTTTCCACCAGCAAAGACATTATCAGGAAGAAAAACCAGTCTACATGTTCAGCATTCTGCCCTTAGTTGTCTGTTAGCAACAGCTAGCAGGCACAGCCCTGTACGTACCCTGACACAACCCATCGGGGCTGGATGGGTTCCTGGGCAGTTTGATCTAGTGAGCTAGTGGCTGGCAGCCCTGTCCATGGCAGGGGGGTTGGAACTAGATGATCTCTGAGGTTCCTTCCAACCCAAGCCATTCTATGATTCTGTGAACCCGGGACACCCCACAGCAGCCATCACATCCAGGGCAGCACATGTTTAATGACACTGCTCAACTCAAGGCGCACAGACAAGACACAAACGTTAGAAGCATCACGTGAACTGCACGTAATTGCTCATACCGTTTGCTACTCCAGACGTTCTCAGCTTGCTGTACAGATCTGTATTAACAATGCAGCCTGAAGTGCAAGAACTATCAGCAGCTGCCAGGTAGGAGGCTTTTTAATTGTTGTGATGCTAGGACAATTTGAAAGAGCAAGAAGCACATCATCTACAGTTTTGAGCTAACTGACAGACACTCTTCAAGGTATGATTGCTGAAATTTCAGCCCTTCATATCTGACTAACATGTTGAAACGTGAGCCAGGGCAGTTATCTCAAGGTTACCCGACAGACTTGGCACGGACTGCAGTATTTTTCTCGTTTAGGTTTTTCCTGGATTTCACTGTTTTGGGATTTCTTTTTATATTCACCATTTCCCTTACTTCTCTTTGTATGCATCCTGAAAATATGCAGATTGATAGATAAAGAAAATATACAGCAAACTAAAAATATATCAGTTTTTTTTTCCCCCCTCTCACAGTTATGAAACAAGCTAAATGTATGCAGTTTGAAGTCCTAATTATAAGTTACATATAAGCGAACGTCCACCATTTTTTCTCTTTTTTTTTTTTTTTTTTACTTTACTATCCAGGACTAAGTACTGTTCCAGGTGTGCTGCACTGAAATGCCTGACACACAGCCAAGTTGCCATTTCAATTCACAAAACCAATTCACCACAAACCACGTTCTATTAGTATTTCCCTAACACACTGCACTGCAAACATGAGTGTGAGCAACAGGCTCACCATAACCACTGCTGTTGCAGACAAGTTGCACCTGTGTAATTCTTTCCCCAGTCCTGTATTTTCTCCAACCACCACTTGGTATTCAATCGCTTCATTTATTTTATTGTTCTTCTGATACTTTGCATAAATCCATTTCACTTGCACTTTCTGCACTGTAGAAACTACTTTGTCCATATATCATGTCCCAAACCATTCCTCTTTTCAAACCCATCCCTGTCACTTAGCACATCCCAGTTTGCCATTCAAACTTTTATTCAAACAACTTATTTCCACCGAAAAATAAATGGAGAAGTAAACTGGAAGTAATGGGAAGTAAACTTATTCCACCTCTTTACATGCTGCCTCCTAAGTAACTATGGAAATGAACAAGTGCATTAACATTAACCTTGCTTTGCTCAAACTTTTAATATTCTCAGGTTAGGTGAAAACATGACACAACATACAAGTTTCCAAGCTTCCAGATCCTACCTGGAATTCCTCACTCAGATACAGCAAATTAGACTACAGCTTTCTGTGGCTGAAGGAGTGAGAAATTCCACTGTTTCCAGCATCCACCCAGGAGCACAAACACAACCTATCAGTTACTGTACAACTCTACTAACAGCACCCAACTTTTTTTCTGTTACACAATCTTACTTTCTGTTGCTAACTTTAACTTTTAGCTGATTTTTTCCCCCGAGTGACTGTGTTTCAAGACTTTAGAAGGAAACTTCGGAAGAAAGAATAATTAACTGAATTAAAACCAACCAGGGCAGTTCTGCCATTTGCAAGAACAAAGCCATGAAAAGATTCCACGCTGTTCCATCCTCAACTTCGACTGAAAACTGGCGGTCACTAAACTGCTCTAGCACTCTCATGCCTGGAACATAAGCTTCACATTCTTCCGGAACTGGCCTTCAGCCAATCTTTTTACAGTCCCTCAGGAAGTCCACTCACCTTTACTTACTGAGCTCGTTAGCCTTAAAAAAGTATTTCCACAACAATCAGAGGCAAACTTCATCAATTTGCTTTAAGAATTCTGCCTTCGCTTGGCCTACAGACTGACATATATTATGAATATCACGGATCTTACTGTAAATAACTGTCTCCAGAGAGGCAAAAAGCTAAAGGGAGCTGTCAACTTTGAGTACAGTAGGAATAACAGCTGAGGAGAAAGAGAGCATGCTGGTGAGGCCAGTATGGGGGGAATACTGGGAAGAGAACTGAGGATGGGAAGACATGAGCAGCAAACTGCGATTTGCCAGGTGAGAATGGGCCTGAGAAGCACATTATGGGAAATGAGACACCTAAGTCTTATTGAAAATAAAAGCAAAATGCTTGACTTACCCTAATGAACCCCAAAACATTCGATAGTAGATATCCATGTCGTGATATCCGAGTAACTGACTCTCTCTCTTCTTTTTGCCTCACACAAGCACAAAGGGATCTTCACAAGTGTTGTGGGTAACCCCAGGAGGCAGCTAAGCACCACAAAGCTGCCTGATCTCTGCTCCCAACTCCCAGTGGGATGTGGCAAGAGGAAAGGAAGAACAGAAGCAAAAAAAAAAAAAAAAAATTGTGGGCTGCGCTGAAAGTTGTTTAATAAATGAAGGAGACATGGAAGAAGACAGAAAGAAAACAAAAGAAGCGATGCAAAGACAAACACTCGCCACCTCCCACGGGCAGATGGATGCCCAGCCGGCTCCCACCCAGAAGATCTCCGCAAGGCCCCATCTCCTTCCACCGCCGAGCACAACATTCTGTGGCATGCAATACCACAGCTCAGGTCACCTGCCTGCTCGTGTTCGCACCCAGCCTCTCGCATACCCCCCATCTACGCCCCATGAGGCAGGGTAAGCAGCAGAAAGGCCTTGATGCTGTGCAAACACCAGCCAGCAACAGCCACAGCACTGCTGCACTATCAGCCTTGTCCTGGTCTCCAATCCAAAACACGGTGCCATACCAGCTACTAGGAAGAAAATTAACTCCATCCCAGCCACAGCCAGTGCCATGCTTTCTGCACAGGAAAGAAGCGCCAGATTTTGGAAAAGCGCATGGTGCCTGGTCATTGGTGAAGGTTCACTCCCAGACATCCAGCTGTCAGATCACTTCCGACTGAGCCTTCAAAGGCGCCAGGGCTTTTGACTGGTACAGCAAGGAGCTAACTTGTTGCAGAACATTTTAGAGAACTCTTTAGCAAACTACATGAGATGGCTGTAGTCCCTCATAATGGACTCTGGAAACAATCCACAGACAAGTGCTCAGAAGGAAACTGTCCTGAAGAAACCTACCCCATGGCTGTTCAGCACAACAGTTCCAGCTCCTGCTCCCCAAGCACAAACCTCTCGACACTGACAGACATAAAATACAGCAATCACTAAGCCAGGGCAGCATGAGGCTCGGAAACTGGTTAAGTGGTCCCACTTGCCTCAAACAAAGCTGTCAAACAAATGGGCTTTGAGACACGTACAGTGTCTTAGGAGGGGACAGCGATGATTAAGAATACCAAATTGAATACATAAAGAAAGTTTTACTTCCTCAGAGGAGATCTGAGAGAAACAATGCTTGAAATAGGAGGAGTCTAATTAAAAGATCTTCAGACTTTTATAAGCTCTCCAGAGACGTTTTGGAATACACTAGGCAAGTCAGAAAGAAAGAACGTAGGAAATTCCAACCTCTGCTCTCTAGCAACACAAAGTGATAATGAAGTCTGATGAGAGGCTCAAGTTAAGTGCCAACACCTCTCATTTCTGTGGAGCAGGTGGTACCCCAGAAGTCAGTACATGTGACAGGAGGGGGGTGAAGAAATACTGCCATCTGAGCCAGTACAGGTACGCTGTGCTCAGGAGCGCACCGAGCGAGAACTTCAGCTCTCCCCCTAACCCAGCTCTGACCCCACAGCCCACTGACAGATGCAGCCTTCTACAGAGCTCTCAGCTCCACCATGAAATCTGTGAAAGGATGTGAGGAGTCTGGGGCTGGACAATGTGACAAAAGACTTTGAAAGAAAGAAATTCAAGTAAGACTGGTCACTTGCAGGCATTTTTACCATTTCCCCTCAACTTTAAATCAGCAACTACTGCATATCTGGAAAGGCAAGAAAGTCTTCCAACCGTAAGCTCAGCCTTATCACAAGGAGACTCTAGTCATAACAGAGCCTACTGCTCCTACCGTAAGAAACAAAAATAACCTTAATAGGACTCATTTCATGTTGCTACGTGGTCAGTTACCACAAGCGTACTAAAAGTTGTGTCCACAGGTCCACCAGGACTGCCCACATCACAGTGCTGTTTTCTAGATTTACTTAGTTTACTGAGGTTATCTAAGAACTGGGAGAGTGAAACACTAAGGTTTTACAGGCAGCTTTTACATTTAAAGTCTGTATAGAGGATTAATAGAAAAGTACTAATTTTCAGCAGTTAACTCAAACATTAGTTTCCCTTTTATTATTTTTTTCAATCCTCTTTATCCCTGACCATTTCCAGCTTCAATTTGCTTATAGCGAAATTAAGGTAGTGATGAAGCATCAAGGAAAGTTCACACTCAGACTTTAAACATGCTGAAAATCAAAGCCACCATATACAAGTGTCCCTGTATAGGACATATGGAATCGTTTTCAGGAGCTATCCTTAATCATCTCCTGGTTAAGCAGTAGACAGCAATCTACATGGCAACACTCAACAATTCTAGACCAGCCTCCTTTTGGTTTTACAGATTTCTACATCCTACATGTAGAGACTTCTGCACCTTCTACTTGCAAGAACATAAGTTGCATCAGCAGTATGAGACAAACAGCAGATGTAGGTTTTAAAACACAGGGTTTTTTCTTAATGTAAATCTATTTTCCTGTGTACATATTTCTGTGAAGACAAGATGCAAATACTGAAAATATTTCTCTGCATTCACCTACACAACCATATTTTCTCACAAACGTGTTAGAACACAACTCCCCAGAGAAAAGATCAGCTATCACTAGGAAGCAATATTCCATCTGCTGCTTTCACACACACACAGAGAATTCCACAAAGAGCATTAAAAATGGCCATCTACGATGCTCCACAGGCTGGCCTATACAAAAGACTACAAAATTGCACACAGTGGTTTCTTCTATGATTGGTCTGTTAATTACATATTAAATATACCTGTTGATTCACATAATCTTTAATATGTTTGCTCTAGGGGGTACCTGATGTATTTGATTTTCGTAAGTCCACCTCATTTCCCCTGATAATTTTTAATGAGGCTGGAAATAGGTACTGCTATGAATTGTCAATGGTAAAAACACACAACTGAAAGTGATGTTCTGGAGACTTAACACACAAAAAAACAACCAACTGGCCAAAACAAACAACTGTATTGTCAGAGACAGGACAGAAGTAGTTCTCAGTCACTCTGCAGCCCATGACTCCACACACCCATAACCATTCACAAAGGTCCAAGCAGTTGCTTTTCTCAGGGTAACATCCCCCACGTCTCCACACACCCTCTCTCTGTCCTCCACTGATTTTACAGTTTGTCATAACGTAAAGCCACACAGCCTAACACGGCCCAGCCTACACTGCCCAGTGCTCCTAACTGCTGTGGCTTTCTCTACATAGCACCTTAGAGAGAGAGGGTTTTAATTCCTTAGGCTACTCATATCTTAAACATTTTATGGTCTTGAATCACCTCCTTTCACTTAGCAGAACCACACAAGTTGATGCTGTGCTGCTTCCTCAATGAAAGTACTGCCACAGCCATTACTCGGTGCTGGGAAAGGTGCCTGAAGCACAAGCACCAGCCACACCGCGCGGGTACCAGCGCAGCCTCGCTTCTGCCTGCCTGTGGCACCTAGGCCCTGAACCCGATTGGGGAGTCTACCGCCATAAACACTGCTGTAAAGGCTTCGTTCTGAAGATCAGGTGTTTAACCTATTTTTAAAATAAAACCATGGCTTTCACATCTACACACGTACAGACAAACAGCCTCAGATAACCTGCTTTGAAACACTACTGACCCAACGTACCCTCGCTTCCTACCCACCCTGCAGAAGGAGGTAACATTAATCAAAACCTCACCACTTGACAGCATTTAAGGGATGTGAACAATGCCAGCATTTCTGTTCCTCCTGAAGTCCTTTCCTCCCCTGCAAAGAGCACCCGATGGGCGGTCCAACTGCGCTCTGGCTCTTGGCAGCAGGCAGCACAGCAGCCCAGAAGTCACAAAACCAGAAGGGTTTCTGACACTAAACACTGCCTCTCTGCAAGGAAAATGAAACAGACCCACCTGCTGCAGGGTGAATGCCACCAGCCACGCACTCTCGCATCTCTGTACTGCATGATCCCCTACTGCTCCGGCCTGGGCTTACAGAGTCCTGCAGCACAGGGAGCATGGTACGTGTTTGAGACAAGCCTTCTACGGTACAGCACTATATACACTTCTGGCACTGTATCAAATAATACTGACATAAATACAATAGGAAAAGCTCTGGTTCATTTAGTCACGCCCTCTCACTGGAGGTCACTGGTTCAATTAGAAACTCCCTCTCCCTTTTCATCCTCCCACATTGCTTTCATTATTGTCCTCTCTCTTTTCCAATCCCCATAAAAAGAAAATCACACAACTTCAACTGCAATCTAAATACAGCTCACACCGTTACCAGTAAACGGGCTGACTTTTAAACAACTCACAATAGCAAACAGATTCACTACTTTATACTAGTTAGAAAAAAAGCCTTCATCCAGTAAATCACTGTAATTCCACATGAGTTCAAAAAAAGTCAAAGGTCTAGTCCAGAAAGGGACATTTACTTCAGGCAAGACTCACACAACCATGCCACAACAAGTAAGGCAAGAAGATAGCAATGATAGCTTATTTAAGGACAAGAAAGTGACTGAACCATTTCAGGAGACGTACCTTCCCTGCTGCTTGGCTGACTTTCCCTTCCATTTTGACTGATTCCCTGACATTGGCTCAAAAGTCCACTGAAAACCACAGATTTGCCCACGCTTACCTTAGCAGCTGAAAGAGTCACCAGGCTGAAAAATCAGCATGCCAAAAGAATCTCAGTCCCTAAACCCATGTAATTTGGCTCAGACATTGTAACTACATAGGGAATGCGCAATAAGGCACATTAGTTTTATCCTCATTCACTCAAAAAAAGTGACTTTTAAGAAAAAATAAATGCACGCAGTTCATGAAATCAGCCACTAAAATAATGGAAAGCTGCTAACACACAGAAATAGCCTCAAGCATGGTTCCAGACTTAAGGTCCCACATTCACAGCTTTCAGTGACAACTACCTTGCTGAGTGTGCAGCACTTAAGATTCTCCTTTTCCCTCCAGCCCTGTACATTTCCACCAGTATCTCAACCTGTCTTTTAAGAAAGTAACTTTCTAAACATGGTAAGGACACAGCTACTGAGTAATAAAATGATGCTTTTTACAGCTGTTACCCACCCATTACTGCAAGTAAGATTTAGTCTGAAGCAGCACTGTTTCAGATGCACGAGGAATCCAATTTAATAAACCTGATTGTTGCTGCTGATGCCTGATTACTTGACAAAAGTCATAAATCAGACTCAAAACAATACTTTTTAGACTACGTTCGTGCAAACGTAGGACCCCTCCCCTACACTAGAGTATCTGAGGTGTCAATGTCTGAACATCCACAGTGCCCAGAGAACAGCTTCCTCTCTTTAAATAGACCTTCCAGCCCATCCCTCGCTGGGCAATCAGCATTCACCTTCTGTGAAGAAGTAACTTGCAAAAAAAAAAGTTTAAAAAAAAGCACAAAAACATAAGGTTCATGGTTTTCTTTGAATTGCCACTTCACAGTAATGCCAAAAAAAAACATAGTAGAAGCAGAAATTGTGAATGACTGCGAGGAAGTGGTAAAGAACCATACTGAACTTAAAAAGGAGGAAGATCCTCAAAAAGCCAGCCTAACCTCACTAACCATAGAGGCACACACGTATTTCTTTTGAACAGCTCTCAATGAGATAACATGCTCTTGACAGGGCAAGTCACTGGTCAGCTCCAAGTTTCTAACCAACATTCTATCCAAGCAACAGGCAATAACCCTTCTGTGTGCTTACCCTTTATAAAAGCAAAGGAGCTTCATTACCTCAGCAGCTGCTTCCCGTCAGCACAGAACCAAGGAGGACACACTAATCTGTCCCTAAGGGGCTTAGTGTCCCCAGACAGCAGTCCTGCTCCAGTCTCAACCAGCTTCTACCGCACCACCCGCAGAGCCCAGCCCTTCTCAGGGAGCCAGCTCAGCCCACCCATCTGTCACAACCTAATGCACTGGGAGGCAGGGGACAGGAGGGAAAACAGTGGGTTTTGGTTGCAGAAAGCTGTTCAGTCATCTCTACACACTCAACTTCAACAGAAGACAAAGGAGATTATAAGTAGCTGTTACCCCTTACATTCCACCAAGCCTGCAACTCTTGCAGAGAAGAGCTGTAAGAAAATAAACACAGAATTCTGTTACCTAGAAGTTTAAAAAACATATACACTACAATAATTAAATTTCTGAGTGACTCAAATCAGCTGTTCATAATCAGGAAAGAAAATTAATCCTTTTGGAAAGGAAAATCACTTGCAAAACAGAAGTCTTAAGCATAATCAAGAGGTCTTATTGGTAGGCGCGCACCCTCAGTGGAAGTTTAGCTTAGAATAGCATTGGACTGTCACCCAGCTGCAGCCAGAACTTAATGCAAAATGACAGCGCAGTGTACTAACACTCCTATGGTCTAATCAGACAAGTCCTTCTGTGACAGCTGAAGTCACCATCATCTCAAATGCCTCTCTGTGGGCTGGGTCAGGACATCTACCTGTGTCCCAGCTCCTCCAGGTGCCAGGTGGACCCTGGCTTCACAGCAGCCGAGCTGCTGTCATCACCCAGCACGGCTCTCCGCTGCCGGCTTCCTCACAGCCAGCCTCACCTACAAGCACACAGCAAAGGCAGTGCTCAGCAGAGCTTCCTTCCCACAAACGGATGCAAATCCAGCCCAAAGCCTTCTGGGGAGGAGGGACATGGCACACGGGAGGGAGGAAAGCAAGTGAGCTTTACTGATTCAACAGGGACGCAGTGAGTGGTAGTGTCAACCACCATGCAGCCGACAGAACAGCGAGAGCAGAACGTGATCTCCCACCAGACAGCTCGAGCATCTTCAGTGCAGACCCACACTTACTGATCTTACTTTAGGAACTGTACGCTCTGGCTATGATACAATAGACAGTACTCTGCCCAAAGCCTAAGTTTCAAGCGCCATTTATAAAAATCTTCACCACTTTTTGAACTTCTGAACACCACCTTTGAGAAATACCCTGTCATCTCCTTCCTCCAGGAAATCAGTCAGCAGAGTCAAATTTTCACCTTTTAGCAGCTTTTNTTTTTAAAAAAAAAAAAAAAAAAAAAAAAAACAGTATTATCAGTCTGTATCCTTTCCTTTCATTTCCTTTCCTCCTCCAACTTCCATACTGCAGTAATCCTCTGAAATGTAAAATGGAAGCAGCTCCTCCTAGTCATTAAAAGAAAATTACTACAGTTATGTAAGCTTACTCCTATGCAACAATGTCTCATCCACTGCTCCTAAATTTGTAGAACAATTCATAAATGACTATCAGTGTTTAATCATAGAACAGGTACCAGCTCATAAGCAGGTCTTCATGCACCCGGTATTCTCCAAATTGTCAGGTAAAATTAGTCTCGTCAGTAGATGCAATGACACGGGATTGTGAATACCTGCACTTTTAAAGAAAGCTGTGTTTGGCACCAACCTGTTTTTACAAAATTACAGGTTTTCCTAGATTTCAGACATTTTCTTCTTGCATCACCCAGGAATTATGTGGTTACACTAACATTAGCTGGGCGCAGTTGCAAAATGAGCTGTCAGTATCCTAGAATTAATCAATCTCAAGTATATTGTTTCATAATTAAGCTTATGAATACATCATCCCATGAATATAAAAACAGCAGCAATAAACACACATTCCAGAGAAGAGGGAGAATTAGAGGCTCTTTTTCACTTTCTAGGACAGCTAAATCATTTGGCGGCCACTCTTCATCAATCTCTCACTGTGGCTGTGCTAGCAGTCCTCAACAGGGAGCGTTTTATCTAAACAAAGTACTCCTAAACCTTTAAAGTCACACAGCTAGATGGCAATATTAGGTAATACTCCATCCGCCGTGTACAAAACTGCATTTTAATAACAAACGTGTTAACAGATGTAAAAGCATTGGACTTTTTTTTTGAATTGACTCATAGGTAAATTAAGTCATCAATTCAGACTTCAGTGGCAGCCCCAGCAATAACAAAAGGAGCGTTCCCACACGGGAAAGAGACCAGCGCAGATTCCCATCAAGCAAACGCAAATACTTTTGAAAGAAAAAAGAAAACGGGGTATGTATAACAGAAAACGCATTTCTGTTTAAATAACAGAAGCTCGAAGTGCCTTTCAGTTACTGCTATCCGTAATTGCATAACTCATTTTTAAGAACAAATTGCTAGAGAAATACAGTCTCCACAACGTCTGCCATCAAATACAATAACACGCGTTACAACTGTTATTGTAAATGGGCCAGTGATTACTGAACAAGACAAACTGACACTCCAAAACCACACTTTTACTCCTTATCACAGTACATTTATAATAATCACAGAAAAAGTTTAGATTGTGTGTCTGGGATGTCAGCAGGCCAACACCTTGTTATCCTTTCTTCTGGTGTTATAGTATTGCAGCTCTCTTACACAATTACACATGTTCCTCTTGTGCCACAATGGCTTTCATAGGGTATTTTTCATAAGAAAAAGAACCTGCAGAGCACAAAATGCAAAGCAGTTATTATTGTCCATTTTTTTAAATGGAAATTGTGTGAATCATACTTAATTCAAGCAGGCTTGCTTTTCAGGTTTGTCGAGTTTAAACTCCACTCAGATGCAAATTACTGGTAAAACTTCTCCCTGAATCTTAATGAGGTACATTATAAACTCTGAAGCCAACTTGAAAACAAGAATGTTTTTGACACCAATTTTATAGACCTAGGTATTCTGAGTCATTAGCGGTGCGTTAGAAGGACACCGTACCCAACAGCGCTCAGGTTCTGCACCATCCTGCCTGTCCCCACAGCACTGGTTCCCGGAATAACGCCTGTGCTGGCACAGACCTCTGCGTGAGGATTTTGCTGCATGATAAGCGTGCCTAAGCAGTGCTGCGACGACTCCCAACTGCTAAGCTCTGAACCCAACCTCTTTTCAAAACATTGTCTCATCCTTTCAAGTACATTCAGGCCAGAAGGGAAAGCAAATTGTCAAAGCTGTTTTGAAGCACTGAAGAACCAAACTGAAGAAGGCATTCTAGTTAGCAGCTGCCACTGCTTCACTTGCACCTTGACTGGTTTAACAATGATGGCTAGCGAGGGACCGCCAAGTGTGTAGCACGGGGAATGCGCTACTCCACGGCGAGATTTCCTTTCTGCCACTCCTGAGGTCTCCAAGAAAAATGTGCACCGCGGACAAGTGCAATAATTAAGGGCCAGAAATCAGCCAGGGAAGCCGAATTCCTGAATTCAAGCGTACAGGTGCCTGTGCAGCCAAGATAAATGAATGGAGAAAGTCTCATTCTAAGCAGAATCGGGGGGGACCTATATTAGAAGTTATGGCTCAGAATCCAGCACTTCAGAGAGGCAGTGTCTTCTTCCAAGCCAGTAGTGTGTTCTGGAAAACATGGCAACACTTATTAGCCTACTAACAGCAAACAGTCCTTCAGTGCTCTCGTCTCTCAGCTTACTTAAAAATGAATCTCATGCCACAGAACTGATCACCCATCCCTGCAGTAACTTTGGAACCCATAATTCTGCTCCAACCAACTTTAAAAAGATGAGAAGAATTAAGTTGCTGGGAGTTTTACAAAAACTAGGGTCTGAACAGACATTTCCAAAATCTTGATGTTCCTGAGAAAGACAAGCAGAACTTGGAAATTACAACTTGTTTCACAGCTGGTCACTTTGTATGTGCCATTTGGACACAGATGAAGCACTTCCCTCTGCAGTCCCACACACCACACTTTGCCCATTAGGGATGTAGGAGCTCATGGTATCATCCCACCAACTTTTCTCATCATACAGGAGGAAACAAGTTCATTAGTCCTGCTGTTCACAGAACAACTTGAGACAAAAAACCCTGATACTTGGCAGTAACACACGCAAAATGCTGTCTAAAAAGAAAATTCAGAAGGTCAATTTTGAAGTGCTTTACTCATCCAGTTACAGGAAGCTTTACATGCTATTGGAATAGCATTTGTGCATACAGAACACTCAATCAGCGTTTCGTCGTAAATGTCTGAAGAACGTTATCTACATGCTGTTAACTCAGGCATAAATATAAAAACCAACTGTTAGCTCTACATCATATTGTAAGAAGATGGTCTCTAGAATTCTAACAACAACAATAAATTCTGGAACTTGACAGTTGAGTTTGCGCACTATTTTAGGGACCCTGCCTCACGTGGATTTTTAAACAAAACAACGTGAGTTGAATACAAAATCTATTTCTGACTACAAACCTCCTGGAACGGGTATCAAATTATGGTATATTCACTAGTCTGAAGAAAGCCTAAATTCTGGCAATTTAAAGATACACATCAGAAAAGAAATTCACTGTGTAATTGTATCTCCCCAGTGGTTCACAGGATGTTGCCCTGATTTTGCGCCTGTGCCGAGCTACCAACCACATCAGCTATGATGGTGTCAAACTCCTTAACTAGGTGGTACTGCTGTAGAGACAGGGGAAGCGTGGTGGGAGAAGTGAAATGTTAGCAGAGGTTTGGAAGCCTGAGGTGTCTTTCACTTCTGTTTTGTATTTTTTCCATATACACAGGAAACTCCTTCGGGGGAGGAGAAGGACCAGCTTCCCTACAGCCAAATACAAGAACACATGCAAGCCTTCAATGTTTCCATACCTTAACAAACAAAAAAAAAAAAAAAAGAAAGAATTAGCCAAAAACTTCAAAACTGAAGTAGCAAAATGTAATCTTCCCACCTCTAGAATGTTTTCAGACAGCAGAGGTCAGCTTTGCAGAAGTAGGAAATTCAGAGAAGCAGGAGAGAAGATCAGAATGCCTGCACATGCATACAGGCACATCAGCACCCACTTCCACAGCTCAGCCCCTCTCCAGGCTGTCCCCCCCATTTCCCAGAGCCCAATTCTGCTGCCGCACAGCAGGGGAGCAGTGAAGAGGAGGAAGGGCAGAGCTGGGCAGCGCACCTGAGGCGCACGGCCTTCTGCTCCCACTGCCACAGTGCACACGGGTGACGCTCAGACAGTGCAGCCAAGGGTCCAGCAAACCATTTGCTCACCTCCAGCAGCAGGAATAAGAAAAGTAAGAACCAGACACACCCAGCTGGTACTTCCCCTGAAACATCCTCCTTGTCTATGAGTATTTTCAGCTCAGGGGCTTTCTGACTTTTTCTGACTTTTTTTCTTTCACTTCACTTAAGCACGGAGAGAGGGCCCGAGAGCTCCAGCTCTCCCACCTGCTTTGGTAACAAATCATAAACTCAAGCCATCAGCCCAGGTAACCCAGGGCCACCACTCTGAACCTGTGTGCCACCCAACAGATGAGGTCTGCAGATGAACACAGGCTACTCACAGGAACCATACCATGCCAGGACCTCGGGCACTTTGAACTCAGAGTCCTCAAGGTGTCTGCTACTGCCACCAGTAACTGCAAGCACCGTATAACACAGACAGAATAAGGAGTCAAGAAGAATGAGACAGGCAAAAAGCAAGTGGACAATGCAATAAACTGCCTCAGGCAGAGGAAAATGTAGTGTATCCATTACAGATATTTGGCAAAGGAGAAGCAGATAAATGACTCAGCTCTTAGGAGAACAACATGAAGTTACTTTGGGCTTCCAAGATAGAAATTAAGAAACAGATGAAAAAAGGAAGAGGCCAGAGTCACAAGGAGCAATGAAGATCTGGGACAAAGCTTAAGTGCTTGCTTCCTGTTTCTACAACTACAATCCAGTGTTGCAAGTCTGGGTTTTCAAAGGTTCCTTTTTATCAGAGGAGAAGGTTGCACGCATCAAGGCTGGCTGGTCAGAACCATCATTCAATTCCAATATCCATAGGACACGCCCATTTGAATTTTCTTGCAAAATGAAGGGTGGAGGAGTGCTTCAGCCGAAGGGCCACATTAGCTGCTTCATCTGAGGGTAAACTGAGGCAGCAGCTTCACTGTTGGAAAAAAAAAAAAAACTGAACAAGCAGCACCGCTGCACATCCACACCAGCAACACCTCAGTGCTGGCCTTTAACATGAGTGATGCAAAAACAGCAGGCAGGTTCACAACAAGTGCATCACAAAATCTACAAACCAGTAACGATTCCTCCTCTGATGAGAGGGACAAATGTTGAGGAGAAATACTGCAACTGAACCGTGAGTTTTTTACCTCTATCGAAACACCCCTGCATGAATACTGTTCTGTAACATTCTGCAAAGGCATTAGGAAAAGCAAAACCAATGTTTTTATTTCACCATTAAACTAGGCAAAAAGGAAAGGTACAATTTTATTGAGAAAGTGATACATGCTCTTTTAACCCATCCTGTGTTAGGAGGAACTTTCTGAACCGTAAGCATGAATGCAAGTTGTATAACAAAGCTGTACAACAAGCAACATGAAGTTCACTCGCACGTGTGCACAAACATTTTGGACACTGCTTAGTTACAGAAGTTCGCTTTCAAAAACTGCTCTCAGCTTTTCTTTGTTTACTTTCAGCATTTCAAAAACAATCCTTTCTCCCAGTTCTGTTGCTTCAGAAATACCTGGTGTGAGTAAGAACAAAGTGTTCTGTTTCCTCACAACTTTCAATGCATTTCCCACAAAGCCACTAGCAACAGATTGCAGTAGTAAATCTCCATTCATTCGAAGTTCTATTTTATCCATCCCTCTTGGAGTAGCAGGAGGATAACGAAATAGTAAAAGCTTCCCAAACGCTTCTAAAATCATGAATAGGACTGCAACATAACAAGAGAGAAGGGTAGTAAAAAGAAGTAACAGAACTCCTCCAAAATAAAGTGATCCTCCACTACTTCCACCCCTCCCAAAGTTCCTCCTTTGCATCGTTAAAGTTTATGGTCATTTTTTTTTTTTTTTTTTTTGCTTTCCCCATATAATTTCATTTTCCTCATCTCTCTGTATCTGTGTTTTGCTACAAATGACATCTGGGGCTCTTGAATTTATTTTCTCCCCAATCCTCACAAGTTCTGTAAGTTGTGGCAACGAGCACCTCGGCCGGGAGACAACAGCACAGCAGTGCTCAGAGACTCCTCCCCTCAGGACCAGACACCAATCTGGCCACTCTCCAAGTTTCAGAAAGAAAGGAAAAGGGTTTGGATTTGACTTGAAACATGCAGCTGTTCGCTCATCCTACTGGTGAGCCGTAGCTCCTCCCTCTGTAGGTAATGGCCTGTGAGCCTCACAGGGCCAGCAACACCAACAACTGACGTGACAGGTGAGTGTAGCAGACCCAAAGAAAGGAACAGCGCGGCTGGGAAGCTCTGCTCTGAGCAAAGGTAACCGAACACAGACTGCCCAGGAACACACTTCACAGAAAAAAAGAAAGAAAGAATTCTGGTGTGCCACTCTGTAAGAAAGAGATGTAGGAGTAGAATTAATTGAGGTCACAACATTCAGGAGATGAGACTGAAAGCAACTAGGTAGAAATAAAACAATAGGTAACACATTATTTCAATATATTTTATACGTAACGAGATTAAGCAGATTGATTAGGTCTGAATTTGAGTTAGAGGAAAGGAATGTCAAGCAGCGGCTGTAAACACTCTTCAACCAGTAGAAAGTGTTAGGAAAACATTTTGGACACTGCTAGGACAGTATCTTTCATATTTAGAAAAGACTGATCATTTCTGAATGAAAACACCTGAAATCAGGACAGTACCCAGGAAAAATACTGAAGCCAACAGAAATAGTAACAAAAATGTAACCAGTGAAATCTATAATGAGAGTACCTTAGACAACAACATCCACAGCTTGAACCCTACACACCAGAAGCACATAGGAAAACTTGCACACAGAGAAGTCCTTTCTCTTTACAGATGTAATACTCATCACTGCCTAATAACTTCTGGCAAATGTTGGTCTGGTTTTTTGTTGTTGTTGTTGAAAACTTCTAACTGAAAAAGATAAACTTCTAAATTTGAACTGATGCAATCTGACCTTCATGACTATGCAAACTGACAAGTTCAACTAGTCTACTGCTAACCTCAAGCGCGGTGCAGCAATAAGGTGAAACCATCAGTTTTTCTGATTGTTTGTACGGTACTGAGCGGTGTAAGAAAGATGCTGTCCCAGAAGTTTCTGTATGAAACACTGGGTATGTCCGGAGTTTTCTCACACTTTCTGTTTCCACACGGAAATTCAGCCCAGACTGAGCGAACACTTGCACCAACCTCAAACTCTGCCTCCGCAGGCAACTTCAGCCCACCTCCCAAGGCCAGCTTTTGGCTATGTCTGTCTCAAAAGCTACATGTAGATGCTGCAGCTACTCAGAGAGAAGAATGCTTTTCCTCACAGCTCAAGGGATCCAACAACAGGAGTTGCCTTATACTTTCTGGCAGCCTGTAGCAGCTGGAAATGCTGTAAGAACCTTCTTCGTTTATCCTCAACAACCATGTGAAGTATAACTTACCAACAAGTTAATTCTGAGCAAAACTCCTCAATAAAACGTTTTTTTCAAAGGTTGTTTCATAACTACACTTTTGTTTTGCCTGTGAACTATTGTGAAACGCAGGTATCCTGCCCACTGCAAATAAAAATAGGAAAAGTTCTGACGTTTGTTTTAGCGCAGTTCTCGTGTTTGTTTTAACGCAGTTCTCAGTATTTTGAGTGCTGCTATCTACGCGCCAGTGTTGCGAACACAAACGATTTATCGTGTTACCAAAACTGACCGTGAACTTGGCCAACATCTGTGTTGTTAAAACATATAAAAGATTTTATGCTTTAAGTTTCCTATTTCTGATGACCTCAGTAGTCAAAATATGCCCCAGGTCTCAAGAACCCCCCGTTTCCTTTACCCATACACCACATTCATCTGTCACACAGAGAAATGTGAGTCACATTCACCTCCATGCTCAGCAGGAAAACAACACTGGAAGTGACAGCCACCCCTGTAAGCTCAGTACTTATCCAAAGATCTCTCAAAGACGTAACTTCTACATCATCATCGGGATTCATCTGGCATCACCTGTGCAGACTGAAGCAGTTTGTCACTGTGCATCATGCGCCACAAGACTCTTCCAAAGAGGAAGCCTGGTCCCAAACACTTGTTTTGATTTAACTGTCCAGCAGAGTTCATTACTGAACGATTTGTAATGCACATGTAAGCAAAACAAAAACAACATCAACCACGCAATATGAAAAAAAAATTGGACTGCAAAAAGGAAAACGAAAAAGAAAAAAAAAACCACATACACAACACCCCAGGACTTAGTGCTGGCAAAGAAGTTCTCAACAGCAGAAGAAAAAAGTTTGGCCAAAAAATACTTGGACAGAAAAGACACATCCAAAATAGTTTTGCTATATCCCCCTCACTTCTGGAAGATATTACATTATTAAGGATTTTACTAGTCATCACTGTATATCTACTACAAAACTAAAAGAGTGTGAAAAGAAACACACACATGCAGAATAATACCAGCCTTTCAATAAAACTTGTTCTTTTCTGAATTCTTACACTTACGACTGAAGCCAGCATTGGCTGGCTGGACTGGAAAGCAGTGAAGTATTTTGAATTTAAAAATAAATCCTTATACAGACTAATTTCTTCTGTGGTATAACAACATGGCTCCAGCACCACTGTGCCTTCCTTCAGGCCCCATTTATCCATGGTGATGCCCCATCCATTCCTTTCGTCTCAGCACCTCCCTAGTGCCTGTCCGAGCATCCTACAACAGCACACCTTGATTACCAACACAGGCACACTTCCTCACTCCATCTTTTTGTTAGGCAGACTAAACGCCTGAGGACGTCTGATGTCTTCTGCCCGTCCCTCACCCTTTAGCATGGCGATGCTGCCTGGTGAAGCCTCACCCCAACCCCGCGGAGCAGCAAAAGGGGACAGCAGTTGTGTCTCCACCTCTCCACTGACTCTGCGTCCGACCTTGGCGAGTCACTTGGTTTTGCACTTGTTTTTTCACATTCAGGACATGAAGGGCTGTTACGCAGATGGCTAGAAGAACAACAACACAACAACCAAGTTTAATTATTATTTATTCTGTTGTGCCAGGCCCTAGAACCCTTCTGCCATGGGATAAGCTCAGGGCAAGCACCAGCGCGACTCTGGTTCTCCAGACCTTCATTCTGAAGACTCCTGTAAACCAGAACACCGGTGACGGCAGTGAACAATTACCAGGGACTCCTCTTGCTGTATCAAGATCTGATAAAGCTTAGTTTCACGAAATGTTCTGCTGAGCAAACAAGTCTACCCTTATTTTCTACATTAGCCATTCCCAATCTACAGCTTGCAAAAGCAGCTCTGCCTGCAAGATGCTCGGCCACTGCTCCCAGCCAAAATTAAATCACAGAGTTAAAATAAGAGCTGCCAGGAAAAGAAAAGCAGAATATTGCCTAGAGTGTTTTTCACTCTTTGCCGGACCATAGTAACAGCACAATCAGAGACCAGTATTTTACACCATTCAGTTCCCTCTCTCTGGCTTCAAAAATTCTGAATTTCATGGCTGCCTGATCGAGTTTCCCTCTGATACCAGGTTTCCTGGTAATCTCCTAAAGCACCACACGTTGGAAAGACGCCACAAGTATAACTGAGAAAGAAGTGCAGATGAAATGCTCTACAGACCAAGCAATCTTATCAGGAAAACCAGCAGAACGGCCGTTTTCTGGCACATACAGGAAAACGTCTACGCTTTTCTGTACTCACAATGGGAAAAATAAAAATATTTGTGGTGCTACTCAAATAACTATAAATAATTAGATTAACACTGACTAGGACCCGCTGCAACGCATACCCTTGAATCTCACTAGAAAAATTAAATGAAGTAACAGGTGTAACCTCACACTGCGCAGTCAGAAACGATTCGCCAAAGCAGCCCATTGTCTTTTACCACCAGAGCTCTGGCTTTTGAGCACAGGGATTAAATGCCACAACCTACCAGTCAGTCGTACAGTTACCACAGAATGGAGAAAAGCTTTACTTTCATACAGCCACCTTCACAGCTTCGTGCTTTCCAAGTGAAGCGATGGCAATAACCTTCAATGACTAATTACAGAAATATATACTTAAACTCAACACGAAAGTTTTGTTCAAGACTTCTCCACACACAAAGACGTTCAAAAAAGAGCCTGACGAACCAACTGAAGATGCATGCTGCAGACTGAAAGTCTCGGATCACTTTAAAAAGAATAAATCATCGTAACCTTACATTATTCATTGAGTCATCTGAAGAACTGATTAGTATGACACTAATATGTTCAAATTTTATAGATCGAAACTTTTCAAAAACTAGAAAACAATATGAAACAGGACACAAAAATGTTTACCCTTGTAAAGTTACAGTCTCTGTCTGTTTTAAAGATGCAAAAACACAACCTTAATCAAGAGATGTCTCACACCGTACACGGTGAAACCCCTACATTCTTTCTTGGTAGGAGTTTATCACTACAAATGTGTCATTTACACCTTCACAAGCACCAGAGCATGAAGATGCATGTCACACTCGGGTTACCCACTCCAGCAGAAGAGTATGAAGTATTTTCAGAAAATGAGATTAGTTTAAATTGCATATTGTGTGCTGGCTCTGAGAAGTGGCTGTGATGTCACACAGAAATAGGCAATTAAAGAGTTTCTGTATGCTGGAAAGGGTACTTAACATTTTAGAAAAGGTAGCAACCACAAAATACACACATACACACACGCCAGTTGTGAGTAAAGAGCACCACAACATAAGAACTACCCCAGGAAATGAGATAATGTCAAACTGTGAGACCAGCGTTTGCTTTTCCACAACTCAGTAAGAATATATGATACAGAAATTGCTACTTTCTATTAATAATTTTCTCTTGAAATTTATCAGCTGTTTCATTTGCTGAGTTTTTATACTGGAAAGGAATGACCATAATACCTTCTCACAATTCTGTTCAAAACAACTACGAAAAATGTGTAACACTAAATTGCAAGCATGTTATATAAAAACTTTAAGTTCAGTAAGTTCAAGAATACAACTTCACATCTATAATTGTAAACTTTTTTTTTTTTTTTAAAATCAAAATAGCACAATAACAAATTAAAAATAAAATACACTCGGAAGTGCACCTCCCCTGTTAGATGCTGTTGGGAGGCGGTGATTCAGCACATCACAGTGCCATGCAGGACAGTTAGTAACGTGCTTGCGATCAACATCCAAAGCATTTAGGGTGATGAGCACTGCAAGCACACAAATGATGTCCCTGAACACCAAAATCCTGCTGATGCGATTTGCTCCCCAAATGTGAGGCCAGCATATTGAACAGAGCACATTCTTGACTCCCTGTAGGCATTCAAATGTATTGTGTAAGATACCATACTTGTGTTAAATACATATTTTACAGATCTAAAGTTACAGTTTCTCTGTTCCACATTATCAAGAAGACAACAACAGACATAGCAAGGAATAGCTATGTAACGCACCGTACCCGCACCCTGTACGTACAGCAGACCGCTAACTATAAAGCCTTTTCTCCAAGCCTTTGCCCAGGAAGGCACCTGCAGGTCCTTCAGGAAGCCTTTAGAAGTCACTGCTGCCGCAGGCTACTTTGGCTTCTTTATGTGATCTTTTTAAGTGTAGAAATTGCTTGAGTTCACAACAGTGGTAAATAATGCTAGGATTAATTGCCACAGCAAAGCAGAATTTAGCAAGTCAGAGGAAAGAGTGTTCTCTCCCACGCACAAACCCGTGATCATTTACGTTATTCATAGCACAGAATCAGAGTTTTCTCTCTGCAAAAAGATACTGGTAACGGATACCGCCTTTTAAATAGCAGCTAAAAAACCAACACATTCCACAGCTATTAAAACAACCTATAAAAAGCTTATTTTCAAAGTTTCTTTGAGCTCTATATCAATCATAGTAAGTAAGAAATGACTAAGAGCTACTACAAATGAAAGCAACTTAATTCCAAATCAAGAGCTTAACTTCACAAAACTGCTTCTACTGACACTACAAATGGTTAAAAATAGTCTCAAAGGACACTTTCAAGAACATACTGCTCACAGAGATTTCCCAATGCCCAGAATTAAGACGCCAACACGCTCCTTGATAATGATTTAACTGTTAGTCACACAAAACCATCTACTCATTTGATTGTCAACGAGTTTTTCCCAACAGCCTTTCACGCTCATCATGTGTGCAGACAATACAATAGCTGCAGTTAAGCTATTACTCAAATCTTAATAAGCACTATGTTTAAACCTCCAGCGACAGTAAAAACTGTAGCCTGAAGATCCCATCCCTGAACTCTACTCCTATGGTCCACCCAACCCAGCTCCCAGCCCGAGCTCTGCTGCCACCACTCTCAGCAAGATCCCCTGCAGCCCAGCGCCGCAACGAGGCTCACAGCCAAGGTGCAGCTCGTGTCCCCCTGGCCCTGCCAGCCACCCAGGACTACCAGCAGTGCTTCTCTTCCGGAAACACCCTCCCTGATCTCCTTGGCATGGTTTCTCTAGTGATTCACCCCCTACCATTCCAACTGTCCCTGCCGTGCAGCTCGCTGGAGGAGCTCCCTCACTCACCTCTACTGCGTTACAAACCACAAAGCAGGTTTCCATCCTGCATCCCTTTCCATTCCCCTCCACTTTACGTAGTCCCAGGATTCACACGAAACAATTACCTGCCTGCCACCAAGCCAGAAACGTATTTTCTACATGTTATCTGCCGTGTCTGACCAAGCTAACCCCTCAGCCTGTCTCCAGCTTCTCTGCACAGACAAAACACCATGGGTCTTGCTCTGTCGCTGCTTCAGTCTCCTTTCCACCACTGCAAGTCAACATCTTTCAGGACTCTTAACTAAGCCCCCAAAGCTAGGAATAGCCTGGTTTGGGGATTCTGTCAGTGCCCACCACATCAAGCCTTTAGCAGCTTGGTTTTTATCCCATGACCACCGCAGACGGTATCTGAACTACCGAAGCACCTTTCTCCACGCTTCGAAATCCAGAACTGATCCTGTTCCATTTGTTCTGAACACTCCTCTCTAGGCAGTTTTTGCAGACTAACATCAGATCACGCTGTTCTTATTCTCCCAGCTCTTCAGCATCTGCCTCATTCTCCACTTCCAGCCCCTTTCTGGTGAATCTCACCCTACAATTACTCATCAGGATGCACAAGGTGCAGGTTTCAATGATCTCCCTGCTACACTGCATCTCTGAACTTCCATTCCGTCGCCCTCATGGTGACCCACAAGGCAGCTCCATCTTCCTCCAAAAGCTTCCTACACTTTTTTCCAGAGCTCTCCCTGAAAGCAAACTGAGCGACCAGACGGCCGGCAGGCCAGGACCACTGCCGCTGCGTTACAATTCACCCGCTGGTGCCAAACGCTCTCCTGTGCCATCACCGACTTTATGCATCCCCTCCCCTGAGCCCGGTGAGCATGCCGGGTCAGGAAACACCTCTTACCCACACGACTTTGGGATGACTAATCCAGACACATAACTCAGTCTGATGCTTTGAAAAGTGGCACCACAATGCTTTTCTGCTTACAGAGCCCCTGCGAAACAGCATGCCAGTGATAAGCCTGTTCAGTTGCTACTGTCTTTTTTCAGGGCTTCTCTGAAAGCTGTTGGAAAAATAATCCAAGTACTACCTTGCTTACTGCCATTAACAGGTTCTCACTGGTAACTGAGTACCCAAAGTTATGACCAGCATTTGGCATTTTTATCTGCCCTTTCTACATGTTTTTACTTGCTTTCTGGTACAGAAATCTCTGCAAAGGTTTCTGGCCATGGCTTCTTGCATTATTTTCTACTGTTTTACAGATCAGGTTGTTCCAGACTAGACAGCCAGACACAGGAGACACCGCTCCACATTAAGTCATTTTGAAGTGATAAAAAATTTCTTCAGAGCAGAAATTCTGTCAGATTATTGCACTAGACCCAGCACAGCAATTTGCAAACTCATTATAGTCTCAAAGTTTTTTTTTGCAGTATCAGTAAAACAAAGCGTTTTGAACTCAAAATGTGTGTATCTCTAGTTAAACAACGTTTTCGTTGATTTTGTCATCCTAAAACAAGTTTCCCTAAAATATTCACAGGCAAAAACAAAAATACCCCACAAGCCCCAAAATGCTATCCCTACATCACAGCCACAGATTACCCACTTCATTTAAAACAACGGCGCAAATAGCCAGCAGTTCATTCCCAGTTCTGTTCATGTTTCACATTTCTGCGTACCGTATCACATCTAGTTCTGATACCGCGCAGTTGGGGTTCAGACGCCCTGTACACACAACCCGTTCTGAGCAAACGTTCCTGGTGCTGCAAGCAGAAGTGTGCAACACACTGTAAATAACCCGAAACATACCAACTCCCCCCAAAAATTACTGTAGTAAATTCTCACTGCTCCACCCAGCACTACATTAACCATAATTTAGGCTTAGGCATACAGTTTTCACAGGAAAAACTGTGCTTTTACATTCAGCCTCCTCTAGCAACAGCAAAGCCATATGCTTTATCTCCAAGTGTGAGCACCCATAAGAACCGCAAGCTGCTCACGGAAACACAATGCAGGACTCAGGTACTACGTCCTTCGGTTACAGCTTTTTAATTTCAAGCACATTTTCCTGTTTAGTACACAGCTCTTACTCAACAGTCTAGAAGGGAAAACATCTTTTCTATTTTGAAAAAAAATAAAAAATTAGTTACTAGAGTATTATCAGATTTCAATGCTAATATACACAAGCAATTCGGTATCAGAGCTGTAATCCAAAAACAGCTCACACAAAAACTCCAGGCTCCTTAACACAATTCAGCTATAACATTCATCAGTCTCAACATACTTCTTTTAAACAAAACTAAAAATATTTAATAAAAAACCAAGACTACTTTTTCAGAGAATTCCTCAGCATACAGAGTTTAAACAATAACTTCAGGGTTAAAACCCAAAACTACACACAACTGCTTGCTCTCTTGTCAAAATGCTGTTTATTTCCTACAGTTCAAAATTTAGAGAAAAAAAGTTTGTCATTCTCAACATTTTAACACATTTCCAAGAAAGCTACATGTAACATCATAAACAGGAGAACACTTCTGACAAACCTGTAATAATAAATAAACAAAAGGAAATGGAGCCTGAATATTTGAATGAGTAAACTAACAGAAATGTGGAAAAACTTAATCACTAGCTAGAGCACAGACTATTACTTGTAGCAAACTTTAAAAGCATTTGTTTCATTCTTTCAACTCTAACCCCTAAAACAGTACACTCCAGGAACCATAACAAATAAGAGCAGCTTCCCCAAAGAACATTTAATTGGGAAAACGTGTACAAGCCGCAAGATGCCTTTATCAGGAGAGAAATCAAGCAAAAGCTTCAATTTAGTTTTCGACAAACAAGAATGAGGAATTGGAAACACTGCTGCAGCCAAACAAAACATCAAAATGCCATAATGCTACCTTATCCATGAGAACAAAAGCATCAACCACCAACTCCACCCCACCCCCAAGCAGGCTGTTGCTCTCTCTAACCACATAGCCAATGCTGGAGACAATGTAATCCCACAGGGAAGACAGAAGGTCACAGACACACTGTGAAATCATAAAATAAGGTCCACGTTTCAGCAAGACACAGCAGTGCTTTCACCAGTCAGAATTTCATTCAGAGCAAGCAGGTGGAGCATGGACACGGCCTGCTCTTCTCTTGACTGTCCCTTCCGTCGACACACAGAGGGAGGTTACACGTGTTCAGCCCAGTCCAAAATTAAGAGCACAGCGCTCACGCTAAGTGGAGGTCACGATGTGGTAAGGGCGGCAACGCTCAGTGTAATGCTGCAGGTGAGATCGTGCGCTCCATGCCAGCAGTGGATCTGTGCTATTATTCATCAGCTGTAGGTGTCTCAGAGGGTGTCACTTCATACCGTGACACACACTGCAGCGGGCTAACCATGATTAAGTATTACCCAGTGCGGCTGAAAGGGATGGCAACTATCATTCATTACGATCCACTGTGGCTTAGTGGGGTGGGGAGGCTGCCACCCTTCGCTGCAACACCACGCAACACTAGCAGGAAGGCAGCTAGGGAAACTCAGCAATGCCCAGGGAACGGTGACCCGGGCGCACGAATGGGGGAAAGGGGAGCTCAGCGCCCGGCCCCGGAGAGCGGGTGTCCTGCTGGACGGCCCGTCCGCACCCCAAGGACCGGCAGCGCCCCGCAGCAGCGCCCGGCGGTGCCGGAGCCTCCGCGCC
>VXAV01008923.1:76051-95228 GCA_013399715.1 Alectura lathami | reverse complement strand
CGGGCGGGAAGAGCGGGTGGGCCCGTCCGCCTTGTGCTCTCGACGGTGCCACCGCACGCGTGCTGTCGGCGAGTGTGGGGAGCGGTTCCTGCTTGGCCAGGGCATTGGGCTGCCGTTGGTCAGCAGCTGGGATGGGGAGCGTAGGTGTGCACTGGGACAGCAAATTTTGTGGTCAAATAATAAAATGAATGTTTTCTTAGGAGTTCTTCCGTGCAAGTTGCCCATAACGTAATACAGGCCTGCCCTGCCCAAGTCGCTTGGGTAGTGTAAAACCGAGGTTGCTAACAGGAGGGCAGCGTGGGCTTTCTACCAAAGCTTAAAAGTCAAAAAAGCATACTGTTGCTTCTGAGCACTGTTGAAAACGTCATTCGTATTTGTTGAGTTCAGCTTAAAAATCTGTTCATGCCAACCTTAGAAACCAGCCAAAAATGGAACAAACTCTTTTAAAAACTGTGAATAAAAACTATCAGTAGGAGATGGGGTCTAGGTCATGGAATCATAGAATCCTCTGAGTTGGAAGGAACTTTTAGAGGCCATCTATTCAACTCCCCTGCAGGGAACAGGGACACCTACAGCTGGATCAGGCTGCTCAGAGCCCTGTCCAGCCTGACCTTGAAGGTCTCCAGGGACGGGGCATCCACCACTTCTCTGGGTAACCTGTGCCAGTGCTTCACCATCCTTACTGTAAACAACTTTTTCCTTATATCTAATCTAAATCTCCTCTCTGTCAGTTTGAACCCACTTCCCCTGGTCCTATCACAACAGACCCTGCTAAAGAGTCTGTCCCCTTCTTTCTTGTAGCCCCCCTTAAGATATTGAAAGGCTGCCATCAGGTCTCCCCGGAGCCTTCTCTTCTCCAGAAAATGCAAATTTACATACAAATACTGCATCACATTTTTGAAAAATCAGTTTGAAATGCTTATTTTCATAATTTTGGAGTCTTCTACAGCCAAAAAACGTAAGATACATTTGTTTAGCAGATAATTCGGGACTCTTCTAAGACTGGGAGCAATAAAGTGAAGCTTGTGATGACCTCTCAGGAGTCACAACATAGACACTGTAACAAGGTGTCTGCAGGAAGAAGCTACCTGCATGTGCTCAAACATCTTAGCATAAGGAGAAGAGCCTGAATATCATCCATTTAACAACGTGACCATTGCAAGGTGAGGGTCTGATCATCCGTAAGAGGACTGCAAATGAAAATTAATCAAGGATTGAATACTGTGCCTTCATCTAACCTCTTTATGTCTTTAGCATAACGTATCAACCTGTCTTCAAATGCGGATGCGACATAGATTTAAAGATCCCTGGGACTCCAAAAAGTGGATCATTTTCATTACTTCACCTCTATGCCTCTCCTGTCTCCCAAATTATGATAAAGATTCAGAGTACCATTAACATGATATCTTTCTGAAGTATGCTATCCACTGCCAACACTAATTCAAAGAATGTCTCAGATGGGTAAAATCATGCTTTAAGAGATTGCTTGGCCACAACGTTTGCTGTAATTCTTCTCACTGTACAAACAGCCATTGTTTGCCATCATCAAAGGCACTTTTCCCATCACAATTTTCCCTTCCTCATTAGTTATCAAAAGACCTTGATTGGCTCCATGACGAGCCATGAAGGCGCAGTTCTCATCGAAAGCACGATGCAGACTGGAAATCCTCTGTATTGTTTGTGCAGAGCAAATCATAATCCCTTTGGAAATCTCTTCCTAAAAACATCATCTTTTTTTTTCCCCCCCCAAGGCTAAAGAATGATCTCAGCTCATGCTAACTCCATTCCATTAAGAATGGTTCCTGGATATTTGCCATGGCCTGTCTCTAGATGGTCATTTTCTGGGGCCCCTCTTTTAGTGTGTTTTGAATCAAACTGGAAAATCTAAAAATACAGAGCACAATAATATGCTATGTCTAGACTCTCTCAATATTTTACAAAGAAGGCATTTGGATTAATAATCAAATTAATTGGATGCTGGAACAGATATATTATTTTGAAGAATTAATAATTACAGAAACGGTAGTAGTTCTTTCCATCACTGACGGAGTTGCATTATAAAACAAATGACCATTGAATTTTTTTTTCCTTTCTTTTCAGTTATAAACAATCTGTAGTGCAAAAGGCCGGGAATACTATTAATGTCAAAAACAATAGCCTCAAGTATCTTGAGGTGGGAAGAAAAGATAATAAAACCACAGAGGGTTTTTTTAATATCGTTCATGCACTGAATTTACTCCTCATGGCTAAGAGTTCTTATTTCTTGTAGTAGTGTGAACAATCTCTGTTGACTTCAGTGGAAAGGGAAAGCATCTCATGCCTAGGGGAACTAGGCCCCATTTTCTGGTCTGTAACAATGTAAACACTTCCAGACCTGAGGCAGAGGAGCAAATTTAAAGACAAAGTTTGCACAATTTAAATTTTTGTATTTGTGGTGTGCAGTCAGCAGTTGAACCTTTTGGTACCAAGTGATTTAAGCCCTGCTGGGGTGAGTGAGATAGTTCTGGACCAGGCCCATGGCACCAGAAATGGAGGAGCATGGCTTGGAGGTGCCTCTGAAGGACAGGATTCAGCTGGTGTGGGGCCATGCTTCTGGCAGGTGCACCAGCTGGGTGCCAAAATCATCAGCTGCCCTTGGAAAGGGAAGGAAACACCTTCGATTCTCAGTTTGTAAAGTGTGGAGCAGGGCCCCCTTCTGCTTTTTGGGTTCATTGACATGCACAGGTATGGACAGAGCCAAGCCTGTAGGTCGGTCTGTCTGTTGTATGTGCAGATGTCTGCTGCTTCATCTGGGAATGCATATGGTTCCCTCATCCTCTCAGGATGAGAGTGAAAAGAGGAGTAAAGACAGAGATCCCATCAACAGCCCACAGTCATTAGGGCTCAGGCCCTCTGTGTGGCCTTCTGGCCCAGTGTTTTGGCTATCAGATGAGGCTGAAGAAGCTGCTTGGTGGGCTGAGCACAAACTGCCCGGCTCTGGCCAGGCAGGATCAGGGAACGCTGGGTGTGAGCTGTAATAAACAGCTTTGAGATTATAACAGCCTGCTCGACCAGTCCACGCCAAACTTTCTCCAGCTCAGCCATGGCTCTGGGCTTCCCAAGTTCATTCCTTTGGACACTGCACTCACTAGCACTACTGCCAGCCTGCCAGCCTGCCAGCCTCGAGTCTGGTTGAGTTGGAGAAGTTTTAGAAGACAACAGATCTGTGCCCATGGCTGTAGAAGCACTCTGTATTTGTTATATCTGTTATGTGCTTAGCACAGTGACTCCTCTTCCCAGCTGAGTCTTGCTTCTGAGAAATAGTAACTCATAGCACATCTTGTAAAATCCTAACTATTTATAAAATATAGTGACCTTAAAAAACATCGTAGGTAGTAGAATCACACAGTTATCTGAATCTTCAGTTCATTACAAGTAACAGGTTTCTCTAGACGCTGCAGTTCGTATCTGGTGATGGAAATCACACATTCTAGTAGTACATACTATGATATAACCCTTCTGGAATTTTATAAGCACAGGATGTACAATGTGGTTTAACCGCGTGTCTAGGAAGGAAAATAAACAGGCAGTTGCCCACAGAGCATATCTTACATCTGAGCTTCTGTGCATATGCCAGCTAAAGTTATCGCCTTAACTGCCGGCTGGACGAGATGCCAGAAGTGCTCTGCGGCTTGAAGTGGAAGCTATTGTTCAACATAGCTCTGAGGATTTCCAACACTCTCCTGAGAATGATAAGGATAAGGAGTAGGATAGTTAGCGATCTTAAACCAGAGCATTGCTAAATAGTTTTCACTTGTATGTCATAATCTCAGTAACACAAAGGAAAATCTAAGCCTGCGTCTTAGTGCCAGTTAGGGCATAAGCGTGCCCTAGCACGGTGGATCCCAAAAGCTGCAGTCAGGCTTGTGCCTCACTCAAGAATGCCTTGCAAACAAGCACAGTCCCTTCACCGAGCATTTTTAGAGTCTAAAGGCAAGATGCAAGAAGTGAGTATAACAAACAATAGGAAGGAAGAGGGGGAGGGAAGGTGAGGTTAACAGTAATAACATCGTGTGGTTATGTAGGTTAACAGTGTGAACAGCTTGATGACTGACTTCTGTATCTTTTTATTTTTAAGCAGTTTTCTGAACACCCTGTTAAGACATATTTTGTTGTGTATTCAGTGTTGCTCCTCATCCTACCTAAGTAAAGCACCTTCAGTTATTTTCCATTGAGTGACGTTTTTCTCTTTTTGCATGTAGACCACCCTGCGCATCTGTATTCCTCAGGCTTTTCAAAGAAACAGCTGTCCGCCTCTGAACCTGCCCTGCATAGTGCTGTCCCGCAGATTTTGTGTCACCTGGTGCTCCTTCTGATCTGCTGCAGGACTGCCTGCAGCGGTGGCTGTGCCCTCAGCCTCCTACTGTCAGCAGCCCTGCAGAGACCTGCTACAAGTCTCCCCCAGTGAGTCCCTGAACCAGAGAGCGTCCTGGCAGTGCCTGCCCACCACCCAGCGACCTGTGGTTCCCACACCTACAACCCCAAACGCTGGCTGAGGTGAGAATCAGAGGGCCGCACCCTGGTGTTGCTGGGGCCTTGTGCCGCAGGTAGCATGGAGACCCACCCAGCCAGTTCTCAGATTAACCTGTGGTGCACAGGATTACGAAGGGATTACTGAAAAGGTGTGCGGTAGGGTAAACTATGTAAAAATCTCTTCTACACTTCCAAAACATGCTGGAGACATTGCTCCTTTTGCATACAGCCCTTTGACATTTCAGTGGAGTGCAACAAAGGTGGATTAATTGCATGCCACTGAAACAGAGAGGATAGGGAAGACTGAACTAGTCAGACTGTGAATGATTACAAACAAAGCGAAAAGGAAGATTTAAAGGTAATGATACAGCTCCAGATGTTTTATCAATTTTATTCATACGTAAATGAAAATTGAGTTTGCAATAATTCAATGTGAAAACAGATGTCTTTGTGCAGAAAAAGTACTTAACCAGAGGCAATGTCTCAGTTCTGCTGTCTTTGTGATGTATACTGATATATCTTCTACGCTAACAGAACCACACACTTAAGCCTGGAATTCAGTGACAGAGTTAGAGCAGGTTTTTTTTGGATAGTCTGCTCTCCCATTCATGAGGCTCTCTGAGAAAATGTATTCTGACATACTTCACCTTTACCTGCAAGTAAAATGTATTTTTGGAAAAGCCCCCAAAGAATAAAAACTCTTTTGATTCAACAAAACACAAAAGAAGCTCAGACTCTTGATTATACATATTTTTCTATTGTATTTAGTGCTTAAGGGCATTTCAGACTATAAAAAGGTATAAAAAGAGAGCTCAGCAGCCTGCTGTAAACGAAAACCACAAACTGCACATAACCCCTTGATAAAACTACCACTGAAAAGCTATTTGACATTATAATCCAGCCCATTTTACTATAAACTAGGAAAGTCTAGGACCCAGACATAACCACGTTACGCAGAATGGGAGGAAACTTAGGCAGAAATCTTTAACGTGTAATTCACCATACAAGTATGTCCGCACATTTTCTTTGTAATGGCTAAAGAGAGAAGTTAGGAAATTAATTGTTTCGCAAAGACTATAAAGCTTTTTCGATTAAGCCTTGTGCTAGTGCTATATGAAGATGTTAAACTAATTTTGCATGTTTGGTGGCTTACAGAGGCTGTGCATGGCCTCAGGCCATGAAGATAATCCTTGGTTTTTTGTCTGATTCTTTATTTAAAACATAGAGGAAGTTATATATTCCTGACACAGAAGATTTTTTAAATTATTCTAAACACGCGGTCTAAGAACGTGTAATCCTAAAAAATAATTATCTTGTAATACTGCCATCTTGATATCTATTTGGATTATTTCTTTTGTCAAGAACAGTCACACAGATTTTAGTTGCTGTGGGCTTAGTCTGACTTTCATACCACTCTCCCTCAGAACATCAGTTTGAACCTCTGCTGTTCTGTTAGGCCTCTTTCTGTAATCCTCATCCCACCCCATGCCGAAATAAAGACCATTTCTGGTAGGACTTGATGGAAATAAATTCCATACAAATAGCCTGAGAATATTTCATTGCTCAGATCCAGGGTGGCAGACGCTTCTGAATAAAATAACCTTTTGATTTTTTTTTTCCTTTTAGGGCATTACAAGTGACCTTTTAATGCTAAATTAATTAGTGCTTGGATATCATATTGATGAGCTTTGTATAAATGGGTGGATGAACAGATAGGGCATAACCAAGGTAATGAGCTTATGGCTGTTATGGAGGTAGCTGAAGACATGTCATTAATGCTAATTAAAGAATTTCTGTATAATGTTATTTGTCAGACTTGGTTCAGAAGTCACTATCACTTCTTTGATCATAACCAACAGTGTTTCATTTTTAATGTTGTAGACAGCTGTGTCTATTTCTAGAAGTACAGATAGCCAGCCATTCTTGCTACCTATGTCTTCGCTGTCCATTTGTTTTTCTGCTCATTACTGGCACTGACCTTGCCAAGCACTACGCATATGCATAATTTCACTTGTGCGATTAGACTCATTAAAGCTGATGGGATTAGTCAAGGAAGTAAAGCTACTTCTGCTTAAGTGTTTGTCATTTGGAGCAGTTTGACTAGAAACAAAATCAAGAAACTGGAAGGAATTCTGACTAAATAAGAACTTTCATTAAAAGTCCCATAAAGAGAAATTCAAACAATTTTTCCTGGTAGGTGATGAACAATAATTGTCATTTTTTTCAAACATCTTTCCAGGTGTGTAGCTGTCAAGATCAGAGCTACAGATTCACACAGAAAGGTTTTCACTTCTGAATTTCCTTTATCTTGTATGCCTTCCAGCTGTGAATTCCCCTTCCCCTGCTTTTTTTGCTTATTTTGTCAGACATGGCAAAATTTGGCAGTTTATGTAAAGGTGGTTTCGCATTGTAGGTGAGCAATAATCTTCTAAATTTGATTTCTCTTCAGAAAAGGGTGGCTTGTCCAAAGTGAAGCTGGTTTCAGCAAACTTTACCAGATCTTTTAGGATGAAATTTCCAATAAGAAATACACATTCTGGCCAACAGCCTAACAGCAGAGGCTGACTGTAACTCGAGCGCTATGACACAACTACAACTACAAACCAAGGGAACCAGGAGAACACAGAACAGGTTTTGCTCACACAGGACGAGGAGGATTGCCCTGAATTAAACAACGTGAAAGTGTCTGTTGTCCCAGAGAACTGGCCTGATGGTTAGGACATGGGATTGTAGGTTTAGGGTCTTCGGTGTGAAATCATCAAGATACGTTTTAATTTCAGTTCAGAGTGGGGAAAAATTCTGACAAAGTTTTATGGAAAAATAAATCCATTGCTTCCCAGTACGTCTGTCCTACATTTGTACCTTACTTCAAGCACTGCATGTCTGCCTGTCTGTGACCTGCCTGCTGAAAGCCTCGCAGAAGCATTACAGCAGCCAGAAAAACAGCGTTTAGAGAGCAGCTGTGTTTCAGCCCCTTTCTCCGATAGCCGTCTTGGCTTGGGCTGAGAGAGGAGTGGCAGGGAGCAGTTATTCCATCTCTGCTCACTACCCCAAGGAAATTCCCTACTGGATCATCAGGACAATTTTATGGCCATCACTACCACAGACCAAGCACACAGTGAGTCATTATTAACTCCAATTTTGAACATGCTGTTATTCTTATTTGTCGTTTTTGACCTCTGGTGACATGTCTCATATACAATAAATGATAAAAAATGTGGCCTCTCACTTATAAAAACAAATACAAACTGCCCTGCTATCATTCTGAAGCAATAAATCTCCCCTGGCCTTGGAAAAAAAAAAAATCATTTGTGGACTTTCACCCATTTTATACCATATTTACAAAGCAAACACTTATTTTGTTTCCTGATAAATACAAATAACAATGGAAATTGAATAAAACTACAGTAGTGGCTATATGTAGTCTGAAAGTTAAAAATCTTAGTGAAGACTGATGTCTGTCCCCTGGCTTTTATCTGGGTAGAGGTTAAAAAAACAGCAAATCCACCACTACCAAGTCCAGGATTAGGGGTAGTGGATATTTGTAACTCTTAGTCCTTTATTTTTCTAGGAAAGACACTGAACTATGCCCCAGCGAACACAGTTTTATGAACGTTGGAAAGAGCCATGTGGTGTTCATATAGTGTTTAATCTTGATGAAGTCTCAGCGCCCAAGATTTTATGATTAATGGCAGAGAAGGAACACTCGAGTGACAGTTAGGGCCCTGCCAGTTTGTACTGTATATACAGCTGTTGCTGCACAGGGGAGGGAAACGCAGGGTCTGGCTGTCTGTTCCAAACAAAAAGAAATGGCACATGCTATTACTTCCAGATCATTGCAGTCCCTGCACCACCATCTGCTGGGGGTCAGAGCAGTTGTCCGGGTCGGCGTCAGTCATGCACAAACTCAATGCCTTCCACTGAGCTGCACCCAGCAGTACATATTTACAAGAACAATAAAGCAAACCTGCTCCCCGGACACAGGCACCACAATGCTCCGTCACATTTGCAACAAAGGGGCACAACGAAAGTTGATATGCATTACAAAGGGGGTTCTCGGGGATCACAGCTTTGTGATTTCAGGCCGTAACACAAATTGAAGGGAAGAAAAACTGTCACCAATAAGCTCAGACCTGGGGATCATTGTGTTTGTAATTGACGTAGCATCTCTAAAGGGTGCCTGGCTCTCCACATTTCCCCTTTTCCTGTTTAAAAAGTCCAATGTAATACATAGTTAAATGGGGAAATCTTTGACAATAAGCATTAAGCACTTTGATATTCTGTGCTGTAGCAGCAGCTAGATGATCTCTTCCACCTACCCCAACTTGCCTCTGTTTGCATCTTTTTACCGGGCTTATGCCACGCACTGGAGTGACGTGCCTAGAGACCTGACCTGATGTAAACCAAGCAGTTGCTGGAAGCAGGACTGGCACAAATGTGTCAGTGTGATGTTGAAAGTGCAGTTTGATGAGCAGTTTGAGCATCTCTTCAGCCCAAACAACAACTAGTGAGTAATTAATTTCTTCTGCTAAAAATGTCTGCTTCAACAATACCTGTGGAACACACCATGCAGGACTGTGGGCTCTTGCCAGCCCCTCTCATGGCACTTCCCTGAGCCCATGACTGAACCCAGACAGGAGACCTTTGTTTCCTGGAATTGGATGTGGGTCTCCGTGCTGTGCACTGAGGCACAGTGCAGAGGCATAGAGGTAAAGCACAACTTCTCTTTTCAGCCTGGGCTAGCTTGCTTCAGGGCTAAATCCAGTGTTCCTGCACTGCATCAAAAGGGAAGCAGTGCGTCAGTGGAGCTCAGTGCGAAGATGTCAGCGTTGCTCGTGGCAAACTCAGCAGTATTCAGCTGAGCTTGGTGTCAACATCAGTACTGCTAAAGCAGGCAACAGTACCAGCACAGGGTAAGAAGAATGGGCAGCAGCCCTGGAAAGCTATTAGGAGGGCAGGTGGAGCTGGACCCAGAACATTTTTTCAGTGAGGCTCATTGCCAAATAACTAGAAATCATGCTGTACAAGCAAAAATGCACCAGGGACTGCTGTGCTCTCCACCTCACGTAGCTGCAGTGTCTGTCACAGCACTGCTACATACATAATCTTTGACATTTCATCTGGTAATTAGTGGTTATGGCACAAGAAAACACAATCTCGTTAGGTCCTATTCTCAGTTGTTTTCATATTTTACTAAGCTCTGCTCAGGATTTTTGCATTACGCCACTCGAGTGCATGTAGCATTTGACAGCACTCTTAGATGCACTCACTTTGCCTGAAACATAACGCGGAGCAGGAGATCTCCAGGTAGCTGCACCTACAGGCCTTCCAAACTCCACCTCCCTGGCCTCCCTGGCACCAGGACACCACCCCGGCTGCCAGAGCAGCAGAGCTGGTTCTGGAGCCTGCGGGGGAACGTGGAGCAGCATTGCTGTGTTCCCTTGGAAAACATCACGAGACTCAGTTGCGTATTTGTACTCTGGGGGCACTTACTCTGAGCCATTCAGCACAGAGCTAAACTGTTCTGATTTGTACTGCAGTGAGACAGACTTTCAGTGTGGGATCATAACTAAAAGAAGGAGTTTTTTTTAATGATCTAGTGCCACAGCTCTGAGATTGAAGCAAAAAGTTGCAGAAGAGCAGTCAGTGTATGTTTTAGATGTCATAACATATGCAAAGTGTAAATAACTTGATGCTTCTAATTTTGGAGGAGGGAAGCTAGCAGGCTGGCTCTCTCTGGACACTGGTTATAAGATGAAAGGATAAAGAGCCTCTAACCTGTAGATCATTGATATAAATCTGGCCCGAATGTGTTGGGACTGAACGTCATTCTCATCAGTAGTCCAAGAGAAGTGACTTTTTGTCGTCTGTACCTAGTCCACAACAGACAGGTACTGCGTGGTGCAAATCGTGCCTTTTGGCACTTGCTTGCACCTTTGTTGGCAGCTTTATGCTCGTAGCCCATGTCGACATTAGCACAGCCTGGGTTGCTCAGCCTGCAAGTCATCCTTCTGGACCCAGGTCAGACATATCCTTCAGGTAATGCTGGGATAATTTAGGACTGGTTCTGTGTGATCTGCAGATAGATAAGGGACTTCAGTGTTCAGTATCAGTATTTTACAACTGCAATTATTAATAACAAATGCAAAACACAATATTAGATACATTCTAGCCAATTGAAGTAACTTTTTCTTATATAAATAAAGCTTTTATCAAATGAACAATTGAACAATTAAATTGATACTCCTGTTTCATGGCATATTCTTGCTAAACCATGCTCTTTGATGAGGAAGTTGATGCAATACTACTTCCTCCACCGTATTGTGGCATACTTAAAAAGAAATGGTGCTCTGGATGAACCTTATTCACAGCTTCTAATTCATAAATCTGTCACTGTGTGAACTAGAGAGATCAGTTTATTTTTCTTAATCACCTAGATGAAATGAATTCATGTAATGTCTGATTCAGTGGGTACCCAGTTAGGTGCTACAGCTTAGGAGTCAAATGCAGAAACCCCACAGCATCCAGTGGTTGCACTGGAAACATTTTGTTTAGATACTTAGAAAATAAGCTGTTGGGAAAATCTAGGCCAAAATAACAGTGGGTGAGCATTTTTTTTATTTATTTTTTATATATTGCTTCTTTATTTTGTCAACAGCACCCTTCATCTCTGAGGCTGTAGATAGTGTTTTTATAAAGACCAGTTCTGTGAGTTACTAGATCACAGGGCAATACAACCTTAAACCAGATCAGGCACAATGAATTAGCCAGAACACACACACAGCTTTTATGCCAGCTTTATTCTTTATGTTGCCTCAGTGACAGCTATGGGAGAAAAGGTGGTACTCAATCAAACCTGAATTGCACAGGGGCAAGGTTTTGGCATTTTGAACAAGCTGTACCATTTGAGTAGATTGCACCAAGAGGTGGTGATATTTTTGATCTGGGATTAACTGCTGTGGCTTTGGATCTAATGCCTCGTGGAGCCTTGGCCTGATTTTTACCCCCAGACCACTTCGATACTGTTCCTGACATGTCTGCCTTGAACTCGTTTATAAATTTACTAACCTATGTTCTTCCAAACCTTTTCTCTGAATTGCTTCCACAATACTGTCTGCAAGAAAATTCTAATGCCTAATGGCTAGATAAATGACCATTAGGAAATAATGGATTCATAAAACATAATTATGTGGCTTGATGAAACAATATTTTGGTGATTTGCAGCAGGCCGAGGGCACAGATCCAATTATTGTGGACTTCTGGTGCTTTTGTCCTCCAGCCCTTCTCACTGCCTGCTCTACCCACTTACAGCATTGTGTCTTAGCCCCTTGAATTTTTCTGACTGAATAAGTCTTTGCAGTGGTATTTCCCAAGCATAGAATACGGGGAGTTTTCCAGGCATGCTGGAGGTGCTTAAAACTTCATGAGGGGAAAAATATATTCAAAGCTTTTAATGTTTAAATATATTTCTCCCCATTGTTTGTAGTTTTCGTAGTTATAGAAATCTTCCGAAAGGATTATTGAAAGGGTTGTCTTGCTTTAATCAACTTAGCAAACTTTTGTTTTGTCCTTTATGTTGATTACAAAAGAAGCTGACATTACTCCATTTCACTTGCACCTTTTAAGCCATTGCACTGTGTTAATGGCTGTACACAGCCTCACAGAGCTGCAGAGCTCTGCTTGCTGATCAGCTGCTTTAAGCACTGCTGCAAAAGTAGTACAAGAGAAAAATGTTGTCTTTAAGGTCCTGTAGGAACTCTGTAGCTGGAGTAGTGAACAGGAAGGAGACGTGGCAGAGAGAAATTATAGATGGAGTAAAGGAAAAAAAAAAAAATAGAAAAAGGGGTAGAAAAAGGCAAAGGGAGAGATTGTTGCTTCAATAAATGGAGAGGGATAGCTGAGCAGGCAGCATCAAATTGCTCCCGATCTCTGTACTGGCACTTGCAGATCTTTTGAAAACAGGCCAGAAGGACATGCTGAATTTGTTGCTCCCGTGTGCCAGTCTTTTCTGCAGCAGTGAGAGAAACCAATCAGGGCTGCTTCAAAAGCAGCTGGAGACTGACAAAACTGTGGTCCCCTGCTGCCTGGCAGGCTGCAGTACAGGGTCTTCTCGGTTTCCAGCCACTACAGAGGCTCCATTGACAAAATGTGTGCTGCATTGAAGGAGCACAATGTGACAATGAAAGAACCTGAAAGAGACAAAACAAGGAAGAGGGAGAAAAGGGGGAGGAGGGAGAATTAAATGGGAATATGGGAGCAAGCTACAGGCAGGGGGACGAAATCAGGAGAAAAATGTGCTAATCTGCAGAAGTAGTGGTAAAAATAAATCATAATCACCATATTCAACACCTCTTAACATGTTTTGTCAAAAAATACAGTTGAGATAGCAAGACATGAGAAAACTGTATTATTTCACTAACATTCACTCTCATCGCCTCTCCAAGACACAGGCAAGCTGATTTCTGTCCCCAGTTTTCACAAGGGCTGTTATGAAGTACAGAGACACTGAAGGACCCTAGGTCACCCGACAGATCTGTGCAGGCACTGTGAACAGAAGAGTTCACGTCCTCATCCTTCTTTTCAGAGAGAAGTAGAGAAAATTAAGGTCTCTGCATGCCACATATGCCTTACTGATGCTCAGAATAACAAACTCAGAGAGAAAACACGTGCTATTCAAAACAAAGCCATTTCTCCTTTTGTTTGTACTTCATTAAATCAGCAAGGAGAACATATGGCAGAGTAAAATTCGGGGTACTGCTGATAGCTCAGGTCAAAGCAGTGTGGCTAGATCTTTACCACAGTGTGCCTGGCCGTGTCGTGAGACATCTAAGAGCGGCATCCAAGATCTCATGGGATGTGTCTGCAGCGATGTTTTTGTAATCTCCCAGCTGGCCCTGTTTGCTGTGCTTATCCAGAAGGAAGAGCAGGCTGGGAGCACAAGAACTGCATTTTGTTACCAAGCAACTGAACTGGAAGGAGTTCCCCAAATGTCCCCACATTGCTCATGGCCTTTCAGTCCATGTTCTAGCATCTTCAAAGTAAAATTTGTGAAACACGTGCAAAGTGAGCGCCGGGTCTTCAGCACCAACAGTTCCACTCTAGGTAGCTGCAATAAATTAGGAATAACTTGGTAATGTAGACTTGTAGAAGAGAATATTGCTTGGGAGGGAGCGCTGATGTTTACAGATTTTCTGGGAATTCTTGGTACTTTCTGAAATGTCAGAGAAGTGCACCACAAAAATTGAGTAATACAGTGTGATTGCTAATTTCAAAAGACATATCAGCCACAAAACGAGAAGAGGGTAAATCCTGTATTGCCCACACTGGAAGTAGGTAAATTTACCTGCATATTTGCCTGTGAGCACACTGCTGTGGTCATCCTAAATGAGTTTTTCTTTTTAACCAAAGAAAGTCTCCAGCCCTGAAGGCAGAAGTTTTGGAGTCAGTAAAACATCCTTTAAAAATTCTCGATTATCAGTCATGTTCAAAATAAATGGATTCCTTTTGGTCTGTTAAGTTGGCATTTATTTTCAGTCTCGGGAAATTACTCCTGTAAGTTAGGTTACTGCAGAGATCAGAAAAATAGTCTGTTCTTCAAAGTGAATTTAATTTGAGCATGACCCATGACATCTATACAATCCCAAGTTTTAGATCAGTGATCAAGTTGTCTTTCTCCATAGGAATGGTGTGTAGTATGAAATGAAACTGATTTTTCTGGTGATATTTTTACTAGTGAGTTACTGTGTGTCATAATTTTGAAAGAACCTTCAAATTCTTTAACAGGTGTAAAGACCACCATCATATATCTGTCCTCAGAAATCTCCCATTGTGTGACAAAGAATGGGATCGTGTTTACTTTGTTGTTTCATCAGCTCAGTTCATGTACAGTAGACCAAAATTAATACCATACTTTTGAATTTAGCATTTCAGGATTTTTGCAGCTACTGTAAGTTTATTTAAAGGTATCTTGCTTCAGGTGTAAAACCTTTGCGGTACTTACTACGTTGATAGAGGAGGTGGTAGCAAGGGCTGCAGAGGAACTATCAGCATGATAAACAAGCATATAGAGATACCTCTCAAAATATTGTGCAAAAAACTATTTTGTAATTCTCTGGATTTGTTTTCTCTTTTGGGTTTATCTCATAGGCTTGCTATGTCTACGTTAATGAGTGATTCATCATAACAGAAATAGAGCACCATATTGAAGTGGTTAGTGCTGAGAATTAGCATGTGCCTTACAAGCACATCAGGGTCTGAACTTCAGTCTACCTTTGACTCAATCCCTTGGACTGGCCGTTCTCACCATGCAGGTGGTTTAAAGCTGTCCAAAGGCCCACTTGCTGGTTTGGACTCTTACATCCCATTGGAGTTTGGGGTGCATTTTGTGTGCACAGGGCACAGCTGCTGGACTGGCTTCACCTGGAGAGAACCTGAGCTGCTGCGCACTGAAGCTGCTCTCTGAACTGAACTAATGTGCCACGAGTGGGGATGATGAGGGTTTTATGTCAAAACTGCACTACTGCTCTGAAACGAAATCCTAACATTTATCAAACCATAGATGTTTTTGTGACTTTGGGAAGATACTGCATATTTTTCTAAGGAAACCCAATAACTTTGCATGATAATGATCATATACCTGCTCGTATACTTTTCTAGCCAACAGTGTCTGGTAAGTTCTCTATGTTTAATGTTGCAAAGACCAAAGCCAGCTACACTGAATCTCTATGCAAGCAGAGAAATCCTTACATGTATACTTCACTTGCAGCTTAGAAGAGCAAATTTTATTTTATCAAGTGATAACAGTTGTGGTCCCTACATAAGTAATATGAAAAACTGCTTTCCAAGCTGCGTGATGAAATAACTGCAGTGTAAATAGAGGAAGTGTTACTCCAAACCTTCCAAAAAGAGAAAGTGATGGGTTTGCCAAATCAGGGAGACATGCTGTCTGTGATCACAGGTAGCACTGTTCGACACAGGACTTCATGAGAACACATAAAGTGTGAAGGAAAAAAAAGTCTGGAATCATGTAACCTTCATTTAGAGCAATGTGCTTGAAAATTGATTCACACAAATACTGGATATTGAATTAAGTAAATTCGTTCTGTCTTCTCAGTTGGAAAAAAAAAAAAATACTAATCACTTCCCCTAGCTGACCAGCTTTCACTGTTGCTGTATTTCAGTCAGTCTGCAGGAGAAAGGACACAGATCCAGTAACAAAACGATGATACTTGGAATATTTAAGCAGCTGTTACTTAGAACCTCACCCACATTAAAAGTTTGGTTTTGCTGCTAAGATCAACCTTTCTGTCTCATCTTAGCTTTTATCATAGACTTTTGTTTTTGCTTATGTTTTGAGTGATGAATACAGCATGTAATTATATTTCAGGGTCTGAACAAAAGACATTTTCTTTCCAACTCACACATTTTGATATTTAATCTTGCAAAGCAAGCTGCGCATTTTAGAGTTCCATTAAAAACAGTCTGTCTTCTCTTTCTAAATTTGTCAAGGAAAAAGTTATCCCAAAACATCAGTTAAAACCTGGAATGTTTCTGATCTGAAGCCTGAAAAAAGCAGTTAACTTTCATTAGTTCATACTTCTCTCTACCAGAGGCAATTACAAGTAACATCAGAAGTGTAGACAACATACTACATCAACGTGTTGCTCATGACATCAGAACTCCCAAATGCTAATTCTGACTTTGCCAGTGCTTTCCAGCTCTCTCAGGTTTCCCACCTGAGCAAAGGAATATTACCGCTTCAAAAAGCACAAGTAAGCATTCAACACAATAATTTACCTTTTTGAGTTCTAGTTTATTTGAAATAATTATTAGTTTGCTCTTAAAATGTTGATCTGAATGTTGTTTACTACTGCTGGCTAACTTTCTGTACTGAATGTTTTAATTTAGATTAGTCACATTCATCTGTGTAATTTCTGTTCCCTATTTGGATTGCCATAACTCAGGCAAGTTTCTAGTGTGGCTGCTTGTACAAGCACAAAATCCAGTTTCTGTTGATTCTTGTGTATATGGTTTTTGCATTTGCTGTCAACAAATGATCAGGCACATGTTGAGTGAATATGTTTCCAGAAGGCCAACAGAAAGGAATGTAAAATGAAGAGTGATCTGCCTGCTAAAAAAGCAATTCCTACAGCAATGTGCTCCATTGCCTTAGCTCTAATATTCTTGAATTTCTTCCACAGGGATGTGAACCATAAAGGGATTTGTCCACTTAAAACAGCAATTGGTGCTAGCGTTCGAGGTAGGCATTGCTAGAAATCCATGTCAGTTTCTGTTAATAGACGGCACTCGCATTTACACCATGGATTATAGCCGCAGTCTGCCTTCCTGCCTGCAAGGCTGCTTTGCTGGCTTGAGAAGAGATCACCGGCACCTAAAAGTATAGGCGCTGGAGGAATTTCAAGCAAACATACTCAGCTGTCATGGAGGTGCCTGAGCTCACCAAGAGCTGTGTTATTTTGACCCAGAGGCTCTTTTGAGACCTGCAGGTTTGCATTTGCCCATGTTCAGAGCTGTGTCTGTCAGCTTGCATTCACTGCTGTTGAGGCTCAGCTCCAGTGCAGCCACACCTGGGCTTGCAGAGGGGCTGGGTTTTGTATGAGGGACAACAGCAGGAAAGATTTTTTATTTGTGGAAGACAGAAGTAGGAATGGTTGCCATCCACTTTTGTGCACTGGAATTTTCCTATCCCCATACCAGAGGCAAAATTTGCCTGGAGAGCTGGGACATGCTGCTTCCTGGGGAGCTAAGATGTCAGGCTCCACGCTCCTGGCAGGCCACACGCTAATTAAAACCTGCTTCTGGAACGTCGTTTTGCACTTCTGCCTTGAAATGTCATTCTAGTTTAGGAAACTTACAGAGACAGCATGCATTTGTTTCTTGATCAGAAGATAGTGTTGTAAAGTTTGCCACCTCATTTCTGCCAAGCTAGAAGTTTCCTCATAGTCAGACAGTACTGACAGCCTCAAATTCAGTTTTTAATCTGGACTGGAAGTGGTCCACAGGGCTGTCCAAATAGAAGATCTCAGTTTAGTCTGATAAATGATCAGGACCTATTTGTAAAACCAACATCCAGATTTTTAACATCTTGTGGTTTCTGTTTTTCTTCTCTCAGTTTAACACAAAAATGTAAAGTACCTTCCCTTCCACCACTGGCCTGCATCAAATTTGGAGTTACAGGACTTATTACAACTCTATGTCTCAAACAGATGNCTAGTCCAACCAGATTAATTAGAAAACAGGCCCTGTGCAGTTGATGCCAAAAAAAAAAGTCCAAAGCAAGAAGAAAAAAAAAAAAAAAAAATGGATTACATCATTTCCTTGTATCTTCCCTGAGGACAAGGGATTGGAGAGAATGAGTCAGTCCGAAGAAATGAAATGAAAACAGCCCAGCTTTCAGTGACTTTTCCTTGTTCTTACCTTATCGAGCAGAGCAGGCCAGTGAGAACAAACAGCACAAGTCTTACCACTAGCTAGGTTTTAAAACAAGAGTGTAGGTGTGCATGTGCATAGCTTGGCATTACAGTTTCCAACAAAGATAGAGTAGACAGAAAGAGGTGGACTTGAATATGGGGCAGCATGGCCATGTGAGCACAACATATGCATTGGGATCTGCTGCCTACTCTCAGCCACAAAGTAGGTGTGCTCTGCAGCCAGTGGGTGAAATATTTTCAAAGCTCCTCAGAGAGAATAACACATCCCACATCCTTTTACTTTCTCAAGCCTCTTCTGGAAGGACTACAACCAGGTTAAGAGTGTGTGTAGAGGTGATGGAGGATCTAAGATGAGAAGGTGGCAGTGTATGGATAATTACTTTGAATAGTTCAGGACCACAGCATCCTGGGGTTTATTTGATTGTATCACAGTCTCAGTTTTCATTTAAAAATAAGTTTCTGTGAATAGATATTTATGCCCATACTGCTACCTGAGTATGCAGTCTGGAACAATAGCTGTGAGTAATCCTGATCTGCATGGTGAAGTGCAAGGAGAGATATTCAGTAGCTTCAGGGCTCACTGACAACTCTATGAAATGATGCTGTGTGCCAGGAGGAGAAAAATGTGAAGGCTCTCTTAAACCCACTAAAACCTTGGCTTTTGGAGCAATTGCTCTGTCCTCTTTGCCTATGAGGGGGGAAATGGGAATGAACTGTAGGATGGCCAGGAGAAGCCAGAACCACACAAGCTTCATGTCACACTGTGCCTTGGGCAGAGGCTTGCGGTAATCTGACCCTGTCCTCAGCATCTCTTTCCCCGAATTGCAAGTCATGCCATTACTATCATGCTGTTTTACTATCATACGAATGCGAATTTGCCCTATAACAGAGCAAGTCCTATCTCTGATGGAATAGATTTCGCCATCCCCTATCATGTGTGTGTGCTTTATGCTGCAGGTCCTGCGTAAGCCTAAGAAAAATCTTCTGATGTGTACNTGGGAATGAACTGTAGGATGGCCAGGAGAAGCCAGAACCACACAAGCTTCATGTCACACTGTGCCTTGGGCAGAGGCTTGCGGTAATCTGACCCTGTCCTCAGCATCTCTTTCCCCGAATTGCAAGTCATTCCATTACTATCATGCTGTTTTACTATCATACGAATGCGAATTTGCCCTATAACAGAGCAAGTCCTATCTCTGATGGAATAGATTTCG
>VXAV01008923.1:49318-76009 GCA_013399715.1 Alectura lathami | reverse complement strand
CATTTTGTTTTTATTAAAAAAAAAAAAAAAAAAACACCTTCCTAGAAAGTTGCTGCACTGTTATTTTTTCTCCATTAGATTCAGTCCAGAGGAATACTTGCAATGCCTCCTGTGCTCAGAAGCGAGGCAAGTGACATTGGGAGATACTTCCAGGCAGAGTGGAATGCACAGCTTGACAGTAGGTGCAGTAAGATACCGTGGGTTATACAAGTTCAACAGAAGCAATGCTGCTTGGAGCTGTGATCACATTTGTGTGTGATAAAGGCCTCTTAATGATAATGAAATCATGGACTTGCAGTGCAAATAGAAATCAAGGCCAAAATGAGAAGGAAGAATGTGATAAAGCCTAGGACCTAGGCATGTTTCTTGTCTTGAGGTCAGGCTCTGCAATGAGACAAGTAGAGATGTGTGGAGCACTACAGCTCCAGCTGCCTGCAACTCAGAATTGCCTGTAGCAGAGAGAATGTTACCCTGGCCAGCTAAGCCAGTTCTCGCAGATCTTCTGAAACTAAAATATTAGAGGGAATAGATACCAATGCAGGTTCAATAAGAGTCCAACTCAAATTGTGTCAGACAGCAGAAATGTGTTTAAATCTGCACTGTATCAGCTTGTCTGTTGTATCAGCCCACTCACATGTACAGACAATACAGGGAACTTTATTAGGGTGAAACAAGTGTTGCGAACTCACATCAGCATCCCAGGTACTACAATCCCTGCTAATCCAAGCTCAAGCTTCAGAAGTTCTTGGCTTTTGATATAAAAGTAGTCCATAAGGTTAAGCATTTGAGGACTCAAGACTGCAACTTTTTGAAAATGCTGACTCATTTTTCAATAAAAGCAATAATATTAACTCTGCCTGAAGAGGTACAACATAAGGAAAAATCAAATTCAAACTTTAGTATCAGACATTTGTATTAGCATGAGCCAGAGATGCAAAAAACAGAGAAGGAAAAGAAGCTGAAGTGCAAGTAATCACAGTGATAAAGAGCTCTAAGATGAATTTGGTGTGAGAAGATGCAGTATTATTAGCATCAGCATTTCTTTTGACACCTTAGTCATCAGGAGCACAAGGATGGTGCAGTAGAAGTGCGGCACTGATAAATTCGCTTCATGCTCTGTTATGATGTCAGATTCCAGGTGGAAAACCAAAACACAAGGATTATCTCCTGGCATTGTAAGTGTGAAAAAGAGTGACTTTCTGTTGCACTTTTGGTTGTAAGACAGTTAAGGACAGGAGCACTGCTGGCTTTCTGTAAAATTCTACTCACTCCTATCAAGTACAGGTATAGTACTGAAATGAAAACAAAACAAACAAAAAAGTCCCTTTTGAAAAACTACTTATTTTAAGGCTATTTTCTAATTAGAAGACAAAAAAAATAAATAATCTTCATCATTAGTCGTCTTCTTAGAAATTGTTGACATAGAGGAGGATGTCATGCTGCCTGCTTTTGACATTTAAATGAGACGCATTCAGGAGACTGAATTTGGGATTCTGGTTTTACTTATACTAAGTAAGGGAAGACCAAAGATCACCTATTAGACACCAAAGTTGCCTATAGGCTACAGTGTATGCTGTTTCCCTCTGCTTTCCAAGGTGACTGGAGGTATGGCCATTTCAGAGACACTGGCTGTTAGATCACATGCTCAAATACACCAGTGCAAGACATAAAGACGTGTCAATGGTATAGAGAAAACAAAGTCATGCTTGTATGCTGAAATGTCAGAGAGATGACGGAAAACTCTATCTTAAAAGGGAACCAAAAAAATGATGTTATTCAGTCAGAACATGGTGGGAAACTACCAGCTTCTGCTGTATTTTTCTTGTCAAAGCGACAAAGATGTTTTCTCCTAAAGTCTGACAATTCTAGGACATTGGCATGCAGAAATGTCATGTCTGGAGGTACTCAGACCAATGAAAGTGGAAAAGAAAATAACCTCAAAATAAATAGACTTAGGTGCCTTCAGCAAGACCTAATCCTGATCTGACTACTTCAGATGGCAACAATCATCTGCGCCAGACTGCCAAACTTACCCTTGTCTATGAAATTTCTATGTGTTTGGGAGTAGGAGGAAAGGTTGGATGAGCTAACTCTGGCTGAGGATTATCCTGTTTCCCTGCTGCAGGCTGCCTAGGAATATTTTTGAGTTTAGCTCTTCTGCAGGAACTGCCTGACTTCTTTCCATGAGAAGAGTAAAAGTGGACCAACAGAGTTAATCATTTCACAGAAAAGCCTTGCCCACCTTTATTTGCTCATGATTCCTGCAGATGTTAGGCAGAATCCGGCTTATAGCCAGCACGTGGTAGTGGCAGCAAAAACATGTTTCCGTTAGTTTCTCTAATTCACTGTTTCCCTTACAGACCTGAAAAGAGATTAATCAAAAATAATTGCTTGCGTACAGAGTAATACTGACTTGTTCATTAAACCTTGCTGGGGCACTGGATGCAGGCACTTGAATGATCTGGAAAATATGAGAACTTGGCTGGGCAACAGAAACAGAGCTGATATGTGATAATGGCAAAAACAGAAGTAGAAGCTATATAGTACAGGCAAATTCCTATTGAATGCCTCTTTGTCTTGCTTTAAAGAAATACAGAGAAGCACTCAGGATGTGCAGATAACTAGTCAGTGTTCCTTACTGCAGAGCTAAAGGGAAGAAGGAAATGCTTCATGGGTTAGTGCCTGTCTATATAGAGTTTTGCTGCGTTCAAAGCAGTCAGCTGGAGTTCATCGTGATAGTCCCTCAAATCCCTTTATCACAAAAATGTGCAGTAATCAGTAAGAAGCAGCCACAGTACTTTCCCACTGCTTTGTGCTTTACAGGCACATGGGGAGACAAGAAGATAAAACTACTGTGGGGTTCAGGTCAGCAAGGATCTGCATCGAATAGTGAGCTCAGTCCACGTTTAAAAAATGTGAAAAGGGAACAAAAAAGGAACTACGATGGCATGTAAACTTCAGCTCTTCCTCTTGCCTACCAGTCTGTTGTTCTGCTAAGCAGTAAGGGCAATGTTTCTTGCATATTTGTTGGTATACAGGACCAAAGGAACAAAGATGAGTCAATAAACCTATTGACGTCACATTCTGAAATTTGTTTGCATCTGTCTCCACTGCTACACCACCGGCTGGGGAGAGGCTCCAGAAGCATCAGTCATGCTTCACGGGCTGATCAACTATCTTGGTGAAGACAAAATTTGTCCCTCTTGTAGAAGTATGAAATTAGAAATTGCTGCCTTCAGAGAAACTGATATTGGTTGCTTTCAGAGATAGGAGCATTAGGTTAGCCTTCAACCAAGATCCACAAGAGCTTGGTTTTGGCGTCTGTTTTCTATTTACACCAATTTATGGATCTGTGTCTTAAACTGAATCACTTTAGTTCAATGTGATGTTTCATAATGTTTTTGATATACAGCTTTTACCCCTTACAGTGTAAGGGTACAATTGTATCATCTTAAAAACCAGATGTGTTGTGTGCCAACATACTCTGCAGTTTAGATTCAGGAGTGCAATTATTCTCAGCCTGAATTCCATTCCCATCCCCAGGTGCAGACCTGCTGTCACTGGGTCCTTAGAACACTGACATGGAAAAAATGAATTACAGTGGTAGTAACATCCATGGCCAAATTACACAGTGACATTTCTGATTCAAGAAAGTTCATACACCGCCATCCTTCTACTAGTTCACTTCCAGGTGTCACAGGAAGTTTAATTAGCTGTTAACGTGCTGTGACCCAGTTATTAGAAAAAAATCCCAGTCTTGGTCTCAGTGAGATAATTAGGATCAGCAGAAAAAATCCTTAGCCTATTTTTGTAGTTTAAAGCCGTAAGATTGCATCTACTGTATTTCTACTTTCCTCTCACACTTCACATCCCTGTGGCCAGGAGGAAAGCATTCAGAGGTCAGCTTCCTGGTTTAAAAAAAAAAAAAAAAAAAAAAAAAAAAAAAGTTACACATTTGTCAGACCTGAAGTGCTCCCTCCTGGTCCCTATGAGCTGCAGCCACGTCTCTATCCAGGAGCCCCCAGCTCCAGAGCATCCCTACACAAGCAGTCCTGGGGCTGTGTGTTATTAGGGATCCTACTAAAGCCAAGAGCAAGGAAGCCCTGGAAGCCTTGGCTTTAACTTCATTTTGGCCTCCACCTCTGCAGCAGTCATCTTGCAAGCCTAGCTCATGCCAAAACCTGCCTGCCTGCCTGCCAGGCAACCTGCCACGGAGCAGGCTGCAGAGGTTCACTGCTGATTCAGGCTGACGCGGGCCGAGGGTCCCGGGGTTTCCAGACTCCCAGTCCAGCTGGCTTGCTGGGCCCCCCAAGCCCGCCTGCAGTCTAGAAGCCATGGCAGATGCTGATGTGAGTCCTGTTGATTGAACTACTGCTTACCCCCCACTGGCAGTGACTTTCTCAAAACTGCTGCTGTGATCCTTGCAGATCACCTTTCAGTTTGGAAATGTATATATGTGGATTTCCAATTTTTTTCTTTCACTTTGCCTGCTCAACAGGAAATTTCACAGACTTTTGCTCCCACTCTAATTTACACGTAAACAAATTTTAATATGCCAACATTTCATCTCTTCATCTGTATTCTGTTGTTTGGCCATCTGAGCGTAAATGTTGGTATTTAAATCCCAAGAAAGATAGAATAGATTCAAATGGAGAGATTAGTCCCAAATGTAGCAGAACTGCACAGGGTTACCCTAAGAGATGGAAATGTAGAGTTATGCTGACATGTTCTATCTTCTTTACAACAAAATCTGAGAAAGTTCATCCCACCAATAAATTATAGTCGTTTCTTCTTTTCTTTTCTTTTTTTTTTTTTTTTCCCATGTTTTAAAGCTGAACAAAGATACCAAACAATGCTAAAGAAGAATTGCAAATTATTTATGGAAGTAATTTTTGCTCTCTGCAATTCTGCTAATGTCTCTGCCCAGCTGCAGAATCATCAATAACTTTGGGAAAACTGGAGATGTAATTTTTAATGTTCTTCGCGGGTTGTTTTGTAAAATATCTCCTTTTAAGGCTGTCAGACAACTGCCTAATTGCTCATTAAAAAAAGTTACTGTTGATGCGTAAGGAAAAGTGTATGGTTTCCTAATTCTTAAACTTCCTGTGCTCCTGCGGTTGAACAATATAGAATTGTGTTGAGAAGGAAAGCATGTTCCCAGTGGTACCTGGCTGAGTTTGGGATTACGCTGTCACTTACGGATGTACCTAAATGTAGTTTTAGAAGGCTCCAAAGCTGCCATTTGCCTGAGGGTCTAGTACTGCACTAGCATAGCTTTTATCTACCTTCTGCAGTTTACAAAGAGTATTTTTAGAAGCTTTGGTTCTTGGGTACTAGATTTGCCAAACTAGGAAGCCCCTGTAGCCGTTGTGCTGCATCAGATGAGTAGACGAAAAGAAGCAAAGCATCACTGCTTTGTAACTACCATAGCTTTGTGCAGTGGTTCTGAAAAAAAAAATTAAAAATAGTTTCCTGCCTTAGCAGGAAGCTTCCTGTTATTCTTATAGTCCTCTCTGTCACCTTATGCAAGGTGTCAAGTTTATAACTGAAATGCAATGCGCCAAGTTTTATACATCCAAGAAGCTGAATCCATTCTAATTTAATTCCTTCATTCTTATGTACAGAAAAGCAAAATGAGGACGTTTCTGGATGACTATTGTCTGCTAGAAGCTGTTGTTATTTTTATATTGAAAGGAATTTTGTGAGGAATGAAACGATTCTCTTCTGTAATACACCTTCAACATACTGTGTGCACTTTCAGTGATGTTTTGCCTACAACCAAGCCATCATGAATAGAATCTTTAACACCGCAGATATTTAAAGCTTTAGGACAACAAACAAGACAAGGTAGAATATGGTTTCTTTTGTGTGTGTTAAGGTAGAACAGAGCAGTGTGTTATGACAGAATGGTATGTGGCACTGTGAGACTACAGGGCTAAAAATTAGGAGACTGTGTTATTTTTCCTGCCTCTAATATTTTAATTTTCTTGTCACGTGTGTCCTCATTACATATGACACCTCCCAACACTGTATCATAAGTAAAGGCTATTAAAGGGTGTTTGTAGTAAGAAGAAGGAAAGGATAACGAGTCCTGTTACTGCACAGTCCTCTGCTACAGCCTGCAACTGAATTTCCAAAACTGGAAGCAAGGAAATGGGGATCTGGCTCCAGAGACCAGTGCTGTGTTACAGGTGCTGATCCAAGGAATCCAGAACCCAAAGAATCAGCAGCCAGCAGGTGTCTGTGTTGTGACTTTTCTGTAGGGAATGAAGGTACAAGCCCCAGACAAGGTGCTTTTCTTGGTCTGTACTAACACTGTAAGAGGTTTGCTTCCATCAGTAACAGCTATGTACAGGTTCATAACATTTAAGTGACAAACAAGAAGAAGAACATCAAAAAGCCCTGCACAACCATTTGTTTCCTGCATAACTCTCTCTGTCCTGTCTCCCCTCACCTTTGGCAGCAATAGATGGAATGAATCCTTCCTGCTTACAAAGGTGCAGGCTTCTCTGCGGGTCGTTTTCATTGCCTGTCCCCAGTGTTTTGGCTTTTGCAGTTAAAGTGGTTTAATTTTTCAGATCCACTAGGATTTGGGCCGCATGTCTTCTTTTCCCTTTTCTGTGTTATTGCAGACTTGTGCCCTTCTTGCATCCATATTGATTGGCAGCCAGATAATGATGTTCAAGAACTGATATTTGTCTTTTTTTTCTTTAAGGTTTTTTTTTTTTTTTCCCCATGGTAGAAAAAGGCATTGAAATTGAGTTTAAAGTTTAGCATTCACAAGCATTGGTTTTGTTCACAATAACTTTCAATTTTCTCACTTTAAAACACAAACAACCAGAACTGTTATAACAACAAGGGTGTCATAACAAGTACCAGATTTCTTCATTGTTTTCCAGCCTGCTTCTAATTGTCTGAGTGTTACAAAAGTAAATTCAAAAGTTTTGAATTAGCAGCATTTAAAAATCGCTGCATATCTGGAATTAATAAGGCTTGTACGAAATAGTATTTCTAACAAAGAAAGGCCATTTCAAAATACATTAATTTGTGGCCACTGCAATACATAGCACTGAGTTTTGACCTGAGCTCACTGTGTACAGAACTAAAAAAAAATAGTATATGACGTTAAGAGGGAAACCGAGACTAGAGCTCAAGAGAAGACAGTGATAAATGGGATCAGTGAAATAGAGAGAGGAGCCTGACAGTGTAAGAGCAACAAATAAATTGCAACCATTTTGCTACAAAACAACACATAAGCAAAGGCACCGAACAGATGGGGTAGGTGCACTTTAAGAATGAGTGTGAATGAAAGTATCACTAATTCAGATTGCAAAAGAGGTGAAAAAACCTCTGTTTGAATTTGTGTAGCCACCTGGCATTAACTAACCTAAAATCAAGTGAAAGTTATTGTGTGGTAGACGGACAGAAGGGAAGATTACTGAAAGCATTAAAATGAAACAGCTGAGCTTTCTTACTACAGCTACAGACATAAGGCATAAAATGAAAGAATGCTCAGGGAGAATATGAACCTAGTAATCATTAGATCAATAAAAAAGAATTCGTTTAGGACAACTGGGAACTTAAGAATGTAAAAGCAAGCACAAAAGTGGTGTTTTGGCCAGGAACTTCTGGACAGGGAAAATAATTTTTTTCTAATGTCAGCAGAAATCTTTGTCTAAATGTCAGCAGCAAGAAGAAAATGTGAAATTGTCAGCAAAAAAAAACATTTGTCATTCTCAAACTTCCATGTCACCTATGGCAACTTCTGGGAACAAGCTTTTCCACAGGGAATATTATGAATATTTACTGGCAATAGATTTCAAATATTTTTAAACATCTCCCTGAAAACAAAATATGTCATTGAACATCCACTCCAGAATGGCTTTCTGTACCAGAAAGGACAAAAAAAAAAATGAACAGTACACCTACTTTTAAGCAAGATCCAGGAAGATATTCAAAAACCACAAAGACTGAAGAGGATGGGTTTGTCAGGTTCCGCTGTACAGATGCAGTTGATCCTAAACTGCTGAAGAAATGAACTCGATGTGGTCTTATAAGTCATTGTTCATCACAGTGGAGCAGTTATGTAGGAGCCTTTTAGAAAATCCTGACGCAGGCAGGAGCAGGTAGACAGTAGAGGACAGGTTATCAGCAGAGACGTGTGAAACTCCGCCTGATGGTGAGCACACCCTCTGGTGCGTGCCCAATCCATCACTGTATCACAGGTCTCACAGGTCCAACAGGACCATAGCCCCTTGCTACCATAAGGGCTGAAAAATGCCAGCAATATCTCCTCAGAGTTGTCCACTTGTGAGACTTTGAGAAGCGGCCACCACAACACAAAACACTGAACCTGCAGGGCCGCATTTTCCACCCAAGCAGAAGGCCGGGTTGCCTCCTGCCAGCCACGCCAGACAAGGAGCCCCTCACCTGCTGTGAAATACCCATCCTGAGCCTTCAAGGTCCCATCCCTCTGGCTAGTATTTCTTTGTTTTGTGGGGTTGGTCAGACTTCTGACATTAGATTGATGAAAAGTGCCTGGAGAGCTGAAAAGTGCCTGTGTTCTTGGTTGGAGATCTGCCCTTGGTAGGGTGGAGGAAGGGGCAACACTGACAACAGTGTCCTTATCTTTGCTTGCCATAAAACCAATGCAAGTTACTCCTAACAAAGAAAAGACATTTTACCTGCAGGTAAAAAAATATTTCTCTGCCAACTAACATCTGAGAATGATGCTGATTTTCAAGCTACACTTAAGAGCTACAATGATGGAGTTTAATAACCCAGCACCTATAGACAAGGAGCTTTCTTTGAGAAAATCTTTTATTTTATTTTATTTTTTAAATATATATAGATTGTGAAAATAGCTGCATGAATTATATATCTTACCACAGAATCTATGCCAGGACCATTAAACCATTAAAATGTAAATTATGGCATGGATGGAGACACATAATAATGCACAATTTCTGGATAAAAACTAGAACTATCTTCCATGAGTGTTCACCATTAAACAGCACAGATTCTTATTTTTCTGTGTAGAAGAAAACCCAAATAAACCCAAAGGGCTCTCAGAATACCTAAAAATACAATATCCTTTTTGCATTTTTGTACCAGATTCCCACTCTAATATCCTAGTTTTTTCATCTTACATCCTCATTATCAGACACTGGGCTATAACATCTATCACATTTATATAATCTATCACATTTTTGAGGGACAAGGCTTCAAAAATTTGCATTCATTTTGCCATAATTCAAGACATTCCTGTTGACAGAAAGATATCCTAAGTTTTAAGAAGACGTTAAGAAAATGGCACAGAACCCTGTCATATCCAGGATGACCACATAACACACTCAGTAGCGAGAAATTTAAGCCACTCCTGTCTGTTGTGTCACAGGACAGAAACTTGAAGTTCTGTGTATGCAGAGGCACAAGGAGGTTGTGTTATGACACTCTGGAGCCTGCCATGGGCCACTGACATAGTGAAAGTGAGAAGGAAGCACTGTCACTGCTCAGCACAGTAAATAACCAGGATTCTTAGCAAACAGGCACATAGGGGGTTTCTTAGGAGTTAACCTAATCGCTTCTAGTCACTTCCCCCTCAAGTTAGGAAATCAAAAATCCTAAATCGAAGGAAAAAGGCAAGGAGAAGCCTCAAACAGAGCACCATAGAAGTCTGTTGACAATCAGATGGCCACACTATGGCTCCAGGAATTTAAAGGTTATGAAAATAAATACAACTTTACCATTCGATATCTAAACAGGAGATTTCATCAGAAGCTAGAGGTAATACTGACTAGTATTTCAAGAGCACCCTGATGGTGCTGTTTAGAACACGGTCTACTTCTCAAACCCTTCAAAGGGCAGCTCCCACTTATCGAGGTTACTGAAGATTGGTTGAAAACTTGGCTTTTTGCCATACAGCCTTCCTGAATACATGTTGTTTAAAGCTCCTGTAGTGTCTTTTGTAAATGAAGCCCAGATTCGTCCTTGACTGGAATTGTGAAAATCTCTAACTAAGGGAGATAAACATTTGCGCTGCTGCTTCTGGATTTGCTTAGTTCTGGACATATCACTGCCATGGAAAATTCAGGAACATTTGACTGATTCTATTAAAGAAGCATCTTAAAGAAAAGGTTAAATAAATCTCATGCCTATGCAATGATTCAGTGGATTTATTATTATAAAACCTAAGCTCACGGAATTTGGAACACAACATAGTTTTTATTTTGCTGGATTAGAAGAGCAGACATTTTATCAACACACAGGAGATCCTGCAAATTTCATTTGATCACACTGCATAATTTTCTTTTCTTAGTCTCTGACTGAATTTCAGTGATTCAGAAAATCTGAAGTACCATTTTTAGATACAAGATTTGTAAAGCACTTTTTTATGTACATATATATCATACACACATTCCTGCGTGCCTGCACCCACGTCCCCTTTGCTGTCATTTCACCATTAGATTCTATATAAAAAACAAGGAGGTTTTTTTGGATAATTTTCTAATGGCTTAGAATACCCACTGAGGCTGAAAACAAGCCAGAGTTTCTGGAAACCTAAATCCTCTCATTTTATTAGTTTTTAAAATCCTTGGCGTTTAGCTTTGAACTTTTACCAAGAAAAGTTATATCTTATAAACAATGGCATTTGTTGATTGGATGAAGAACTAGATCAATATTGGTTTTGGCAACTTGTTTTGGCTGTGTTTGCCTGAAGAAATATGCTGGTTGTGGTGTTAAAAAGTTATGTCAGTTCCTTAACATGTGCCTCTTTTTCTTGGAGCATTGCCCGAAAATTAGTTTCCAAAGTTACTTCCAGAAGTTAACCTAGAGGCTGGCCTCCTCAGCAAAGGAAGCTACACAAAAAATACTGGAATATAATCTACTGTTCTGAGCTATCACCGTGCATGAAGTAAAATGATTGAAGAAGAAAGATTAAAGACATATCATAAAACAATGTATTTTTGTTTCGCAGAAGTACTAAACTATAGGACCCAACTATCAGATCCATTAAGTCTGATTTACACTGTTCTGGTATTTTAAAAGGAAGGAGCTAGAAAGTAAGTAAGTACAATGATAGCAAAAGGACTTTAGGCACTATGGGAATAACCTAGCCAACACACAGCAAAATACAAGCCATGTGATTTCCATGAATCAGTTCTTGATGCAAGACCAGTACTATGAATGAACAAAAATATATCTTCGAGAGAAAATAGGCCATTTTGATTTTAAAGTTCCCATTGAGAGGAAATGCAGACTGACAAATTGCTACAGAATTAAAATTTGAATCTAATTTTCATTTGAATTTGTTTAGTTTCAGGTCCTGACCGTTTCAGCCTGTAATACAACTTCTACAGGAAAGAGTCACTTCGATTTAAAAAGTCTGTCCCCTGAGCCGATGGCGATGGCTCCTCTCTTGGTATTCTCTACTTTTCAGCATGGAGGTTGAAGGATGACCTTGTTGAACCCTAGAGCCAGACAAAATAGTCCCACAGCTGGTACAAAGGTACCAGTATAGCATCAATATAATCTCTCATGCTTTTATCCATCCCCGAGGTTTTCCTGGTAAAAAGGCTGCACCTCTGGTGATTTAAAATGGTCACCTAATTACCAGTTTAAATTTAATAGTGGTACCATATCTATCTGTCTGTCTTTCTATGTTTTTATCTATCTTTCTGTCTTTCTGCTGTATATGCCCTTAGTTCATCTGTCTTTCCCCTCTCGTGGTGCTTAGCCCTCTGATGTATTCCCAGAAAGCAATCATATTACAACCCAGACTTTCTTTTGCTGTGATAAACAAGACAAGCTCCTTCATTTCTCTAAAAGAGCACTTTGCACGTTTCATCCAGGTGCCTGCTCTACCCATTCATAAGTCTGAATTCTCAAATGTGAGCAAACTGAGTTTCCACGTAACATCTTACCAAGAGTCTTGGTGAATAACATTAGTATTTCCCAACTTTAAAATAGAAATTCCCTCACCTGATTCATGCTAAGATTACTTATCCCTTTTTGCATTCAGGTCACTTTGTTCCTCTCCCTGACAAAAGCCTTTTCTTCTTTTGTTGTTGTTGTTCCCTGATGAGGAAGGCCACTTTACAACAGAAATTCATGGTGTGTAAGGGGGAGGATGGAATTCATCTCCTCTGTCTTTAGGCACTTTTAGAAAGTAATTTAGTTTCTCCTGAGAAAGAAGTCCCAGACAGGTGGGATAAATGAGCAGTAAAAAGCTCCTATCTCTGTATCTTATTTATAGATGTCTTTTGGTAACTGCTGTAGTGGAAAGTGTTGCATCAATAGATTTTACGAATACAACATGGTATTTCCCCTCCCCTAAAAAAGAACAAAACCAGTTATTCAACATTTCTGTATTTTCTGCGTTATTTTGAATTTTCCTCTAACAATGTCTAAATGGGTCATTTGTGGTCCTCTCTTGGTCATTACTTTTAGCGCTTGATCTTATATGTAGAAATAGAGGAAAAAATAGTTAATATATTTATGATGTCTAGGAATCTCCTTTTCCCACATCCTACTCAGAAACACGGATGTTTTCTTAATTTTGGATGTCCAAAATAATTATTTCTTAAGGCAATACAAAGGAGACAAAGCAGCCCCATCCAATGATTAGCAAAGTAACATGTATTTTTGATTATACGTAGAGAGAATTTTTTCCATTGAACTGTCCTTTGTTAGATGGCTTCACTTTTACTTTAGTGTCAAATTTATGTTTTTGGAGAAAATGTGCTCTTTCAAGATTTTTAACATTTAAATCATTGCTAATGAAAAATGAGTTATGAATCAGATAAAAATTAAGTTTATGTTAGAGACGTTAATCCATCATAATTTAAGGACCTTGGACTTCAACTATTGCACTTCTAATAACTTATGAAGTGACCTATTCGTTCCTTCTTTATCCCCACTTATCTAGATGATACGGTGGTTTCATGTGATTGCCAGTGTCAAACTAAAGTAGGCTTTGCACTCTGTGTGGGTAGCTACATTTATAATTTTCTGAGCAACTTCTTCTATAAAGAATTTAAAACTATTTTACAAAAAATTATTCCAGCTGTACATCAAAATTATTCTATTCAGTAAAGGAACGCAGGTAGCAGTGGTGTATGGAGCAGTTTGGTAGTGTATGCCAGTTTAGGCAAGAAGTGGAGTTCGGGTGGAATTTCATTATGCGTTGGAATTTGATCAGTAAATGTTACTCTTCCAAAAACTGATAGAGAAAATTTAATGGCAGTAAATATTCTGCAGTTGCTTTTCCTTAGTTTTCCTTGATATGGAGAATATAATTCTGAAAGCCTGCTTCACTCTGTGAGGACAATGAGCATGAAGTGACTTATGAATAGAGCTGCTCGTAGGGTTATTAGTACCTGCTATAGAGTTTCTTTAAAGGTTTTGTGATGACTTTTTCCATTCTCCAGTTAATTCACTATACAGAAAACCTTTCCAGTTTACGCTCAGTTAAATGTAGCTAAACCAATAATTTCCAGAAAAGGAGAAAAACTGTTCTAGAAGTAGGCAGCCATTCTTCTGAACTTCTGAACAAGCTCAACCCTTCCTCCAGTCATTGGGCATCTGCTGCCTGAGTTTTGGTCAGTGCTACTTTTGATAGCAGGATCTCTCATCATCTGAAGTGGGATGTGATAGGAAATAGTTAGCATTTTACACTAAGCCTGTTTAGAGATCTGAAATGCTCTAATCCTCTTCTACCTGAAATGCTGATTCTGAATTATGGTGAGAGTAGAAATAATTTCCTTATTGCTTCAGAATTTGTCAGACATCTGTGGGAGCAAGCTGTATCCTGGAATTTCAGTGTTTCCACCTATGAAATAGAATGTCAAATTCAATGATTTGACCCCAAAATAAAAGTTATTTAAAAGTTCTTTCTCCAAAGGCCATCCTCCAATTATTTATCCATTTTTGTGGATCATCCTTCTCGCAAATTTTTTTAAAGATAATTCTTGAATGGTAAAAGCAAGAACTGCAGTTTTCTAGAAGTTGTTGGAGCAACAGCCAAGAGCAGAAACTCTTAGCCAACTCACTGGCTTGTCTTCTCAGGTTGATGTTTTCCCTACTGATTCCCACCACTCAGCTCCACTCTCCTGCTCAGAGGCAGAGGACAATCAGTGACATTAGCAAGATCTTCTGGATCCTTTTCAAAGGCCCATGAATATGAGACATTGGTTCCCAGCCATGCAAAAGCTCCATCAGCCTGCACACGCACATGTTGGTGTGGTTCAGATGCCCGCAAGCTCCCCACCAGCTCTGGGGAGGGTCTCAGGGGTAAGCAGGAGCCAACACACACATTCGCCATGTGCTTGAATCAGACTCCTTGAGAACAGCCACCCTGAGGTGCTCCACAGCGATTACTGGCTGTGTAGTTTGAACATAACCAGAGAGATGTTTAGACTTTGCTCAAAGGCCTAAAACTACAGCTGTGTGGCTCACAGAAAGAAAATAGCTACAAATACAGCTCCAATGCATCCTCCTCATCTTCCAATATGAGAACTCTCAAAAGTAGGCAGGAAAGGCAGGCAAAAAGTAACTGAATTCAAAAAGAACTGACATAGTTATGCTTTATGGCACCAGGCACATATCAGTTCATGAATTGTTCCATTTTTGCATTAAGTTCTCTTTTCTGGAAAAAGTATTGTTAAAAGAGCAAATATGAAGTCACATGGAGGCAGAGTGAGAGTGCAGACTGGTTTAAGAGTATGTTTAACTAGTACAATAAGCACTTGCAAGATTTTCATGTGGCTTGGCCTGCAGCATCAGCATGTGATATTCTTGCAGTGCCTTACCCCCTGGGCCACAGGACTGACAGTCTACTGCCTCGTCCCCGTTCCCAAGTAGCGGGGTTTCCAGGTTGGGCTATGGTATTTTTAGCTTGAAGTGGAAAAGGGAAGCTTTTCAGATCTTTCATCTGCAATTCACTGACTGTACATAAAAGAGCAGACTTCCTCATTCATATATGGAGCAGGTTATATTCCTCTTTCACTATGACTGCCAGATCTGTGACATAACCTTCACAAACCCACTGCAGAGAAATTCAGACAGATTTTAGAGAAGTCATTTAACTTTTACTAAATACAAAAGGCCAGAGACTTGCTTTCAATGACTGAAAAATTGTTTTAAAAGTGATCTTAGTAAGAGAAGGAAAATGAGTAATGTGGAACATACATCGTGTGTGAGGCATCCTACCCACGGAAGAGGAGAGGGAATACAGAGATGAGATTTGCCCGCACTTTTAACAGCCTTGAAAAGCCTTTTTCTCCTTACCTTGCAGGACAGTGTGTGCCTTTGTGTATGTACAGAAACAGTATTTATGTCTACCCAAACTTCTAACTGAGCAGGCTACTCAGCGACATCCTTCTGTCTTGTGTGACTGCTCTGAGTGGCATTGCCAGCGTGATCTACTGATGGAAGTATATTAAGTGGTCAAGGGAGAATCAGCCACTTTCCAGTGGAGCTCTTAACACAGGGTTTTTCCCATCTCACATCCTGCTATGGCAGCAGCAGAAAAAGGAAGCAGCTGGAAAGTTTCTGACCCAGCCAGCTTTCTGCTGCGTTTGAAGTCTGTAGCTCACACAGCCCCAGCACCGGCCGTGACAGCTCTGTCTGTCCCGTCCTCACCGCTCCTTTGGTCTGCTGTGCTCTCCAAACATGGGTGTGAGGGAGAGGAGGGAGAGAGCATGAAAGCAGTACGATGCATAGAGTTATGAAATTGCATGGCCACTTGACAAAATTCACAAAGCTATCAGAAAGACAGTTCTGAGATGGTAGACAGGTCTGGCATCCTTTACAAGAAACACCCACATGCCCTTCTGTCTTCTAACATTTTCCCCTTTACATGTGTGCCAGGCAGGAGGAGGCTACTGCTGCTCTCATTTTACATCTAAAGAACTGGGACCCAGTGGTTTTAATGGAACAGCCCCGAAGCAGGCATTGGGAAAACAACACCATGACTGGACAGCCCTTCAGAAAGCAACCTCTTCCTTGCCGACAAGATTATCCTGCTTCCAAAGACTGCTCGCTCAGAGACTTTCTTTTAGTGTCTGAAATTTGGCTTTAGAAATTATCGTTGTATGAAAAGGTTCAGAGTTGATGTGGTCATCTCTTTGTGTAAAGATGCCCAATGGAACTAAATGGATCATCCTAAAGTACCAAAGACTCAGAATTCAGGACAGAGCAAGCAATTGTACCCACATCTGTTTGCCAGACTGCTCCCCAAACTGTTGAACTGCGCTTTCTTCCGTTGATGGCCATGGAGACTCTTGCTCACATGAAAAAGCTTTGACTTGGGCTCTTGAGTATGTCAATAGTTCCACTGAAATTATACTGCTGTTTTCATAAGCTATTTATTTCCTGTGAGTACCTTGGAAAAATTCTTAGAAGAGACTTAAATGAAGGTAGTATTGTAACTTGGCAACATCACTACTAAATTCATTAGTGTTCATTTTCTGTTTTCCTTTGCAGAGCTCTGGTGCCTGTCGTCAATAGTCAAGGGGAAAGATGGGGCTGTTTTGTTTTATTCTGATTCTACAGAACAGAATCCTATTGGCTTCAGTGTTTGGCCCCCAAAAATTATTGAATTTCCCCTAGGAAGCTGCAACTTTAAAATATTCTGTGTTGATGCATTTTTAAGTCTGCCCAGATGTAGAATGCTTACATGAATTAGCTTCACTTTTTGAGTACCTGGGACAGAAAGATTTCCTAATTAAAGAAGATATATTCTATATCAGTCTTTTAGATTGTGATTCAAGCCATATGATCAGTCTATTTTTCTTATGTCATGGATTGCAGAGATCATTCAGCCGTGGTGATTTAACATAGTGCCATGCTGTGTTTGTACAGAAACATCGCACAAGGGAGATTCCAATGGGATTTTAGCAACCCCCTTCCAACACAGGAATTTTGAATAACATTACTTGGCCATAGGCAAAAGAATTTCCTTTTGGCAGTTTTTCTCTCCAAAGAAAACACAAAAAGTGGAAGTTAAATAGTGCTGTTAATAGAGCTTTTTACAACAAGAGAAAAAGTGGTATTCACAACAGGATAGATACAGCAGCAGCTGACAGACAGCTTCTCTGCTGGACCTCCCTTTTATTCAGCCTCTTTCCTGGATTCAGGTCTTCACAGAGCTGATCCCTCTCTTGGACCGTGCCTGCACACCCTACTTCCTTTTCTTAGAATCCTCCATATCACATGGAGGGCAGAGAGCAAGCAATGAGGTCAATGCTGAGATTTTACTATTTTAAGAGCTAGTTACTAAGGAAATGCTTGGAAATATTAAGGTTTGCTTTGTGCTAAGTTCTAATGGAAATAAAAAGTTGAAGATTGAACAACCCTGTCAAAAAGCCACAAGGAAAAAAAAAAAAAAAAAAAACAACCACCCATACTTCCTCTTGGCTGCCATCTGAATGGTGCAGGAAGCACCAGAACACAGCAAGTCTGTTTCATGCACTCGCTAGAGCCAGGGAAAAATGTTAATATTTTCTTAGAAAACATGTCAAAATAATGTCCCTTCTGCCACAGGTTTTCTGATTTGCTTTCTTTTCCTGTGTTCTCCTTCCATTTCACCTTCCCTGGTGAAAGAAAAGGGCAGAAAGGAGGAAACATTTTTCAGTCTTAAAAATAAAACCTAAAGAATGTTTTGTTGTTTTTTTTTTTTTCCCCAAGAGATGTACATTTTCCTACTGAAAAATAGTTCTTCATGAATAATACCAGTCAGTTCCTGCAACTATCTGCATTCATGACTACTGATGCGGCAGTGAATATGACTTCACTGTCTGCGCAGTCTGATCGATACCATGCTGGTTAACAACCCCTCACCCAGCCTCATGTGTTGACTTGGTTTAGTTTTATTTTTGGAAGACAAACTCCCAGGTCTCCCTCTTTGTCTGCTGGGCTCAGCACTTCCAGATGAGACAAGTCTGTCCAAGTCCTACCAGAGGAGATCCCTGGACAGGGCAGATTTTGGCCATCTTCCCTTCACTAATATTCCTGAGACTTTATCTAAACGTTCACGCAAAATCAACTTAGTTGGGCATCGTTTCTAAAAGCCACCTCTGGCAAACTGTTGAGAAACGAATCTTTGAAAAATCCAACTTTTGTGGAAAACAATTTCAGCTGGTACTTCGTGGCTGTCCTCAGGGTGAAGAGGCTTCTAAACCATTCAGGTGTCATTTTTTATCTCTATTACAAAGTTATTATCTCCTCAGTACAAATATCAGATTGGAAGCATGTTTACATGGTAATCTAGCACACACGCAATCCTGTAAGAAATCCCACAGTAGAAAATTCATTTTTTTCAAGGAAACTATAAAACTACATAAATTGATGGAAATTTGAATTATCTTTATGAAGTATTAATCCCAGATCTGTTTCAAATGAAGTGGACTGCTCTGGATCATCTCTTTCAAGCTTTTAAAGTGGTAGAAGACACTGACAACACTTTTGAAATTTTCCAAATTTCTAGCACTTGTCAAATGTTTACTAAAATGATGCACCTAGCAGAGACATTTAGATCTGTTCTTCCTGACCCACTTCTTTCTGACTCCTCTTTCATTACCAGTTCTTAGTGGCTTATTTCTTTTTCTGTCACACAGGATGATGAACTGTCACTTCTCACTTGCTAACACCTACCTCATCTGTACAGGAATATGCTACCCCTTCCTTTCAACTTATCTGAATGGTATAGTTAGGTTAAAGTGAAGGGGGTGTTTTATCACCAATTAATCTAGTTTAAGAGATCCCTCCCCTCAAACAAGGCTGCTTTCCTCACTGTGCACCTGTTTGTTGTTTCCTGGGCTTGTGCCAATATTGGGTTAAAATGTGAAGCTGGTCATAAAATGATCCAAGTGCAAAATAACCTGACTGTATTATGGTGGTGAGTGACCTAGCCAGTTAGATACACGGGAACTTTAGCTGTAAATAACCTGCAGATATGCCAAATCAACAGGCATGTTGAGTTAGAATTTAATGTTTAAAGATTTCCTCCCATATGCCCACCATGTGTCAGACTAACGCTCCAGCTTGAGAGAGTGGCGTGTCACACTGAAGGCAGCGACACAGTTGTGCGTGAGGCAGATAGTGGTGCAGTGTGGCGCTATTTGCTGCCCGTCTGGGACAATATGCATCCCTGCTCCACTGCAAGTACAGGATAGAATTGTCTCTAAATAGTCCCTTTACTCGTTTGACTTCCCTTTATCACCTCTACACATTGACTTGTAACTTAGTCTTGTTGCCATTTGCTTGTCCTTTATGCTGTGCATGGAATAAGCAGCAGTAGGTTCTTGAACAGTTCCAATTTTAATTAACAATTCTCATGTTAAATTTCTGTTCCTAATTAAGCATGCCTAGGAACTGTTTTCAGCTTTAGAGAACCAGCTTGCTGTTTTTTCTGAATCGTTTCATGCCTTATTCTGATTGTATAACATAACAAAATCATAGAGCACTCTACCTCCTTTAGGTGGAGCTGCTATTTTAAGTCATCCCCTCCTGAGTACAAGACTTTCTGTATTTAAAAGCTGGCTCTTATTTTTGGAGTCTCTTTTAGAGTTCTGCATTACATACCCAGCAAATGCAAGTTGAAGGCACACAAGATGATTTTAATTTCTTCTTCTTAATGCTACCAAATAGACATCCCAGCCAGCTGCATAAAGAGGCAGACCAGTCTGTAAAAGGTTATCACTAGTTCCTCTTTCAGAACCTGGCAGAACACAGAATCTCAGAATTACAGAATTGTAGGAATTGGAAGGGACCTCAGGAGATCATCTAGTCCAGCCCCTCTGGAAAAGCAGGTTCCCTACAGCAGGTCACACAGGAAGGCGTCCAGGTGGGTCTTGAATGCCTCCAGAGAAGACGACTCCACAGCCTCCCTGGGCAGCCTGTTCCAGTGCTCTGACACCCTCACAGTAACGAAGTTTTTTCTTAGATTTGTATGGAACCTCCTGTGTTCCAGGTTTTGCCTATTGCCCCTTGTCCTGTCACTGGGCACCACCAGAAAGAGCCCGGTCTTGTCCATTCTGCTCCCTCCTTTCAGATATTTATGTACATTGATTAGATCCGCTCTTGGTCTCCTCTTCTCCAGGCTGAAGAGCCCCAATTCTCTCAGCCTTTTGTCGTACAGGAGATGTTCCAGGCCCTGCGCTGGACTGTCTCCAGAAGATCCCTGTCTTGTACTGAGGAGCCCAGAACTGCACACACTATTCCAGATGCAGCCTCACCAGGGCAGAGCAGAGGGGGAGGATCACCTCCCCAGCCTCCTGGCCACGCTCTTTTTAATGCACCCTAGATTCCCATTGGCCTTCTTGGCCACAAGGGCACACTGCCGGCTCGTGTCCAACCTGTTGTCCACCAGGACACCCAGATCCTTTTCCTCAGAGCTCCTTTCCTGCAGGCCAGCCCCCACCCTGTAGTGGTGCATACGGTTGTTCCTCCCCAGGTGCAGGACTCTACACTTGCCGTGTGGGCCACATGCGTAGATGAGGCTTGATGTTCACCAGTCCTTGGCTCTAGCAGGATGCACTGTGCCCAGAACAACCTGCCACCCCACAGGGCTCGTGCTGCAGCTGTGGGACACACTTCATGGTACTGCAGCCATACTAGTGCTGTTTTATTAGTGGTACACAAGGCAGCACTCAGTGGAGCAACAGACCAGATTTTTGAAATGTGAATTAATATGAGTAACTGAACCAGAGGATGTTGCAGAGAAATGGAGCTGGAAGGGAAGCCAACACATTTCAGAGAACACAGACGTGACTCAGAGTCACAGGACCATGAATGCTGAAAGTTCAAGTGTGTATAACTAAACGTGAAAGACTACCAGCTTTTCCATCCATCTTCTCATTTTGTCTTTCTTTGGACCACCATTTATGGTAGTTTTTCTATCAACTACGAGGAACATCAGATGAACTGAAAAAGAAAAAGTGGCTTGCAGAACACTAGTTTTCTGCCTTTCAGACTGAAGGGTCATTTGCAACAGGGTGATCCTTTGCACAATGAAGAGGTCACACACACTAGAGGGTGTCCATTTCCATTTCAGAGTTGATTGTGTTATTGAGGCAGTGCAATAAAACCCAACATTAAACTTTGAAGAGCTTGAGACAACTTTGAAAAGTATCACTTCTGAACAGCAGATTTTCTAGTCTTTGTTCCAACTACTACGTAAATGGCTAATAAGAATTTGAACTTAAGCCTTCTCCCCTCCTTCTCCATTCCCCCTTCTCCTAGCATTGCAATTTACAGAAGCAAAAAGAGGAAGTGTGCTGATGACATTTTTCCAATTGTAGAACAATTTTTGCTTAGTGTTCCCTGCAGTGTTCTTTGCATAATGTTCTTGTTTCTTATTCCATTTGCACATGGCAATAGGAAGAAGTGATTGCTACAAGACTTGGCGTTCCTATGCCAGCTTTCATCCAGGCAGCAAATGAGAGCTGAGGACCCAGCTGTGTGGCTTTTAGCCAACATCCCAGGAGGTTCCCAGTGCCCAGGCCGACCTCACTGCCACCTCATGATCATGTGAATACTGGATAGTGTCGTGTAACTGATCCTGCTGAGACTGCAGGGGGAATAGATCCTTAGCTTATTTCTTAATGTTATGAATATTTAAGGAGACAGGCACATAACACAACAACACTTCCACCATGATTACCATCAGATGATCTCAAGACATTTTGAAAGGCATATCTGTGAGAGAAATACACCTCTAAAAACTGGTAACTCACTATACCATAAGCCCTAAAACTGCTGGCATATCAATGTTCAGTGGCCCTCTCTGACAGTAGACACCACCATATTTTTTAGAAGATGATGAAAAAATCCTTATAAAATAATAGTATATTTATTTTTAAAGGAAACTAATAGTGGTTAAGTCACTGGACCAAAACAACTAACCCAAACCTAACAAGATATGTTGCATGGACGCATCACTGTCCGAATAACAGATGTCCCTTCTGCCTATTATATAGAAGACTATATAAAGCCACAAAAGTTTATAGGCAAAAAGGCTGAAGAAGTTCAGAGAAAACTGGCATAATGAATGAAGTGCCATGTGAGATTACCTCTGAGAAATTAGAAGAATGTCCCCAAACAGATGAGCAGGAAATCTTGCATACTTGGTGAATAACAACAAAAAAGCTGATTGCCCCTTTGTGTCCATAATTTTGTGCCAAGAGGTCTGGAAGGAAGGAGATTTACCTTCATGGCCAAAAATCCTCGCCTTCTCTTGGTACTTGAGGATCCTTTATGACACTTTAGGACTTTAATTCTCCTAATACTAAGAGATGACAGAGGCAGACGTTGTCAATGGAAAGGATCCAAAAGATAACCCCATTTCTACTACCTTCTGTTAACTTCTGACTGAAATCAAGCATGTGAGGCTCACATTCCTGTTCTCAGCTTCTGCCTCTTTTCCTGTCTGCAGTTTAGTTAATCTTTCTCTATTTCTGCCATCTGTTTAGTCTGTCTTTCTTACACTTTCTTTTGCAACACTGCTGTAAGCCTGCAACCAGAAAGATAACCGAGAGTGTCGGCTTTGACAGCCCAACACTAGTGTAAGCTTGCCAGGTCTCTGAGTGGCTGATAAGACTTTCAGCTACGTTTTTCTTTCTTTAGAAAGAAAAGAAAAAAAATTCCTTCTCTTTTTCCCCAGGAAATGGTGGAAGCACTGTGCAGAACTTCCAGTAATCGCAGTGGGCTTGGAAAGTTGGTTTCCCACACCTGGGAGGAAGCTGAGGCTGTTCTCGTAGTTTGATCTCTCCCTCCATTCTTCCTCTGGAGAAGCTGTTCTCTCAGTGTTTGGTGAACTGACATCTCAAAATTTGATGTCTATGAGAAAACAAAAAGATTGCCAAAAGTCTCCTAATGTTTTATAGTAGAGTGCCCAAATTATGTTCTGTACAATTCAATACTGTATAATTTTTTGAAAAGAAGCAGCCCTCTAATTTTTCTCTCACTTCGGTTGCACTGAAGACAGAACTCTGGTCTCAGTGCTTAAGAATTGTGTCTTTTATCCTACAATTTTGAAGATAAAGCAACTGTAGGAAAACAAATTGACAGCACAACATTTAAGAAACCTGAACTGTATGACAAAATAAACACATAAATTAGACTCATTTTTTTCTGAACACTTATTTTACTGCAATATTACTTACAGTGTCTCGTATGCGTTACTTATCATGGAAAAAGAAAAAAAGGTACTACAAACAACTGAGCTAGAGTTGAAACTTGAGCTAGAGATGAAGCTTGAACCAGAGACATTAAAAGGAGGTCTTACTGTAGCTGATCTGCCAGAGGATATTACTGTCTGATCTGCCCATCTCTGACAGCTGAAAACATACCTTCAAGGAGCTGTTGGAGCGGGTCCAGAGGAGGGCCACCAAAATGATCAGAGGGCTGGAGCACCTCTCCTATGAGGAAAGATTGAGGGAGTTGGGATTGTTTAGCTTGGAAAAGAGAAGGCTCCGGGGAGACCTCCTTGCGGCCTTCCAATACTTGAAAGGAGCTTACAGGCAGGAGGGGGACCGACTTTTTGAACGGGTGGATAATGGTAGGACAAGGGGGAATGGGCTAAAACTGAAAGAGGGGAGGTTTAGGTTGGACATCAGGAAGAAATTCTTCCCTGATAGAGTTGTGAGGCGCTGGCACAGGCTGCCCAGAGAAGCTGTGGCTGCCCCATCCCTGGCTGTGTTCAAGGCCAGGCTGGATGGGTTCCTGGGCAGTTTGATCTAGTGAGCTAGTGGCTGGCAGCCCTGTCCACGGCAGGGGGGTTGGAACTAGGTGATCTCTGAGGTCCCTTCCAACCCAAGCCATTCTATGATAAGTCCACTGTGACATGCTTTAAACCAAAGTAAAATGGAACTGCCACTGAAAATATGGATCAAACCCTTGAGGCAGTTAATACTTCTTTTTCCCACCTTTGTGCCTTGTCTGTATGGTCCTTTCCCACACAGATAAACAAGAGGATAGCTTTAGCTGAGTTTAAGCCTTGACATTGTTCACCGTGAAGCCTCCGAAGCATGTGTGACAGGGGTAAAGGATGGAGCAGAGCTGGGAAAGGACAGAGAAGCCTGGTAGCTTCTCCAGTCAAGGTCACCAGAAGCTGCACATTCCCCCTGAAAAGCTGGTTTTCAGGGAGACCTATTTTTTATGTCAATTATCCCTCTGTGTTTTCAGTACAACAGACAGGAAGCATATTGGGGCCATCCTGAGAAAACCCATTTATCTGAAATGTAGCAGATGGTCACGAACTCTGTAAGAGGTGCTTGGCATCTGGCAGAGCCGGGCTGTGTTATATCAAAGGTAACCTGTCTGGCACACTCGACGGCAGTGTGTGATGCGCAGCACAACACTCTTTCACTCTCCTACCAGAATTTAGAAGATTCACATACCTATTACTTCTGGAGATATTGTGAGTGGGAGTTACTCCTCAGCTGAGAAAAATAGACTACTTTATTGACTAAACAGTACTGTTGCTCTAAAAAAACACACACGCAAGATGTAAATGCAGATGAACTGTTAAGTAATTTCCAATAGCATGAAATATTTATATTCATGCTTGTATACTTTTTTTTTTTTTCCATCAGAATACATTTTGCACTCGTTAACAAAGATGTTATTCCATTGAAGTCAAATGAAGCTTTTCATTTGGTGTATCTTAGAACAGATTTGGAGCCAAGATATGTATCTTACTCAGTTCATTAGGCTCTCCAATACTGTAGATTAAATAAGCAAGTATGTCACTAAATCTGTTCAGCATTAAAATGATACAAAATGTGTTTTTCTTCTTCCAACCAAATAGTTTTCTTCAAATCTGAAACAGATGGAAACACAGTGAGTTATCTTAGATGAGCTCATCTGGACTTCTGAATGGAATGTCCGACATTTGGTCACACATCTTGAGATGTGAATTAGGGTCTGAACGGGGAAATTTTTATCATCTTGTGTTTACTCTTGTGGATAGGCTCATTAGCTTCAGTGGACAACAAGTAAAACAAATGACACGCACACACAGAGAGCAAAAGCATGCAGGATAAGTTTCTGTATAAAATTTCTCAAGTGTAGTTCATATTCTCAAAGAGAGTTGTCCCCCAAAAGTCCAACCAACATAGTAAATGGAAACACCATGAAAGTTAGTTAAAAATCTGAAGCAGATCCTTATTCTATGTCTTCCATTAAACACACTTTTTCTATGTTTGCCTGGAAGATTAATATTTCTGGGGACACAATGCCTTATAAGTCTTCTATGGAACCAAACATACTCTTGCCATTTGACTAATTAAAAATAAAATGCAGGAATGTAAATTATTCCTTTTCATACTCATGGAAAAATTATGAAGGTATTTTACAAATGCAGTGTGGCAGGTATTGAATTCCCTTGTTTACAGGATTAAAAACAAACACTTTCAGTGAGAACTCACTTCCATATGGTGTGCTGCCAGGATCAGCTGCAGAATCATATTCTTTTGTCAGGTACACTGAATCCTGCAATGAAACTACTCTTGTGCTGAAGCAGTCCTTGTCCTTTATTAGTCTAATCACGCAAATCTTGCCTTACTGCGTTTCAGAAGAGCTTTGCCCTTGATTTCACTCATGCTAGAGTTTTACCTTTAGTCAAGAGCCTGAATATGGAAAGTGCTGAGCTCCCATGTCTCCAGTAAGTACTTAGTACCTTCTCTGCGGTATGCACATCTGATTTTTAGACTGGTGAGGGCTGCTTCAGGCTAATTTACCAGCTCTCTTGATAAGATAGATTAGCATATCTGGAACTCCTCTCCATGAAAATTAAGCTGCTTCTAATTTTTAGACAAAACAGGTTTGGTTCTTTATACTGCATTGAAGTGAGGCCAGCATACTTTTAATGTGCAACCCTCCTGGCTCCCATGAGTGAGTTAAAAGAGTCTATTCTGTGGCAATGAAGAACAGAAACTGTCAATCTGAGAGACAGTTAGCACACATCTGCCTGTAAGTCTCCCCAAACTTTATGATATTGGGTTTTTGCTTGTTTTTAAACACTTCTTACCACAGTCCTAGAATCAGGACTCACTTCATTACCCAAACATCACAGAAATTCAAACAGAAAGAATTCTAATCAGAATGGGTTGGCTTTTCCACCCATGATTCCACTGCAGTTCAAGAAGTGTATTCTAATTGTTCTTGCCCTCATTTGGAAGGAGGACAGTGAAAATAGCTGCATTTAAACAACCCTCAAGCTCAAAAGACAGCTTTCTTTCCTGGAGCATTCAGAGATTTGGTGGTTTGCTTTTTAATCAAAATCAGAGACCCAAGATCTGATTTATGTTGGCTAAATTCTGCTTTACTCTTCTTGCCTAATATTTCTTCCTAGCTGGCCCTACACCTTCAGCCATGTGTAGCCAAGAGAAATCACCAGGCATGGAGACTCAAATCGAATTTAAATGGTCTAAATTTGAGCCTTGGTGTCTTCGTTTTGTGACTTTCTTTTTTTGATACCCCTGAAGTGCTTGACGGAGACTTCAGAGTTCGTGGACCAAGATCTAGGTTATTACTTGAACAGCGGAAGATGAAAAAAATATTCCAAAACATAAATGAATTTGCATATGAACTCAAAGCTGAATTTATTCAGCAAAAAAAAAATTCTCTGTAGGACTTAGCAGGCACCAGAAAGAATGAAAAATAGCAGGATAAAAATAAAATTAAAAA
>VXAV01008923.1:29553-45912 GCA_013399715.1 Alectura lathami | reverse complement strand
CCTGAGCAAGAGGTTTTGGAGGAGCCTAGGAGGGACTGACGTGGTGAACTCAACATGCTTGTACTTCACGGTCTTCCAGTTAAGGGACTTACATAAACTGCGTAGTAGCCCGTGTCCTTGTTATATGAGCACTTAGATTATCAAAGAAACATACTAAGTCTAAGAGGGTTTATGAGCAACTATATTTTCACAGTTGAATTTATCAACACATTCTGTCCAAAGCTGTCGAAAAAATCTTTTGATCGCAGTCACCACCTGTGTTCCACCAGCATACTTCTGAAATGTTAAATGGTGTTATGGAAATACGAGATATTGTGAGTAAGGTAATCTGAACTCTGCACACAAGTGGGCAGTCACAAAGCGCAAATTAACTGTATCTGGTGACTAGAGTCGGGGAAATCATCTTACTAAACCACTTTATTAAGCAGTTTTCTATAGAACTGTACTTTACATCAGTGGAAGGGGAATATTTTTTTTTACACAACAGTGAAGAAAAAGTACTTTTTTTTTTTTTTTCTCTTCTTGCCATAACAGTATGTCAACCTTTGTAGACCTTGTTCCAAAACCCTATGTTCTGAGCAGCAGCAGGTAATAGTAATGTGTCTGGTAGAACTTAAATAAAGTAGGATTTGCAATTACTAGATATAGGGCTATGCGTTTCACCGTTCCTAATATGATACAAGTTAATGATTGCCCTGATGTTTTACAATATCAAATGTAAGGCTTTAGCACAACTCATTTTTTTGGCTAGCAGAGAGCTGCTGCGTTATTTGCACCACCACACTGGCATTCAGGAGACATAGGTTTAACCACGTGTTTCCTGTGTGACTTTGTATAAATTGCATAATATCTGTTTCCCAACTCTTTATTCATTAAATAGAATAGTTTCCTTGTGCCATAGGAATGTGTATTAAAACAAATGTATAAATTAGCAGGTATAATGGTGACACAAACAATATAAAATGGCACTTAGGCAAACACCAATATGAACTGAAATTAACAGTGGAATGTCTCTGTATTCATACCTGTCATTTATTCCTAACTTCAGCCCACAATTCTCTAGACCTATGCCAACACCTCACCAGGAATTTTAAAAATTTTCTGCTGAATTACAAATCATGAGGAAAAAATCCAACAAAATTTTGTCTTCTGCAATGATTTTTACCAGTGGTAAAAGTTTTGTTGAAAATCTGTCCAATGTGAAATTCATATATGTTAGAAATGAAACTAGGTAATTGGTAAGTAGAAAACATGCAAATAGATTATAGCAATGCCTACCATGTGGCCTTTCATTTAAGCAAAAGGTCTCTGGTTAGGTCTTGAATATATCAGAGTAACTCTTTTCATGGAGGGTAAGAAAAGTGGGGAGGTGAAGAGCGAAGGATGATGCAAGATTGCACAATTGCTGCACATGGAGTGAATCTGCTCTAGCACTGAGGAACTGTTTGAGGAAGCTGGGAAAGGAGAAGGGTGTGCCTGGTGAAACCGTGTCCCTGACAGCCATAACCACATGTTTAAAATAGCATTGAAAAAATAGACTTTGGACCATTTTTGTTGGTTTTCAGCGCAGTAAGCTTTCTATACAACTCCTTAAAACAAGCATGTGTACAAAAGGAAAAACAGGAGAAATCAGTGACATCACTGTCCTTAATTTCCACACTCCTATCTGCTCTAAGAAAGAGATCCTGAAACCAAGACTTTATGTATTGTCTAACTGAAGTGTCATCTCTAGTGATGCACAGTGACAGAAAATGTTTAACTTTGATTCTGTAGAAAATGAAAGCAGATTAAAAAAAATGGAGAATACTGATTCTCATTCATAGTAAAAAGAAAGATGGGGGCTTATGCATCATGAGTATAGATAGGTCAAGAGTAACATAGTATTCAGGTAAAATGAGTTTCAGGTTTCTATGTGAAAAAAAAAAAAAAAAGGGGAATTTCATTTAGGCAGGGGAACAGATTTTTTAGTGCCAAAGAAATAACCAAGAAAGCTACACAACTAAAAGCAGTAACTTTGCTAAGGATCTCTTTCTAGCCAGTTATTTAAAGGGAGGGAAAGTAGACATGAAACTACTGCAATGAGAGCTACTGTTTGAATTTGACAATCTGTTAGGTGACAGTAAAATGAAAGAATGAAAACAAGGGAGATTCTCAAAGTGCTCCATCTCAAAACAGGTTAAACAGCCATTCTGTCTCTTCATGCTAGCCCCTATTTCCCATCCCCAACACTACAGTCCCACATCCAACAACTGCTGAGTCAGTTCTGAATAGCCACACAAGAGATGTCTTTTCTGCTTGCATAGCTTCTTTTTTCTTTCCATCTGGACAAGCATGAGGAAAGGCACCTGCTTATAGTTGCAGAGCTGCAGCAATACACTGAGGACTACTCCTCGCATTGCCTAACCCTGCTCCCTATTTGAGTGGTATTCTTACTGTACTTACAGAACTAACATAGGACTACCATTCTTGTTTTGATTTAAACTGAAGAATTATAAAAGGGCATGTATCCTAATTTGACACTGGGATTTGACGTTTTTATTGTATGCAGTCAGTGCACTTGTTTGATTAATTAATAAGATAAATGGAGTCCTGAATAAACAAGTACAAGACAGAATACCAAACCACCAAAAAATATTTTCACAGAATCACAGAAGGATAGAGCTTGACAGGAACCTCTGGGTCCATCAGGTCCCACCCCTGCTCCAGCACAGACACCCAGAGCAGAGTGCCCAGGACCATGTTCAGGAGGCTTCTGGAGATCTCCAAGGAGGAGACTCCACAGCTTCCCTGTGCAACCTGTTCTCAGTCACCCTCATAGTGAGAAAGTGCTTCCTCATGTTGAGGGGGGTTCTGTTGTGTTCCCTTTTGTGCCCACTACCTCTTGTTCTGGCACTGGGCACCACTGAAAAGAGCCTGGTTCCATCTTCTTTGCACCCTCCCTCCGGATATTGATGTATATTGAAAAGATCTCCCCTGCATCTTCTCTTCCCCAGGCTGGACAGTCCCAGCTCTCTCAGCCTTTCCACATGTGGGATATGTTCCAGTCCCTTCATCATCTTCATAGAGTTTTGTTGGACTTTTGCCAGTAGAGATTTTACAATAAATCTCCTCTTGTATTTGGCCAAGTTGTTGAAGACCTATATTTATTTATTGTTTTCCAAGAAAGAAGCATCGGCCAATCTTGTCTAAGAAATGGTCATAATTTTGTTTTTATAACACGACATTCTCTGTCTTCTGCCGTCCAGCTCTGCACTCCAGGATATTTTGCAGAGACAAAGAGAGCTTATTTCAGAGGTGAGTGAACTTCATTGTGATCAAATAAGCTTTTCTGAACTTTCAAAGATTCTGGGAAATTAACTTGGCAAATTGACCTTGTTTTCATATGAGGCACCAGCATCCCATGCAGCAGCAGGGGTAGGTCCCATATGTGCCATCCTGTGTGGGGTGGCTTGTGCTGTTTGCCTGCTGTGCCTACACTGAGGTCCCCAAAGCAATTCCTCTGCATTTGTACACTGTTGTCTCTAGGCTAGTAAGCACAGCTTTCAGTTAGAGACAAAAAAGATTGTGATAAGATCCTGGGGAAAAAATGTGAAATTTCCCTCACTTGAGGTTTATAATGACCTGTCAGGAACAGGTATGGATACCTGATCCTGCATCAGTGTCGGGCAGTTTCAGGCCCAAGTTTTTTCCACCTTGTCATTTTTACAATACCTAGCTAAGAGCTTCCTTGATCTACTGGGAATTGGTCTTCGGGCTGAAATTCTCCAGCCACAGCTTCCTTATTGCACAGCCATGCGTAGGCCTGCTGAACCTGAATAAAATAGCTGCCAGCACCGGTGCCTCTGGCTTCTTGTTCTCAGTCATATGAACAGCCTACACCAGGACAGCGCTATGCCCCCAGACTCAGGCTGCAACCCCAGCCCATCACCACCATCTCCATGATGTTGCCCCAGCTTCCATTCTCCCTCTCACACTGGATGACCTTCAGGAGGCCATTTCATCCCTCTTGCACGTTTCCCGTTTGCCCTGATTTATCGATCACATATCAACCTACAGGAAGGAAATATTTTCAGACTACTTTTTAATTTTTTCATGTCACCTAGTAAGTATTGATGTGTTGTTATAAAAAACATTGTTCTTGTTGGGGAACTCACAACTGCTTTTGGCCTGATGGTCAGACTGACCGATAAGAATATTGCAGGAGGGAGAGTCTACCAGATGCTGCAGAATACTTCTGAAGATTGATTGCAAGCTTTCTTTTATTGTTGTTGTTTTTGTATTTTTTTTTTGTTTAGATCGAACTGATTTGAGATTAATTAGAACTGCTGTTGATAAACAGTGGATGACATTATGCTGAATATTGCTGCCAGTTACTTCATTTAACTATGATTGCAGTGAGTATTAAAAAAAGATCTTATGGAATCATTACATTCCCTCACTGTGAAAGGATTTCTTCTTGTTTATCTTATATAATTACTGCCAGTTCAGGCACTCAGCTTTTTTAAAGTTCCTTCTCGTTTTCTTGGCCTGACACTGCCAATTTTGAACCACTGTCACCACTCTATTACCAAAATGTGTACAAAGGCTTCCATTCAGAACTCTTGAACTCTGCCTTTTATTAAATAACTGTAATACTATGGTTACTAGTACGATACGATTGCAGAAGTCCTGGTGTGTATCATGATAGCAACATTTCTGACACATAATAAGATCAATTAATGAATCTCACAGCTTAACATGGTTACAGCATTCCCCTGTGGCCCACTGGCTAGGACTTAAGCCACTGAGCAATGATTTCTGTATTCTCACACTCATGCCCACTCTACTATTTTGGGCCTGTTGGGATTGTTTAGCTTGGAAAAGAGAAGGCTTCGGGCAGACCTCATTGCGGCCTTCCAATACTTGAAAGGAGCTTACAGGCAGGAGGGGGACTGACTTTTTACACAGGTGGATAATGGTAGGACAAGGGGGAATGGGCTAAAACTGAAAGAGGGGAGGTTTAGGTTGGACATCAGGAAGAAATTCTTCCCTGAGAGAGTGGTGAGGAGCTGGAACAGGCTGCCCAGAGAAGTTGTGGCTGCCCCAACCCTGGCTGTGTTCAAGGCCAGGCTGGATGGGTTCCTGGGCAGTTTGATCTAGTGAGCTAGTGGTTGGCAGCCCTGTCCACGGCAGGGGGGTTGGAACTAGATGATCTTTGAGGTCCCTTCCAACCCAAGCCAGTCTATGATTCTATGTCCTTCAGTTTCTTCATTTGTGAAACGGAGACAAGGACACCTTTTCAGACCTTCTTTATAATGTTTGTGAAAAGCTTTGAAATACTGGAATGAAAAGACACTAGCAAAACCCAGAGTAAAGTTAGGAGCTTCATTTGTTTGACTGAATCTTATCTGCAATCTAAGAGATCAGAAGGTGCAATTCTAAACAACCTGGTGACACAGGAATTAAAAATCCCCACACCATAGGCATGGTAAAAGATTAGAAACAAGTCTAAAACAGGCTTGCCACCAAGCATCTTTCAGGTCAGACCTTGGTCATACTCAGCCAGCTCCAAGGACTCTGGGTCTGGCTGCACCAGCACAAGTATACCTGGCCATATTTAGTATGTTCCCCATCTCCAGACAGGTGTGGTTACTGTTAAATCTCACATTGTAATAATTTCACATCTGACGAAGGTTAGACTAGAGGTATCTACCTCTGTTCAGAAACTCAGGTTCTCAGGTTCTTGTTCTAGGAAAGGAAATTACATGTTACTGAATCAGAAGGGACTCACAGATTCTCAGCTGAGCAGGCAAAACTGCATTTTCTTCCCTGAGGAGGAGAGGTCAGGTTTTTTCTGCCACTGGAAGGGAGGGCAAAGGGCAGAGGAAAGACAGGGTGAGGGGAGAGCCCTCATTACTCACCCCACTATCAGAAGAGGCCCTAAGCTCCGATTCCCCAGCCCCAGCCCATCCCTGGCTCAGAGCGCGGTGGCAGGTCAAGGTGCAGGGCACCCACAGACCCAGCAGGCCGCGGAGACTTTTGCTGCCTCTAGACGTCTGCTGCTGTTGATAGTGTTCTGCCTTGCCTGTGTCAGCAGCTGGCCCCAACAAAGCACACCTCTACAAACAGCTCCATCTGTCCCCAGTGCCCTCCCAGCTCTCCCAAATGCATGTCCCCAGGGCACTGACAGCCATGGCTATGGGAGCGGAGGAGTTGTTGCTGTCCTTGTAGCCTGAGCCTTTGTTTCTGACCATACTTAATGCCAACTTCATCTGAGAAAAGTTTTAAAAAATCTGTGCAAGCAATTAGGGGATGAACTGCCTCCAAGGAAACTTTCCCTCTAACCCTTATTAGTAGTTAGAGGTTGGCCGCAGAGCAAGCAGCTTTACATTCTCAGACATGCAGACACCATTATGATGGCCACCACGACAGGAGCCAATTCAAAACTGATCCACAGCACTTTGCTCAGTAGCTTGATTGCCCCAGTTTAGATAAGGTACTAGCACTGCCACTCTATGCTAGACTGACATGGTTTTATCTTTTCAAAGCATTGGTCTTTAAGAGATCAAAAAGACTTATTTTTTTAATCTAAAGCCAAAATAACTTGATTTTCACAAGATTTCTAATCATCCTGAAACTAAAAACAGTCATTTAAAGATTATATCTGTTATGAAAAGTATGTTATTTGAGGGAATTTAAAAAATATTCTGACGTCTCATGCAGTAGTGTCATAGCACTGTCTCATAGAAGCTGTAATATCTTAAAATACCTTTGATATTCCATTAGCTGATTCTTATATTTTGTTTTACATATGGACAGCTGTGCTGTAGAGAAGGCAGAAACTCTTATTTTATGTATTGTAAGGTCTTCTGTTTGTACTGTGACACATTTTTACAGAATATTTCAGCAGAATTTCCATTCCATGGGATGTTTCAGACTGTTTTCATTTTGAAGGAGAGCAATTTGTGAAGTGACAATATTTTCCATGACATGAAGATCCTGTCTTTTAATGCTTTCCTGTCTTGAAGCAAGGAAGTGTGTGGCTGACTCCTTCCATCTCACTGCCAGCTCCATTGCCAATCCTGCCACTCCTTTCCCTACTGCTGCCTTTTGGCTCAGGATTTATGTCTCCAAGGTTTGCAGGTATGATTCTGCTTACAGAGCAGGGAAGAAGATTCCATGAAATAGGAATGCAGTTTTTTGGAGGTGTCTCTTCATTTCAGAATCATACTCTAAAACAAAAGTCACAGCCCTAGATTAAATATATATTGTGCATGAGCAAGCCCTGTATTTTCCGTGTCATAAGAGCCTGTCCTTGAAAAGATCTGGGTCCCGAGCTGTGTAACTATTTTACAGAGCCTTTTATTTGCATGCACAGCTTCATCTGTGATCATACATGCGCCATATGCAAAGCCCTCTTTGCAATACACATACATTATTAATTCACAGCTTAAGCTGCACATTCCATCTATTAGTCACATTTCTTTGAGACTTCTCATTACTGCAGCATATGGAAGTCCTCCTTGCCCATAGTTCTGTGCAGTGATTAATTGTGGGAATCAAAAGGCATGTAAAAGACATAATTCAGGACCAAGCTCAATGCAGAAATTTCCCTAGCACAAGCCTGAAGCAAGCAGCAGAGTTACTGAATGTTTATATCACTGCAAGCTTTTCACTGGTTGAAGACAATGTATTTTCAGTGTGTCCTATACCAAATGGGCAACAGGAGTTTGTGAACTGTTTGTAGGGATTAATGACTAGCTGGGAGGAGCTGATGGCTCAAGCACAGTTGAGGGCCATTAATCGTGGACAGTCATTAATTCTCAGGCAACACCCTGTGTCAGAGTTGTTACTCTTATGAATCGTTGTTTAAAATCATGTGTATGAATGTTTTCGGAGTTAGGCAGTTATAGTCAGCACGTATGGAGCACTTCTAGAAAACTAATGCTTTGAATGTTAGGCAGATAGATTGCTTATGTCAGCTCTTGCTGTGGCTCTCATTTGCTAATGTAATTTATTATGGTTGCTGGATTGTGGTTTATGTTCCTATACACTCCCAACACAGGACATTTAAATCACGTCTATTGATTTTTCAACAGCTTCACCATCCATTTGTCTCTGTCTTCTACAATATACTTTCTTAGATGTCAGGGCAAACTCCACATTGATACGTCTGACATGACTTGTGAAAAAAAAAAAATAATAATTTTAGGTAAATCACAAATGAAGTGAAAACCTTCCCAGAATGTTGCAGGTTATGTGAGTATGTAAGAAAGGGACAAAGGAAAGTAGAGCTGCTGACAACAGCCGTACCTGCAAGATATTTTTAAGTCAATGGTAAACATGCAGGCACATGCCTATTGGACACGCTGCAAACGTCTCTAAGATGTTTCCCTGAGACTTCTCTAAGACTGGTAAAAATGTGCAAGTTCAAAGAATGATAAAGAGCTGAGGAAAATGATGCTGACATGTAAACTAGTTTTCCAATTAAACCTTAGCACTGATAACCTATGCCTATTTTTATGAGTTGTGTGAAATTAAGGTGCCTTTTCAATTCCATTCTCAACACAGGTCCATTTGCATCACCTAAGCCATCATCAGAGAAGATGTTAATATGACTTCCTTGTTGGGGAAGCCAAGGCCTGAAGGACTATGGAATATGAAACTTCCTTTTTCTATTAAAAGTTGTTTTCTCCAGCCTGAGTTGGAAAGATATTTTTAGTGAAACAAGAAGAAGCTTTCTATTCTATCTATATTGAGACTTTCAGGTGCCTCAGCATACCTATTTATCACCTTTCAGAAAGTTGCAACATTCATTTTTAAAGATTATTTTAAGGAATGAAAAATCCATTGTTTTTTTGAAGTCAACAAGCAGGCAGATAAAACAGAGAGCACATGAGCAGCTGCAGATGTAATCTGGGCAGCCAAAACGCTAGTGTGAGCATATTCTTCTAGACCTCAAACCCTGCCAGAGAAAATCCATCCTCTCCTTTCCTCCCTTTCAGAACCTTCCCTTTGCCATCTCGCAGATCTGTTTATTTTCCCTATAAATCCCTAAGTTCTAATGGGTTTTCCTGAAATAAGAAAATAAAACCCAAGTTACTGGAGGCAGGACCTAGAAGTCCTATTGAGATCAAGGTTCTGTATGAACACATCAGTCTCCAGTATGAGCTTATTACTCATTTTGCTTCACATGGTGCTGTCTCTGAGGGCAAAGCATTTTGGAAATGCTAAATTGCTCTGCAGGGAGAACTTCCAGTTTATGCACAAGGAGAACAGAAGGGTCAAGGAAAGAAGTAAGAGTTTAATTCTCAGATAAAACTGGGCACTTAATCCACCCTTATAAGACACAGACACATCCATGCAAATTTGAGAATTGTGTATTTAAATGATAGGGAACTGCCTCATCTGCAGATACAGCAGTGTATTTTATGCACACCTGTTTGACTGCACAACAGCTTAAATTCTTGATCTTGCGATGAACCCTCCATAAGCAGGTCCCTGTGCGTAGGTACTTATTTTTGATAATGTAGCCTCTAAGTCTCTCTTCAGAATAGTTTTAAGGTTTCCATGAACTTTGCTCAAAAATGTGCCAAAAGACTTCCAAGTAACAAACATGCTTTTGCAATTTACTGAAACTTTCCCCTTGTGTTCTAGAGAAGCAACCTCCCCATTACTCACCAGAGAGACACATGAGCCAAGGAGGAAGGAAAGGGAATCAGCTAGTAAAAACAGGCAATTCCCTTCTTTAGTGTCTATACTTAGTCATTAAATAAAAAATAGAAGTTAAATCCAAATTACTATTTTTTTTTTTTTCCAAATGAGTCATTGTCTCAGCAAAGATTGACTAGATCAGGATTATTTGTATCCTGCTTTTGATCAGAACTTTTTGTGTTCAGTTTCTTTTTCAAAATAATACTGCTGCACTTCATATGACAGCAGAGGCTATTGTGCCTTTGAGGTACTCTGCATCCTTCCAAAGCAATGCAGCCTCCCAGTATATATTTTTACACTTCTTTAAATGACTAATGAACTATATTACCCAATAAGCAAGGGGTTTGGGTTATTTTTGCCAGATAGTAATTTTTCTTGGAAAAAAAATGAGTCAAGGCCAAAGCACAAAGTTCACTTCTAAATCAAATTCACTTTCCTCTAAAGCTAGTGTGTTGCAGCCCGGAGTTTCCAACTGACTTGTCTTAAAAATGGTATTTCTCAAACTTTCAAGGTTGACCTTGCTTAGGTCTTAGGCTTGTTTCAACTGAGAATTGTAGAATTAGGTTTTGCAAACTTTGTCATGTAACAGGACTAGTGCAGGAGATCATAATGTCCCTTCTAGACTTAAAAATACAGCGACCAAGTAGAAGTAAAAGTTTCAAAGGAAAATGTCAGTTGATAGGTGGCTAGATGGTAAATCCTGTTTATTTCACAAGGTAATGAGACCAAGACATGAGAGTGATATTCAAACCTTACTTCCTGCAAGACAGTACTGTACTTAGTAATGCCCTGTGTAGTACGAGTTGTACACTTTAACTGAAGAATCCTTCTTGCAAGTTTTCAAGAGAAATCGATGTTAGGTAGCACAAAGCAAGTGCGTGAATCCTTGTTCTCGAGGTATTCACTGAATCTCTTCTCCACAAGATCACTTGGAAGATTTTTGGGGCGTATCTTGTGTGCTTGCTACGTGAAGGTGACCTCCACATGGAAATCCATAAAATAATCAGGAAGGCAAGTCAGGGAAGCAATCTTTCCATGCACCCTGGCCAGAGCAAGTTCAGAAAGGTTTTCTGTTGCCAACGCAGTTGAATTATATTAAAAATTGGCTATATTTAGCCATCCCTGAAGATTTCAGTTTCTGACTGTCATTTGGCTGCAGGTGAAGATGCAGAAGGACTCACACTCATTGGTCAAGCTATCAGAAACCAGCTAAGGCCCAGGAAATACCTGTATGTACACTTTCAATTTGACCAAACACATAGTACTGTGGCTTAGTTTAGCCATCTTTGCAGGCAAAGCTACGTCAATTTGCGTTACATTTTCCGTAGGCTGAAAGCATTCACACTGGATTTACCACATCTCAGCTGACAGATAGCGATTTATTAAACATCAGTATGTTGATGAAGGTCTTGAGCCCGCAAGATTTCTGAGGCTTTTAAAAGAAATAATTTCTGAAGTATGCAATACAACTTCCCCCTATACTGGTAGCTGTACATTTGCAAATGCTTTGTGGGAATAAGGTACCGTATTTGCAAAGCCAAGCAGACGTGGCACTTCAGCCCTCCTCCCTCCTGCTCTCACAAATTATCATCCTATTGAATCAAGCAGTCTATTTGGCACAGCTGCAAGTGTAGTTATGTAACAAAGCCAAAAAATGCAGCTCCCACAAATCCAAGCCACAGATTAAGTCCAGTTTTAGAAGATAATATGTGCAGTAGTGAAAAAGAGATTTATGCTGTAAGAATGAACCACTGTCTGACTCCATTGCTCACAATAATTACATGTTTAAAAGGCTCATACATGAATATTCCAAAAGACAATGAAAATCAAGTGTAATAGCCAGGATAGCATTTTCCATTCTTATTTTTTTCCCACACCTACCAGGCTACAATGGAGGTAAGCAAACTAGTTTGTACTGGGCATTCCTTCACTACTGTAAGGGCTGTCTCTGGCAGCAGTACTATCAGTGTTCTGTGTTTACATACACAAGAAGATGATGGGAGAAGGAAAACAAAGAGAGGATGTAGACTTAAGACTTAGCATATCCTGAACTTCTCTTGAAAGAGCCAAAAAAGCACACCTCCAGAGACTTCAGAACTCCTCGCTGACCCAGGATACCACTTGACTCCTTTCTGAGGTACACATATTTTAGAGGCAGATGCACAGCCACATTCCTCTGCTTGTGGGTATTGAGTAACAAGTGTCTGGAGATTCCTGGTAGGTGAAACATTATTTTTCCCATATAATTAGGGAAATGCTTCTCATTACTACCTTTTCCAGCAGTTTAAAATGAGTCATAGAAGAAAGGGGTTGATTGTCAGATAAGCTGCCTACATGGGGCTCCTGAAGCATGAACTTGATAGTAGATAGAGGTTCTCCACAGTCTATACTTCCTTTGTAATTTTATATTATCATTAATGAGGATAAGAATCAAAATGAAAAACTATGTGGTTTGTTAATGGGAATTAGAACAAGAACAGCATGGTTTTGGACAAATTTGAAAAGAACAGTAGTTGAGGATAAAATAAGTGAAAAGAACAAGAGCTTTCAGCTGCTGTAAATTGCAATAATCTCAGTTGTATCAAAGCGTCACACGTGTCTTGAAGTTCTGGCTCTACTATGCATATTTTAGTTCCACTGGTTGTTGTAAGAAAAAACGCATAGCTACAAGTTTATAAAATATTTGATAAAACTGGAATTGATTATGAATGACAAGAAACAGAACTGAGTTTCAGACATTCTGGAACTAGAGTCACAACTCTCATTAAAAAATAAAAAATAAAACATACACTCACATACGCAAAGCAACACCTCCAGCCGCTCCTCACCCTAAAGCTACTTTGTAGCATACAAAGCACTAGCAGTTGTGTAAGGTATGTTGGCAGGTTGAACGTTGGGTAAAGACTAGCCAGCATTGTCCAGGACATAACTTCTCATGTTTATTAAGCCAACAGAACTCTTTCTCTGTGAGAACAAATCACAGAATGAGCAAACAGAAAATAAAGGATGGCAGGATTGCGTCTGCATAGTCAGTTGACACCAGAATCTTCTAATGATGGAAGATCAATAGCAAAATAGCAAAAATAGCAAAAATAATACCTGTAAGGACTCACTGGATGTGGTCAAACAGAGAGAGCACTGATCAAGGTACATGCCTTACAGATCTTACACATAGGATTGAGCGCTTAGAAGTGGCTGATGGAGTGAAACCAACACACCACTCTTCTGGTTTGATCAGGACATTATCAAGCCCATGTTTCTCCTTTCACCACTGCTCTCTCAGTGCTTCAGATCTTTCTTGCCGAACAGGTCTAGTTCTAAAAGGAACATCCTCTCCAGAAAGTTTGCTCACCTTATAAAAACAGAAATATTCGTTAATGTCTTACCCTGCAGCCCAGCTATGTGATGTTAGTTGTCAATAACATGTAAATTCCAAACTGTCCACACCAATAGGAAGTTCATCATGGGTCTGAGATGGCTCACGACCAATGGATCAGACAGACAGAAATTACTTTTTAAATAGTATAGCACAATTACAACCCAAATCATTAGTTCAGTGTCTAAATCAGCTTATCAAGCCAGGGAGTTTAAGGTATGAGACTAAGGCCCTGGAAACTGAAGAATCATCAATATATGGAACTGCTGAGATCAAGTGCATAGGAAAAAAAGCCTCCACGTTTCAACAAGTACTATTCCCTTTTTTTGTGACTTCTGAATGATACAATCCCATGTATATGACAAAGCTCAAGAAAAGTGGGGGAAAAAAAAAAAAAGACCTATCAAGTACAAAACAGTTGAATGTATTTCAGTATTGGTAATGGTGAGGAACAAGTTTTCCTGCCAAAAGTGGAAACAGTCAGTACTTCAGTCAGAGAGATTCACCTACCAAGCTCTTTGAAAAACGAGTAGTTTTTCCACTCCTCAGGAAGGAAACACTATCCCCTGAAGATCTTTGCAATTGCCATCTCATTTCTGGGCAAAACTATTAGGAAAGCAGTAACCATAAAGTGCCAACAGCATACAACTGCCAGCTTTCTGCAGGCCTTGCAGTCAGGGTTCACATCAGGACACAGAATAGAGACTGTCTTTATTGCCTCTCAGCCCACCACTAACATACAGAAAAGTCTGATACTCCCATACACAGGGGTGCAATAAGGCACAAAATACCACTCACAAAAAGAACTGACCCTGCACTATGGTACCTGTAATGTCTTGTTTGAAGCAGAGTTCAGAATGACAGCTAATTGGATCTTCTGTCCAGGACTTCACCTGTGGGGTCACAAGTGTCACCCTTGATCTTCAACTGCTGCACAAGATTGCAGGTGGATGCTCCCAGATGGCAGAGGTATAGCTGATAACACTGCAGGAGATACTTAGTCTCAACAGCTACAGCTGTTACTATTATTGAAAAGGCAGAACATCTACAGGAAGTCAGTTCTTAGATGAAGCATGGTGCAAGCACAACTTAGGCAAGATTGGGTCAACATTCATCAGACTGGGGAAAAGGTTTTAACTGCCTGAAAATATACCAGAAGCCTTCAGAACTGAGCTATCAAAGTCATGTGGCACATCAGGGCATTGACTGATGTTCTGCTAGATGTGGATGGTCACTCTTCTCCTCTACTTTGCTGGGAAGCTTGTTCCTCACTCCTTAAGTGGAGACCATCCCATGCCTTGGTCAGTCCGACCTTAGGCAGCCTCACTTACTGTAGCTAAACAACCTTTAAGTAGTAACAGACTTCCTCTGTCCTCTTTCTCATCCACTCAGACCACTGTAGGAATATGCCTTTCTAGAAGCTTTAGAAGAGGGTTTGGAAATTTGCTCCTAATTTCTCAAGCATTCAATGGGCTAAACCATAGAAATGAATATAAACTCTTCTCAACAAGCCTCTGCAGCTGTTTTGTCCTCTCGGACAACACAATCACGAACCAGAAAAGCCTTCCATCACTGGCCCTTGTCTCCAGTTAACCCCAAATACCTTCCTGCCATGCAAAGATCTCTACCCTAAGCACGATTTGTAAATGAGCATGGGCAACATACACAAAACAACGTGAAATCTACTGGGCGTTTAGGAAGATTTCAAGAAAGAATTTGCACAGCATAGTGATAGTGATACCAGTCCCATAAATAGGTAAGTTCAATCCTGAGGCAGAAAGAAGCACAGAAACAGGAACCTGGGCAGTCAGAGTGATAGTAACCAGAACAGGAAGATTTAAAAAATAAAAAATGAAAAGTTGAAGGAAAAGGAAGAGGTTTTTTTAGATTATTTAGAATACCCCAAATACTTTCATGGAGTATATTATGACATTTAAAGTTTCCTGGTGTTTGATAGTACCTCATCCTTTTTAAGATGGACCATCCTAAGAATCAAAATATAAGAATAACAAACTGTGTAGCTAGGCCAGACTGAATGGGATATTCCGGTGATACAGAATAGCTGGAATTGACCTTTTACGTGTGTTCGTATTTTTGACAGCCTGGAATATAAATTGGCTTCTCTGTTTTCCTATGAAGAAAGGCTGAGGGAGCCAGGCTTGTTCAGCCTGGAGAAGAGAAGGCTCCAGGAAGACCTCGTTGCAGCCTTGCAGTACTTAAAGGAGACTTAAAAATATTGAGACTGACTTTTTATACAGGCAGCAATAGGACAAGGGGGAATGGTTTTAAACTAAAAGAGGGGAGATTTACATTAGATATTAGGAGAAAATTCTTCACTGAGACAGTGGTGAGACACTGGAACTGGATGCCCAGAGAAGCTGTGGATGCCCCATCCCTGAAGGCATTCAAAGCCAGGCTGGATGGGGCCTTGGGCAGCCTGATCTAGTGGGTGGCAACCCTGCCTATGGTAGGGGGCTTGAAANTTTTTTTTTTTTTTTTTTTTTTTTTTTTTTTTTTACCAGAGCTCCCCAGCAGTTCTGAAGAGATACTGCTTTTGCATACTGTATACTAATCACCTTTGTGTGCTCTGTGGAATTAAGCTCTGACTTCATTGTGTGGAAACTCTTTAAAAAATTGTGGAGGTGTGTGGGGGGGAAGTCATTTCCAAGTGACATTCCAAGCCCCTGCTTCTCGCTGGCTCCAAGGAGTAATTACTCAGCTGGAAAATGAAACAACACTGCTATTTTAGTGTGGCTTAGGACCTTGGGCCTGGTTTCTTATTTCAGATTAATGCTCTCTGTGCCTTCTGGAAATTCCAAATAGCAGAAAAGCGACTCTTCAGATAGAGCAGCATCCTATAGTTGCAAGGCATTCTAAAGACATGTATAACTTGCTGTCCCTCTACAATTTTGCTGTGTCCCATTGAGACAGACATAGCTATTTCCCCTCCCACTTGAATGAACTTCTAACCTGCATCTGTAAAGCCACATCTGTTCTTCCTGACCCCCTGTCCCAGGTCTCTGTTTGCTCTGTGATGAACGCTCAGTATACTTTATTGCAACATACCAATAAAGCAGAACAGACTTAACCAAACTGTTTGAAACTGAAGTACCGACATAAGCCACTTAGAGTCAACTGAAAAATCTGGGTTTATGCTATCTTACAATCCTAGTCCTAGTAGAACAATCTGGGCTAGAACTCCTAATCTTTAAAAAAGTTGTTTAAATATTTTCTGTAGCACATTCTTTAGTGCTTCAATAAGCAAAGAATAAGTCCTTCAGTTATAATTC
>VXAV01008923.1:0-18098 GCA_013399715.1 Alectura lathami | reverse complement strand
AAAAAAAAAAAAAGAGAGAGATAGAATTTAACAATTAAAGGAAGACCCTGAGAGTCTTCACACAAAGAATCTACAGTACTACCGAGATAAATTTGTATTCCTGTTCCTTCTAATTCATCCTGAGAACTTAGATCTTGTCCTTGTACATCTCAAAGACCATTCTAACTACTGGGTTATTAAATGCCCTCCAACGAAAGTCTCTCTCTTTTTTTTTTTTTTTTTTTTTTNCTTTTTTTTTTTTTTTTTTTTCATCAGAAGCTACTTGCTATGCATAAGAAACCCCTAGACTTTCATAACAAGTACTGTATTTCCATGAAAAGTTTTAGTTGTAACATCTTCCAGGAAATAATGGCCTTAACTAACTGTATATACCTTATCTTTCAGTATTATAACACCCACACTTCAGATATCATGGCACTATACACTGTCCACATTCAGTAAGACATTAATGCATAAGCATCTACGTAGTAGTAGCGTATTTCTTACTGTGGTGCAAGTGCCCCTAAGCACTTGCACAGCAAAGGATGAATCATTAAATCAGTGGAAGGCAAAGTGAAAAGGCATGAGAACTTGTGGGTTTGTGAGAAAGTGGAGGAAAAAAGATCCTCTCTATTTCACTGACTCTGGAGCTTCATGAAAAAAAGCAACACAATGCTTGGGACTGTTCGTGCTGTGAGCAAACACTGAAATATGACAAGGCATCAAGGCACGTTGCGTTACATGATATTCAGACAGCTGCTGTGATGGCAGTTTCAATCCACCAACTGGTGCAACGAAACAAATCTGAAATGTAAAAGCTAGATTTCCACCAAAATATTTCATTAACATTACATGCATGTAAGTCAGGGAACTCAGACTACTAATCCCCTCAGCTATCCCAAGTCAGCCCTTGCGGACAAAGCAACAGCGCAGCTGCACAGATAGGGTCTCAGAAGGTATTCTAGGTTTCAGTTTGCTGACTGGAGCGTGCAAAATTCCTCTAACAATTTTGTGCTAGTGTCTTTACTTCAAAAATTTTTGAAGGGGGGAAATACCCATTGCTTTTCAGGGGAATGCAAGTATGAAATGACTACACACCAACATATGAAGATCCCCAGATACAGCCAAATTTGTATGAACTCCTACTAGCGGAAAGTCCCACCCTGTGCAATAGACCTCAGCAACATGCTTTAGGTCAGAAGAGGAGACAAGAGCTGAATCTTCTGTCCTAGATTGCAGACTGGGGACCAGCCAACTTCCATAGCATGCGCCACCCATGAAACCTGTCAGCACAGGGGATGTGTTGCTGTAAGGGACAAAGGCAATCAACAAAATCAATACTAAGGCATCACAAGGTAAAGGACTATTTTCCACCCTTGCTGCCAACATGGGTGCTCACACCAGGGTCTGCTGTCATTTGCGCAGTACAGGGCATGCACACAGCATTGCTCAGAGCATGCAGAGGAAGATGTCCTGTGCAGAGAGGTCCATGATAGCAACATGTGACAACGCTGCATTTAGCAGTAACGTTACTATGCAGAGCCCCCAGTTTGTATTCGATTTGGAACTTCTGAATTATTATAAGGATGAATGAGAAAACCATATTGCTCAGTTCATGAAAATGCAAGAAGAGTGCCTAGAGACAAGTCTGTGTGCTTTATCTGGGGGTTCCTACCAGTATCCTGTATGCTTCTGCTTTGGATTGGCCACATGTAACTGTTTCTCACAATGTTTGTTGTTCTGTTTAAACTGCTTTTACTTTTTCCTCCTAATTTTCTAGGCCACCTGGTTGTTTAATACCTGATCTTCTTGTGCTAATTATTTGACCACTATTTCTGAGACACTTTGTCAAGTTATTTACCTTGCTGAAGTGACATAAGTTCTTCCCCCCTTCCCCATCCGCCCCCTGTCTGTCTGGTTTCCCCCCTCTAGTCTGGCTGAAGTGACAAACTCTTTCACCCAGCCAAGCGTTTGTTTTTACAAGGTATTTTTATACCATCACCTCTTCCCTGCATCTCCCCCGCCCACCCACCACAAACATATGCATGGTGGGAGGACATTCTGGTTTCACATCATTTGCAATGTTGAGGTGACAAATTTCCCCTCCTTCAAGTCATTTTTTTTCAAGACCTGATCTGTAAAATGCACATGGCACAGGGCTTGTTTCTCTATATCTCTTTTTACCATATGGATGGAGATGTCCTTCTTTGTTTAGAAGGAATCAGAGGAAGAGAAAGCAAAAGCCATTGGATACATTATGTTATTTAAAACCTACTTGCTCTATGAAAAGATCCAAAAATATGGAGAAAGAATTTTGGCTAGATTGATAGATTCCTTTTATCCATTCCAAGGAAGAAGGAGATGATGGAGATTTCCAAGAAAGTAGTCAAATGTAACCACCCTACTGACTTCATTAGTTTATCATGGTCTGTTTTTCCCTATACTAAAATGCACATGCAGTCACATCCACACAGTACAAACAACCTCAAGTGCTCCAAGCATCAGGCTTGGAACCGCGAAAAACATGACTGTGGCTTTCAACATTCCAAATTAGGGGTATGTGTACTCAGCAGCGATTCTGGTGCGGCAGAGGAATGCCTAATCCAGCTTTAAATTGGGCAGGAACAATCTAGCTAAGACAGCACAGAGCCGAGCTTGGGCTCAGCCACTCTAAGTTTTACCCTTCACTGAGCTCGAGGTTGCAGTGGCATGCATACTACCACAGAGAACTTCCAGTGCCTACTCTCACCACAGTAAAGCTAGGTCTGATGTGCTATACAGCCTGGCAATTCTACAAACACATATGTATGGAATGGACCAAATTAAGACGGTTTACGGTAAGATTGAGTTTACATGGCAGGACGACTGAAAAACAATTTTCATAAAGAGACTGCATCTAGTCAGCATGCACCATTAGTCTTTCTGAAGCAGGATAAAGTCTGTTCCCTGTCCCAGAACAAAAATGAATATTGTTCCAGGATGGCAGCTGCATTTTAATTCCTGTTTTATGCAGAATTCAGAGTGCAACATAAGACAACCAAAAAAGCGCATGCCAATAATGCATCTCTGTAAATGTAATCTTGTGATTTTGTCTCATATACAAAGGGAAAAAAGATAAATCTGAAAAACAAAACAGGGTGTGTCAACTCCCTGCCAGCAGCTGAGCAGCAAAATGGGAAAGTACTAAACACTGAAATTTATTTATACATTGTGGCAACAGGCTCCAGAGAACAAATTATTAGCAGAAGGAGCCAGTCACAGCACATGCAAGGCTTCCCTCAAATCAGACACGGCTGTCACTGTGGGCAACCAGAGAGCAGAGAGAACGAATGAGAGAGAAAACCCTCTCCACAGACTGATTGCATTTTGTAGTTAAGGGACTTGGAGCAGAAAGTGGGTAGGGCCTTTTGTTTCTCTTTGGTTCTAACAAGGTCATCTGGGGGAAATGGCCGCAGAAAACTGCCACTAGCGAGCTGAGCAAAGAAGCAGAGGGGAATAGCATGAGTTTCTCCGTTTAAAAAAATAAAAAGGAAATTTGGAAGGACATGAGCTGTTTTTCCACCCCACAGATTTTTCAGAGACTGCCCCTTTTGCTTGCTACTAGAGGGCCACCAGACCATTGTAGAGCAGCCATCTACCAGAAATACCTGGCAGTGCATTGGAGAGGAAGAGCCATCCCGTCATCCCAGAGCTATCCATCTCCAGGGCTGTGGTGGAATCTGTTCAGGGAAGTGCAGTCCTGCTGGGTCCTAACTCACTGCTAACCCCTGGCACTTACCCAGAACCAGGTGACATTTATTTGGCAGTACATCCTTCACTACAAAAACAATCTGAGATCCCTGCATTAACACTCTGCTGTTGGCTAAAGATACAGCCCTCTCCTGTATGCCCCTGAATACCTGAGTATCCAGTGACTTCTGGATCTCAGAATAAGCATCCAAAGAGGTGTCTGTTGGTCCATGAGGAACATACGTAATTAAGCCTAAAGCTGCAGGCAGATGAAGAAACTACTTCTCTCCCTGCTTTGGAGATTTCCTCCCTCACTGGACATTTCTCTGCATTAGGCACTAGCTGAACATTCAGCCAGAACATAGATATGGCACAACCTAGCCTGAACAATAATTGCATTATGCTAATAATTGCAATTTTCTACTCTGTATTTCACTCTTTTTTCTGATCTCTTCCCCCTCAAAATAAGCAGCAGAAAAGTGAGATGCATCTTTGTGACTTGTCTTTTGCCTTCTGTCCTGGACTTAGATATTTTTTTCCTCTTAAAAATAAGACAACAACATTTCTGTGCTGAAGTGACAGCAGGTCACATGCTTCTACCTGAGCTAACTGCACGGCGGCCTGCTCAGGTCCCACTCACAACGCAGCTGCATCAGCATGAGCTCAGCACCAGCTCCACACCAGCTTCCAGCACCAGCTTCCTCTACAGACACTGTGTACGCAGCTAAAGGCATAGTCAAGTAGCCACAGCAGTACCAAAATCAGTGTAGGGTATACGGATGGCAGTATCCAAAGCAGGTAGTAAAAGTCTGGCTCAGATAGATCTGCAGACACTGGTGTTAGCTTACTTTTTTCAACACTTTCAAAATGTTCCAAGATTTGGGGTGAAAGATGCTGCATCAGCACAGAAACATTCCTGCAGCAGTAAACACACTTGGCTGGACTGCTGCCTTGTCTTGATTTGCCTCAAGTAAATATGGTCATTTATTGCATGTTTCACCTTCTCATGGAACATCTGCTATCTGTGGGGAGCCAAATAGCAGACAGACTCAATCCTCCTGAGAGACCTCTGGCTAGCAGCATGCATAGCTTTCCTCAGAGGCCAGCATGTCACTGAACAGTTGGCTTGCTACAAACCACCGCATGCTGTAGGTGTTCCCAGCTGCCTCGTGCCGGTTTGTGTCACAATCAGAGTTCCTAAGGAGCCCATGCAGTCTGAGCTGTGCATTTAAACCTACCATGGGAGCAGTGTGTTTCTTGTAAAACAGTTCTTTCCATCAGCAAATTAAGGGAAAAAAAAGTACTGGATCTTGAGGGAATATGAAGAGTGAGATGTGAAAGTGGGGGTGTTCAGCAATAATAATGCTGTTCAGCTTACTAGGAGAATATTCCTCCAGGAGCAGGGAAGGACATGAAGGAAATAACCAGAAGACCATGAGGACAGTGGTGAAAACAGAGGACAGTAGATGGTCAAGATGCACACAGCGAAAAAAAATGCAAATGCTTGCTGAAAACACATAGAGCAGTTTAAATTTCATCCAGAACATTGTGATCCAATGAAAACACTCAAAGCCAAAGGTAGATATGGCAGAAGTCAGAGGAATTTTTCTTGTAGGACTGAATGGAAAGTAAGGAAAGGAAGACTGCAGCAGGCTGTAGGAATTTGGCTGTGAGTCAGGCTGCTCACCATGGAGGAGGCAGTGCTGGAGTCTGAGGGCATCACGAGGCTGAGAAAGAAGGAGAAACTGGAGCACCCTTTAAGTCACATGAGGAAAAGTTAACACAAATTGCTCTTGAGAAACATAGAGTAGGTTAGCATAACACCCAGATTTAGTACAGTGTACTTACCAGTTAGACCACTACAGAGTTTGGTTATTTTCACTGTCTGCAAAAGAGCTGCCCTCAGCTTACACCAGCTTCAGTCTTCTCCCCCTCCATACTCACTACTACCCATCTCAACAGCAGCTTCAGGCAAAGTCATGTTAATCCAGACAGGAATTCCTCAGTGCTCTCTCCCATCCAGTGAAAAAAGTTTTGGATATCACAAATGGGTAATGACAGATGGTGGCATATAGACAGACCCCTGTGCTAAACTAGTCAAAGCCCAGCAGCTGAAGTTTTCCTTACATGTCCCAAAATGTAGGCTTACATTTATTACCTCTGTGTCAGAGTCTGAAAGTTTGAGGAAAAAGTTTGAAATAAACATTTTTTNAAAGCTTTTTTTTTTTTTTTTTTTTTTTTTTTTTTTTTTTTAATTCTAGCCAAGTGAACATTATATTAACATACTGTATTTGCCTGGCCTATCCAGTTTAGTACAGATATAGGTTTCTCTGCCCCTCCAACAAAGTATCTCAGGAAGTTTGCCCTACTGTAAAATAAGATAAATACAGACTTACTTTTCTTTCAAGGCTGAACAGTGGGAGCTGCTTCCACAAGAGCAGGACATGCCCAGCTAGCTGAACAATGCTATCTTGTCCACGCAACAAGCAGAAGCTTCCCACTGTCACTGGGCTCTGCACCTGGGGAACCTCCTACCCTACACAAGGCCAACTTCACTGGAGTTGCTTGCTTCTGTGTGAGGCAGCAAATGGTCCCTGCACCTGCACCTCATTAACTGCAAGAATACAGCCAGGTCCAGGACCCTTACTACCGGGCTGAGCATGAAGGAGTGGGGACTGAGCACAGCACACTTAGGGAGGTAACATAGAAGAATATGCAGATGTTAAAGACAAATGGAGGACTCTACATTACCTCATGTTTAAGAAAAGGATTTTACACCTTATAACAAGCAGTACTGGGAGACTGACTTATTTGAGGGACAGCCTCTCTTCTGATGAGTATATCACATCAAGCATGAGCAGGAAAGCTAGAAACATGGGCAGAAAGGTTGTCTCGAACCAACAACTGTGGTCACCCATGTTGGCTGTGCAAACCTGGTGCACTGATAAATTTATAAAAGTAGCAACGGCTTTTGAGGGAGAGAAATGGAGAAGGTGACCTAAAGTAGGCAGGTAAGGTGATCTTGTAATTGGTGCACTCTACAGTCACATGGAAGACTAACAGAGACTAAAACTTGGATCTTTTGCATCCTCGTGAGTGTTGTAAACACCTAACTATTGGCTAGTTTTGGGGAGGGAACACTCATTCCCCTATCTTCTCACAACAAAACTTTCACTAGATCTGTTTCCATCCCTGTGTAAAAAGGAACATAATTTTAAATTTCAGAATTTCAAGGAATAGAACAATTGTTTACGACACATGTTTGTAAAGAAAATAATCCAGTTGCGTCAAAGTACGTAATTTACCCTTGCAGTACAAAGGTAAAGAGAGTTTGAACTAGACTTTTGAACTAAGAGCCAACGACAGCTACATTTTAACCTTGCATGCAGAAAAATCTTGATCTTAACTCTAAGGAGGCCCACTTGCCCCATCTACTGGTCAATGGGAAGACTTGATTTATGCTACAATTAACGCATCACTACCCAGGCCCCAATTCACTCTGACTCTTCAGTTCTCATTTCTAGCTTTAAAGAGAAGTTTAAATGCTAGTGACAGTAGGACTTCAGAAAACACATAAGTGCTTTACCTACCTTGAGTTTCAGGCTGGTTGTTTATCATAGCAGGAATACAGTAATTACCTCTTTATGACCAAAGAGAAAAATGTATTATATTCAAATAAAATAATAGCACCGCCTGTGCAGTAACACTGACTTTTTTACCATGAGACATCAAATAAACATGTCTTATTTTGTTCTGAACTGGGCTAAAATCATGTAATACTGTAAAACAGCAGCATGCAGAACCCGTGTCACAAAGCAGCCACATGTATTGCAGCTCAGTAAGGTCACCACAAGGTTAACACAGATTTTTGGGGAATTTTAATTTAAAATACATATTTACTAAATAGCAAGTCAGATTCCCTAGAAGTCTGCTGACATTATATTTTCCATCACTGCATTCAGTGCATCCATCCCATTGAAGCAGGTCTGTTCCTTTAAGGGACAAGCTGGATTCTAGAGTGAAAATGTGAAGTTCAGGTTGACTTGAAGAGGCCTTCTACTCTTCCGCAGGTAGGAAGACCCATCAGGTGACTCACTTCGAGCACATGCCTAACTCTCATCCATGTTTTTTCACGGCAGCACCTGCACTCATATTTTAACATCCCTCTTCTCCGTGAGATCCCATGCTGGTTGCAGATCGATTCAGATGTGCCTAGAGAGAAGGTGAAGCCAACAGAAAGACCCCCAAAAAGCCTGGTAGCAAGGTGCCCACTGGGTAACCCAATATACCTGCAAGCTGATTCACCATGAGATCCTACATGCAGGCATACTTTCTAAACATGATCCCAGCAAACCTATGACAGCTTGCTTAGGTAAGAGGCAGCTTGCAAGTAACTACATTTCCCACACAGCACACATTTGTCCTGCCCAGAGGACTGCTGTGTCTTGAAAAGTCTAAGCAGAGACAGGACTAAACCAGCAGTGTTTGGATATCACAAATGGGTAATGACAGATGGTGGCATATATGCAGGCCCAGGCATGAAANGCACAACATTGTCTTCAGGAAACACAAGTGGAAAAGCCCAAGTGTGACCATCTATCTTCAGTAGCTATGACTCTAGTTAGCTGGCAAACAGGCCACAGCAGGGGAGAAACTGCAAAGGAGGAGAAAGAGGAGGAGGAGCAAGATCCCCACTGAGGTTCATTCATTTCAGGTCATAAACCTGAGAAGTAATTATAACTATAATATAGTTATAATATAATTATAACTTCCAAACCGAGAAGGCAGGGAAAGTATTTATGGGCTGTAGATTTAGAACACCTGGTATATCAAGCACTATGTCGTGTATTGGAGGTCATAAACACATGCACTGCTTTGAAGACCATCATGAAAGGATGGCCTAGCTGCTTCCCAGGAGTATATTTTGGTCTGAATTATTTGTCTGAAAGGTATGGCCAAATGTCTCTGAAATCTCTAAATTCCAAGACTTGGACTGTGCTGGGAGGACCTGCTGGAAGCAGATCAGTTGGAAGGTGCTCAAAAGGAGCCATAGCAGATAGTTCTGAAAGAAGGTGCTATGCTGAAGAATGATGCTGAAAGGACATCAGCCCAGGTTTACTAGCTATGAATTCATATCACTGTTGAAAGCAGCTTCCATATACCTGTGTTGAACTTCCTTAACTCTCTAGTCCTTCATGACACACTCCTTTGATGGGCCAAGTTCTGGGTTTTTAGGCTGGGAAAATCCATTCTTTTCCCTATACAAGGTCATTTAGATGTCTGACTTACATCATGAGCCCAAATCTTATTTTGTCAATCTGAGTTGATAAATAATCCAGAAACTGGCAAAAGCAAGTGTTTGGAGAGAGTTTTGATTATAAAACAGACTTTAACTGAAAGATATGACCAGAAGAGCAGATAACCCATTCAGTCTTTCTTTTTCTGTCGACATCAGTATAATTGAGATACTTCTCCCCATCTCCTCACCTCTTAACTCCCTGCCATCCTCTGCCCTATTATCCTTGTTTAGAAACAACCTGCAATTGCTATTCGCGTGGCATTCGACACATTGTGGACCCGTTTTAAAGAAAAAGAAAAAGAAAAAGACGAATCAAACATCCTTGTTTCTGGTTGTGAATAAGTCAATAACTAATTATGTTAGCTATACACAGTACTTTTGAATGAAAAAATCTAGCACTTCTCTGAAAGACTTTATGTTCTTGGTTATATAGCAGAATTGAATGCAATTTTTCTTCCCCTTTACTTTTTCCTGAAGACAAAATCTGCGTTCTTTAGTTGCGATCACATAGACTACTGTTGTTTTTTTAAGTAGTAATGCACAACAATACAAATACAAGGATCCCTAGAGACTGAACCATGTATTTTATATCAAAAAGCAATTTGTTTTCACTGGGAAATAAGCAGCACAGAAAACACTAAACAGAAGTTTCATTCAGATACTTAGGAATGGAGAATTATCCAGTCAATTAGCCTCTGTTTGGGGAGTTCTTCTGCCGAGTATATTTAGTCACAGATATTCTAAAATTCACAACAGAAGAAATAGGAAAAGTAAACAGCCTATTATTTATTGCTACCACCCCAACCATCAAGAATATTCTTAAACATACCACTCACCAGGAGATGAACATCTGAAGAAGCGGGAAACCACTGCTCTGCCACCACTCAGCTTTGACACTGCTGCTTTCCGCCTCCTTCCAGAGGTTCAGCAGCACCTTTCTGAGCCACCCCTGCGGCAGGGCACGCCGTAATGTCCCACGGGAGCAGCCAGCTCACTCTGACATAAACCTAGGCTCAGGTGCTGGAATCAGCCCAGGGGCTGAGTCCCAGCTGGCAAATCTAAAATGACTTCCAGCCCAAGGGAAACGAGAGGCGAGTGTTTTGAAAGAGCTTGCACAGAGGGCTTCCAAGTGTTAGTATCCCTACTTTATAGATATAGGAATACTGCCTAGATGAAGATCAACAGAAGGTTTGGGCTGCTTGAGGTGTGCGGAGGGATGGCTCTGTTCTTGTTCTTGACTGGGCTGAGCAGCCATGCATCTTTTGCTTGTGTTTGCTGGAGTCTGCACAAATACGACTGTGGCTCTTTGCTTTGCTGGGTGGAGAGAGGTGGGATTATTGTGTATGCCCCACTGTAGGGCTGCCTTCCAGGTGTCAAAGACCTCCTACCAAAGACACTTTGAAAGGGAGCATGGCTGTCCAGCCCTTCCTATCCATACTGTTACTAAGCAGTAACTGCTGGCTATACTGCTTTCCCATCATCCCTAGTGGGAAAAGCAAATACAGCTCTAATTTTTCTCTGCACAGCGGACACATAACGTGTGTGTTCATCACACCGAACACTACTCATGTAAAGACTGGGACTTCACCATGATCCTCCATTTCCTTAAATATATTGCAGGCTGCATGGAGCCTCCTGACAAGATACATTAATCCAGTCAACGACCCAAAGATCCCAGTGTTGGTGCCCTCAAGACAGCACAGAAGTTTAGTCTGATATTTATGGATTATGCCACCTAATACACAGCAAGGTTACATAAGATACTCTCTTTCCAGGGCAGACATGCTAAGTCTGGAGACTATCAATGCCACAGTCCCCAGTACAGTCTAATAAGCTGTCCTCAAAACCCACAAAGATGCTCCAACATAGATTTCAGAAAAGAAGGAATCGATTCTGCAGTGCTCCCAGAGGTGATGATATTTTCTACTGACTTACCCAGGCTTGGTCATGTAGCTACAGGACAGTACTTAATCCTGAGACAAACATCCATAGCAACTTGATCTAACTCTGAAGTTGACCCTGCTTTGAGCAGAGGATTGTCCTACATCTCATCTACTAGACTTTTCCAGCATTTAATGTACGTTGGTCATTGCCAACATGAGTTCATGAAAAAAGAGTCCTGTTTAAGGAATTTAATTTCTTTTCATGACAAGGTTACCCATTTATTTGACCAAGGGAAGCCAGTAGATTTAATCTCTTTGGATTTCAGCAAAAAAAAAAAAAAAAAAAAAAAAAAAAAAAAAAAAAAAAAAAAAAAAAAGTTGTTTCTCACAGTATCCTTCCAGACAAAAAGTCCAACATATAGCTAGATAAGTATGCAATACAATGAATGAACAATTGACTGATGGGTTGGACTCAAAGCGTTATAGTAAATGGGGTTACAGCAGGCTGGAGGCCAGCCACTAGTGGGGTTCCCCAGAGCTTCATTCTGGGGCCAGTTTTCTTCAATGTTTTTATAAATGATATGGATGCATGCTAAGTAAGTCTGCAGATCATAATGAGGTAGGAGGAACTGTTGACTGCCTCAAATGTGGAGAGGCCTTGCAGAGAGATCTTGACAAACCAGAGGACTGGCCAATCATCAACCGCATGAAGTTCATTATGATCAAGTGCTGGATTCTGCACCTGGGATGGGACAATGCTGGCTATACATTCAGACTGGGGGAAGAGAGGCTGGAAAGCAGCCCTGCATAAAGGGATCTGGGGGTTCTGGTTGACAGAAAGTTGAGTATGAGTTAACCTTTTGCCTTGGCAGCCCAAAGGGCCAACCATACCCTGGGGTACATCAGGCCCAGCACTGCCAGCCAGGCAAGGGGAGGGATTGTCCCGCTCTGTTATGCGCTGTGCGGCCTCACCTCAAGCACTGGGTACAGGTTTGGGTGCCCCAATATATGAAGGACATAAAGCTATTAGAGAATGTCCAAAGGAGGGCAACAAATATGGTGAAGGGTCTAGAGTGCAAGATGCATGAGGAGCAGCTGAGGTCCCTTGGTTTGTTCAGCCCAGAGCAGAGGAGGCTGAGGGGAGGCCTCATGGCAGCCTACAGCTCTCTCACAGGGGAGCGGAGGGGCAGGCGCTGAGCTCTGCTCTCTAGGGACAGCGACAGGACCCGAGGGAATGGCATGGAGCTGCGTCAGGGGAGGGTCAAGCTGGGGGTTGGGAAAAGGTTCTGCACCAGAGGGGGGTGGGCATGGAACGGGCTCCCCAGGGCAGTGGGCACGGCCCCAGGCTTCCAGAGTTCAAAGAGCATTTGGACACCACTCTCAGAAATAGGGTTGGATGGGAGTCCTGTGTAGAGCCAGGAGCTGAACTCATGATCCTTGTCAGTTCCTTCCAACGCTGGATGTTCTGTGATTCTACCATTTTGTGATATCACTGTTTTTGAGACAGCACATTTGTGAAGGAACAATTAAAATGGTGTGAAAGACTGCTTCTACCTCAGATCTGGGATTGAGGTATTCAGCTAGAGTTAACATCATCCTGGCAAAGATTCTTGATACTCCTTGCATTCAGTGACATGAAAACACAGTAGAAAGACACTGAACAGCATTCAGAGCAGACCTGTGGTGTTGCTTTTCCATTTTTCTTGGTGTAAGGGTGCTCTTTCTCAAGGCATGTCTTGTGTGCTTTCCTACACATAATTCCTCTGTAAAAAAAAATCTCTCTCAGTACGTCTATGAAGCAACTAAATGTATTTGCTGATATCCAGCCTTTTCAGATTTAGTTGGACATGGCTTCTTCTTCATTACATTGAAAAGAGTGTGATGCTTTCAACGGTGATAAAAAACAGTATATCCATTAAAATTATGGACAAGACTTTCAACATAAGAGCTAGCATTTAACTCAGAAATACTCACATTAAGCTGATCATATGACTGTACTTAGAACATGCAGGCAGTTTTAAGGGGTCTCCCCTGCCTTGTTTTTGAGTGAGAAATTTAACGATAACAGGATAGTCAAAACATTAACACATGAGACTGAAGGGTACAACTTCTATTTCCATTCGGGTAGTATCAGCAAAGCAGACATAAATATTCCCATAGTGCTTATGTAGCAGAAGTAACATTTCATAAGGTGTTTCATACACAAAGGCTGCGCATCAACAGAATGTTATTGAAAATGTCAGAAGATTTTCAGATAGTTGGAATCTGAAAATCCAGCTCAAGATCTATTCCTGGACAAACAGACCACGAGTAAAGAAGGGTTCCTATACTATAAGTATACAGTAGTTGCCCCTGATTTATCTCAAAACCTGCAGAAGACATAAAATTGCTGAATCCTGAAAAAATTAAGCAGTAAGGAGCCTTATATCTGCAATAGATAATTGCCACAAGAAACAGTTTCCTAAGCAATGTAATCCTAAATACTTATTCAGAACTAATCTGTAGTCATGACTAAGCATTTCTACACTACTGGTAGAACACATAGCACGTTCACTCTAGAACTAGAGTCTTCTATCTGAAAACTTAGATAGGAAAAATAATCTAGATTATAAATCTTCCCTAGATTTAATGCTACAATTAGAGCCTGGAACTACCAGCTTTAACTTGGTCTTTAAGATTCACGTTCATCTCAACAGAGAGCAGCATGCAAACTTGTTTTATCTTGGAAGGCAGAAATTAACAGGAATGAAATGCCTTTTGCTCTTCTGAGACTTAGAGATGACCAGAACTTTAGACAGAACACATCACCATGAGAAGATTCCTAGAAAAGGATGGGGTGAAGTGACTGGTTGGAAATAGAGCATGAAGTTGGATGGAGCGAGGCATGTTTAGAATTTTTAGGATCCAACTGAGCATACACAACATATTCCAGGTAAGTCCCAAAGGATGTGACAGTTCACAAATGAATCACAAAGTGTCATATCAGTGTCTTTCCACTGAAACCAGTGGCGTAATGGAAATATTACATTATTACCTCAGATTGTACCTCTTCTTTGAATCCAAAGGATTGAAGCCAAGAAAAACTTCCTGTTTTTTTCTAGGCAGTCATTATCTGGATGTCACACCTACCTTGACAAGAGCCTTACTAAGTGATATGCACTCAATAACCTGTGGAAACCAGAACCAGATATAAATTCTTTCACATCACCCTGAATATTTTTGCTGTTGAGAGCAGAGATAACAATTCACTTAAATAATCACACTTTATCAATAAGGCTTGCTAACTGCCCTTTCTTTTCTGTAAGTTTGATGAGTGATAGCTTTTATGACTAAATAAAACTGGTGTTGTGTTCTTGAGCTACATTTATAGCAATTTTCTGCTAGTCAGGCCTTGTTTTTATGAACCAATAATAAATGACATGGAAACAGGATAAATATGAAATCCAGAGGTTTTGAAAATAATAGCAGCAAACGTCTCTTCTTAGGCTGGAAAGGCAGGTCACTCTGATAGTGTTTCCGTAGTTCTAACAGTTCCAGTCTTTCATTTTATATGCATTATGGTGCATCCAGACAAGAAGTGTACGACAATGCCCAGGTACTTTTGTGACTTCTTTTGGAAAACTTCTACCTAGCAGATATTATCTCCAGGGGAAAAAAAAAAAAAAAAAAAAGGAAGAAAGAAAGAAAAACAAACAAATGAGCAAACAAACAAAAATGGGATTATGACAAACTCTGAACTCTAATAAAAATGGAGATGCAAATAAAAATTTCAAAAGCAGAACACATCAGAATATTAATCTTACTACTTAATCAGGTAACCAGCTTGTTAAGATGACAGAAATTCATATTCTATCTGGACTTTAGCAAAGCATTTAAATGATGTCACGTGGGAAGCAACTAGTTACAAGACTCATAAGCCAGGTATGGAACTAGCTAAAGCGGAAATGACAAAAGGGAAGTTATTGGCCTGGAGGGATTTTAATTGTGGCATTCCTCAAAGAGCTGTCCTGGGACAAATTCAGCTGTTGGCACAAAAAAGTAGCTGTATACAAATGGAAAGTTCTTATTAAATGGCTTGTGAGGCAATGTCAGTACAAAAGACTTGAAATAGCTGGAATGATAGCTATGGGACAAAAATTAACTGTACTAGGTGCAATGGGGAATAATAAAAAAGGTTTTCACTACCAACCAAAAGCTTTTCAGCTGGAAAAAAATATATATATATTAGGAGGAAGTCTGCAACAGATTAGTAAGATGACCAGACAATGTATGGGAATGCCTGCCTTAGACCCTCCCCAGCTCCTTGGAGGCTCCTTCAGCTAGTGGTGCTGCTGGCACCATTGCTTTCATCCAGAGGCAGAGAGGGGTAGGCAGGCAGAAGGCAGAAGAGGCGACAAAATCACATAACCCATATTAAAACACACAGAAAATGCAGGGCAAAGTAATGCACCACAAGTTCTTAGTGTGGGACACGGGATTTTGGACTGAACCATGAGAAATTCTGTTAGATGGGCCATCTAGCAAGCTTGTGCTAGCCACTCATAGGATGACAATAAGAAGGACCAGAGGAACGGAGAGCTGACTTCAGAGGAAGCTACAAGCAGATAATGAAGATTCTGTTACCAAGATTACCTGCTTTCCAGACTTGAGAAGACTCCTAATGGTGCTGCTTAGTCAGTAATGGCACAAGTTACATGAATCTTCCTCTTATCTGTAGATGGGGAGGAGATCTGGATTTAGAGCTGGCCTGCTACAATCACTGGCACCCCAAAAGTCACAGATGATCAACCAAGGAGCAAATGGTTAATATCCCCAGTGGTTTCTCTTCTTCCAAGGTGAAAGAATAAATACATTCCTAAACTCTGCCTGAGCCACCCAGTTCTGGGAGTGAATGGGTGGCTGAGAAGAAGGACTCCTCCTACAGAATATTTTGCTGAAGCAATGGGAGTATCTTCCTCCTCTATCCTGATTGGTATTTTTAATATTCACTCTACTGAGTTACAGGAAAAAGTTGACAGTGAAGGAGGCACCTTTCCTTGTAACCTGGGGCCTGAAAGATACTTTTCAGCAGGAGGCCCCTTCCAACCTGAATTATTCTATGATTTCTGTCCTTTCAAGGTAGGCTAGAATGAAGGATATTTATACTAGATCTCCTTAGAGATAACCCTCTTTACCAGGAACTTTCTTTAGAAATTTTTACCTCTGATCTGCTGAGGAGTACAAAGGGGTATCCCAGTTTGTGAGCAGTAGGCTGTTTTCCCATGGATTTATCTCCTTTGTCCCTCATGATCCCATCCATTGAGCTGACCAGTACGCCCTGTCTCCTCTTCATGCCCACCATCCTATCCCCAGGGCTACAGGACATTATTTTTCCTGGGGAATCCCCAGTTCTCCCATACTTCTAATTGCCACTTGGCATCCCTTGCTCAGTACTTCCAGCTGTCTTGCAAGACTTTTAGCCACTTCTGCACCGTGCAAAGGTCAGAAGGTGGAATCTATTGTTACAGAAGACAAGGGAAGTGGCAAGTCAAAACACTTGAAAATTGCTCAGATCTGTGCTGAGAGCAGACACCTGAGCCCGTAACAAAACCTGACCAGTTTTCTGCTTTCTGTGTGCGTGCAAGAGTAGTAACATTCATATTGGGTTGCACTTCAACTTGCATGTAGAAATTCATACTCAGATTTGGAGATCTTGTAACAAATCACCATCAGTATTGTGAAAAGCAGGTGAGTTTCCTGCTTGGTTCCAAAAATACAAAATTCTACACCCAGAGTATATTTAAGTAGTATAAAGTCTTGGGAAGCTGTTCCTTTTTGAAAAAGATTCTTCAAAACATTTAAAACCTTGGGACTGAAATACCTGATCCCCACACAAACCCAGTCCTATTTTTCACAATCATGAAGAAAAGTTCCCAGGCAAGATCCAAAAAAGTTTTCCAGATTATTAAAATAATTAACCCCTGTATTTACCTTCATCATGCCTTGCAGGAAGGGGAATAGTATTATCCTTATTTTACTGTGAACTGTGAACTGAAATTCACAGGCTGAACTACTTACCTGCTGCCAGAAAAGAAATGTGGTGGAACAGGGAACTGATCACAATGGTCCTCATTTCCTGCACAGTGTCTTAAACACTGCACCATTTTTCTTGTAAGGCTAATATGATAAAAAGAGCATTAACATGCTTTACCTTGCACTTTGGTTTTTGCCCTCCAGCCATGCGTTATCCACATAAAAACGGTATCTTTTGCAGAACTTTCTCAGAAGCTGGGAAATAATTTCCTTCCATTAACAAACATACTAACTGGGCTGTGTGACACCACAGAAAAAGTCAATGCAGCTTTTCATTTCCTGCTGTGTCTGCATGTTAACATGAAGAAGGTCAGTAGAATTGTACACAGTTCTGAGAAAATAAGTAGTTAATTATTGTTAGACTGCAAGAAGAGAAAATACATTATTTATTTTGGTGTAGAAAACTGCAACAAATAAGGCCTGCTTCTTTTTCGGGACTTTTTTCTGTTGTTGTTGTAGGAGAGCATATGTACTATAAATTTTGCAGGTAAGTTAATACTATGCAATGTGTTTGAGTGTAGAATTTTTTTAAAAAGCCCCTTCTCACCTTACCAGTGAGAACAATCTCAATAAAACCAAGTGCAGCCTTCAGCAAATATTTTAAAATGCCATTTTTCTCTCCTGCCTATATGTTTTGCCTATTACACATCCTACAGTGTTTGTGATCGAGGGCTTCACTACATCATCAGCAATCTACCATGTGTCAGAACCATGCTGTGTTTAGACCAAAATGCCAAACTCACTCTTCATAGCACAAGTTTTATAATTTCAAACCTTATCAGTTTACAATGATGGACCCAAACCTGGTACAACCAATTGCTTCTGTAAGGATGTCAAAGCACATTTTTGAAACTTTTAGCCAAGCCCACCAAAGGCTGAAGTTGTATTTGTTGTTTATATTCCAGTTAGAATAAATAAGTAAAATGTGCTCATATTTAAGAATAACTGTTTCAAAAACATTCTTAGAAGATATTTTTATTAAATGTTTTGTCCCAAGCTTTCAATCCCAACAATCAGAACAGGTAGACCAAAACCATGAAACTGATTCCTCTCCAAAAGTCAGATCAGACACACTGAGATCTCCCTAGTGCTAATAATCACAGAATCATAGAATGGCTTGGGCTGGAAGGGACCTC
>VXAV01008922.1:81776-92577 GCA_013399715.1 Alectura lathami | reverse complement strand
TAATGTTTTAATTCTCACTATCTTCTAATAAACACATTAATTACTTTTAAAAAAAATTCACTAAAAGTGAATTTAACGTTCTCATTTTAATCTCATAAACATTCTGGGAAACGTGTAAGTATGCACTAGGCCCTTTATTTTGTCAAACTCTTCTCTTGCATACCATCATAGGGCCAGAAGAACCTGTAAAATTCAGAAAACTGCCCTCGCCAAAACACATCATAAAACTAAGACTGAGATGAAGCAAGGAGCCACATCAGCCATTATCTGACAGCGCCACCTAGAAAAAAACATATTAGAGATTACAGCGCATGTGTGGAAGGCAAAGCCCAGTGCTAACTGCTGCAGCCTCAGAAAATCTCCTTTTACACATATAATGCTTCCTGGGAGCCAGGAGTAACTACTTGCGGATAACCATACTAATTCTAGTTAACTGCTAGCAACAGGCACAGAACAGAGTAAGCAGTCTTTCCAAAATGCATGTATGAAGATTAAACCTACCCGGGATCACTACTGACTTATAAACAAGAACCACCCCAAACTCTGGGACAGCTGGAAACCAAGTAAGCAAGGTGTGCATCTGTGAATATTTTGAACTGACGATGGACAGGATAATTAACACCCTTCCCAAACTAAGAGGTCCCCTTTCAGCAGAAGGATTTAATTCAAGGAGTTAACAATCATCTTCTCAAAAGATACAAATTCGTGGACAAGCTCACTTCCAAACAACAGTACAGTGACACTGCTGAGTGCTCTCAGAATGAAGTATATTTTTCACATTTTCTACAACCAAGACTCAGACTTCTGCCTATCAAGCCACAGCAGAATTTGGTACTTTCAGCTTCAGCAAATTGTAGCTGAATCTTCAAATTATTTTGTGGGGTGATTTAGAGCTGCATTTTTTTTTAAAGGTATGCAATTCACAACTGAGTAAGAAAATAAATATTTCTTAAAATCTACATATCTATTTAACACCCTAACACTTCCATCCCCAAATAATAACTTCGTAAATTTACTTGGGAACAGCATTAATGTACCTACCTTTGACGATTTAAGTCTTGGAAGCCCAGTTCTATATCTCTTGAAGGTACTTTTTCCACAGAAGTTAAATAATGTCAACAGTTTAGTAGAGGTTTTGATGTGGAATAATTTAATAATAAAACTTTATCTAGCAAGCATGCAATGGTTACACTAGGACAAAACCTCTTAAAGCTGCAGTGTCTCAGTTTAAATCAACTTAATATCTGATGTAAGGTCAGTTCTTTTACAGTTACATAGGGAGGGCTTTTTTGTTTGGTGGTTTGTTTGTTTTCTTTTCATTTTAAGTCAACAGATAAAAGCAGTCAGACACTCCTCAAGTAAAAGCGAGTAACTGCTGAGCTACACTGTCAATGATGGTGGATCAATGGGCAGACACAGTAACTGCTATATCACCTTTATCTGAACATCTCCAAGCTAGAAAATTTGGAACAGCATGTTTTACATTTAACAGCCTCAGAAACACTTCAAGAACGCAATACTGCCTGACCTCCCCCAAAACAGCCAAACCAGTGTATGATTAAACTGATTATTAGTGCTATATATTCTCAACAGCTAGATAGTGCAGCCTGAAGAGATATAAGAAAATTCCATAAGACCATTTATCAAAAGACATGATCTTTTGAATTTGTTAGAATTACACAACAAATATCAAAATTCTCCATAGGAAAAGGTTTTCTACTCACCATTATTAGCTGCTAACATGTCAATCATACGTCCAGGTGTGCAAACAATAATTTCAGCACCTCTTTTGAGTTCAGCTATCTGATTTTAAAACACAATAAACGTAATTTAACAAACTATTAGTGTTTTTTTTTTAAAAACATGTACGACCTTACAGAAAAGAAAGCTACGTACATTTTCAGGTACTTTTGTATAGGAGTTTCACTAATGTGAATTGCTTATTTGAAAGATTTTCCTTGGCAATTTCTTTAAATCTTTGGAAAACTGTGCTTTTCAAAAAGGTGACCTCTGACAAACTAAGTTACTACCAGCTGAAGTAGTTACAGTGGAGATATGACTCTGTACAGCTCTGAAATGTCACACTGTATCAGGCACAAACAGTCTATTCACAACGGTGTGAAGCCATGTCCCGCCACACACAGGCCCCAGAAGTTCAAATGCTGTGAACTCCATACATGTGGGGTAGAAAAATACCCTGGAAATCCATCTCCAAATTATTCCAACATGCAATATCTCATACTGCAACAACCCGAAGCCAACAGCTCCTGGTTCTTGCCTGTGGTAACTCCTGAGGGGAACACTCATAAAAACACAGCTTCATCCCACCAGGAGGTTAACTACTGCCATGCTCAGTAAACATCTAAAAAGGTAGTCTGAAACGTTGAAGGACCACATTTCAGAATTTTCACGAAGATGTGTATGTTTAAAGCTAGGCTATGTGCAAATGCGTAAGCTTTTACATTACTCCATTACGTTCATACAGAGAAAATTCAGAACGCACATTGCAAATGCACTGGATTTATGGGAAAGAGAACTAACGACATCCTCTCCACAATGAACGTGAACTAATGAAGCCCAAGAGCTATCTGACAAGCGAGGTGCATCTCTGGCATACCTGCTCACTGATTCCTGTTCCTCCATAAACACACACAACTCGAAGCCCGAGGGTCTTTGAGAATTTCTTACACTCCTTGGTGATCTGCAAAGCCAGCTCGCGAGTGGGCGTCATAATGACAGCTGAAACGCAAATCATTTTCATCATGTTGTGACACAAGAAACGCTGTTATTTATACAATAAAAATTCATCTTTTCTAATGAGGTTTAAAGCATTTCTGCGCAGCTTACTTCAAAATCTACTACTGTGTATTTTTTAAAGAAAAATTTCAAGAAAGAGAGCTAAGCCAGCATGAGGATGGGGTGGAAAACCTGCCAAAGTTTCAGAATCTAAGGAGTAAAGGTCTCCCTTCCAGATCTATGGATACGCAAGTGCCCCTGACACAGCATGGGATGGCACAGTGCCCACCACCAACAGCACAGTGCTCGCTGAGCAGTGCTGCCCACTGACGGATCACTCGCCCCTACGGCCAGGAGAAGGACCGAAGATCCTTCCGCAGCGCATGCTGGAGTTTTTGTTTATTTAAACAGCAATTCTGAAAATAAAAGCTTTGTACCTATGGGACCTTCTCCTTCCTCTAAAGCTCTCTGATCCATAATGTGTCTGAACATGGGCAACAGAAACGCAATGGTCTTTCCACTTCCAGTTTTAGCGATGCCAATCAAGTCGCGACCACTCATAATTGCTGGGATAGCCTGGCTCTGAATGGGCGTGGGCTTTTCATAACCATGTCTTCAAAGAAAGGGAAAAAAAAAAGGTTATAAGGACAAAATAGGATCTTACAGTCACGCTAGAAGGAATTTGCAGTTCATGTTTACATACACATTTCCGTGTCATTCAAAAAACATCTTAAAAGCGAGGAGCAGTAAAGTGACAACTGTTTGCACCATCGGCTTACTGCTGACAACATCCTGATGACCGTGTACACAACATCTGCAGACACCCACACGCTGCATTACGCAGCAAAGGAAGTTTTTCTCACAAACGCACCACAGACCACAGTGAACAAGACCAAGGACGACACGGTTTGCAAACTGATTGCTTACTTTTTGAGAGCGGTGAGAATCTTCATGGAAATACCACACTGCACCCAGGTTTTTATTGGCTTGGGGCAGCCTTTTCCCTTGACTGTTATTCCCTCCATCTCCAGCCGGTACACATTCACCTCTGCAACAGAGTTCACATTACCATACAATCAAGCTTGACATTTCTGAACTACCTTGACCAAGATATTCTTGATCCACCCCTGAATATGAAATACTTTTCTCAGCACCAGAAAAACAGCTTTTAGCTTGCTGCACAGAAATATACGGGGTAGGTGGAAAGAAGTCAGGTAAATTCTTCGATGTCTCATATATGAGGTTATCAGTAGTAGGGATCTAATTCAGTTTTTCTTCTGTACCAATTCGCTCAGAAAGAATTCCCTCTCACATCCAAATTCTCTTATAAGTTACTCCAAAGTCTTGAGTTGTACAGTATTTTTTGGCTTCTTTCTTCAAAAACACTCCTTACGCTCGAACAGATTTTTCTGTTTCCCTGCACATCAAAACCTGTCAGACATTCTTTTCTTTAACAGTACCTCAAGTGTTCTGGTTACTCTTGCCCTTACCTTCTTGAGTCATTTTAGCTAGTTCAGGTACTTCAACGTAGAAGTTTTTCCTGAAGGGCTCATATTCTATCTTCCCATGATCCACTGGTTCTAGCAGCTTTCTCTGCTTGGTCTGATAGCCAGTCAGGGCAGTCTGAAGATCAACCTCCTCCTCTTCTGAGGAATACTGCATAGATTATAATTAGCATGTGAGTTACTAGGAATAGCATTCTGCATGCTCTGGTTTCTCATTTATCCAGAAACTTTCCCCAGAAGCAACAGTTGTTCCTCACCCCGCTAAACCAGACACTGAAAACCCACTCCCAGGATGAGTCCAAATCATTTTTATCCATTCATTTTATGTTTCTTCCAACCCTCAACTTTCACTGTGTCCCACATCACTTGTTCAACTTCATGAATACTAACCAGACCAGCCCTGTCATTCAGAAATAATTACTCCTATGCAACAGAAATACTGAGAGGAAATAATAAGAAAAAAATGGAGTGTGTTCAATAGCCATCAGAATCAAGCCCCTTTCTACTGCTTTCTAAACTGTAAAATGAGAACATCTGCCTCTCACTCCTAAAACATATGTCTCGTTACGACGTACAACGTGTTTTGAGACCTGTCATTGCAGGTGTTCTGCAATTCGTTATATTTGTACTTACTCAGAAATGCAGCAGAAATTTGAGCACACAAACCCCGTTTTTCCATACTAGATACGTGTGCCTGAACAAGCAGACTGAGCAGCCGCACACGTGAACCCTCTGCCAGCTCATGGCTCATTCACACATGGGGCCACCGGGCCTGCCCACCCTACTTCAGCAACCCCAGGTGAACGGCACACGCACTCCACGTGACGTACAGCCCCGTCACAACAACTTCCAAAGCAAGCAACCTGGTGCACTCATTCAGCTCTCATCTGCATAACACTGCCTCTCAACAATAAAGTTGTGGTGGCAATTTCTGAAGAAAAATAGTAGAAGTAACGAGAGACCGCGTAAGATCAGTAGCCTTTAGACCATGGCTCTGCAAATTAAATAAGCAAATGCCTGTCCCGCAGCACTTGAAAAACCCCAGGGACACCCTCATTCTCATGCCTCTGCTAAGTGGCACGCTGGCTCTTCATGGCAGAAACACAGGACGCTTCCATTACCTCCATTGCATCTTGGTCGTTCTCCATGAGCTCCCCTTTCTTCTTCTCTGACTCTACAACTGCCTTTTTGGTTGTCACCACGGTTACTACTTTGGTAACAGTTGGTCCAGATTTCTGCAGAAAAAAAAGGTTAAGAGAAATTACTGCAATATCATATAAAACTGTATCAGATAAAATAGATTGAATATTTGTACTGCCGAACGCATTATGTTTTTTCATTCACTTCCTCCAGTGAAATTTTATCAGGATAATGCTAACAGCTTACTAAAAACATCAGGAAATCCAAGGCAAACAGTCACTAAATGGATCCCACCTATTTCTTGCTTTTTCACATTCACGTTTTTTTTTTCCAAACCATTCACATACTAGAACACAAAACTACTTCTAAAAGACAAAGAAAAAATTCCAATGAGTGATTTTACCTTTTCACTCCCACCTCCACCTTTCACACTCCTCATATTGAACTTCTTGACCTCTTCTTTCACTTCTTCCATATAAGCGTCCAAAGGATCTAACTCTTCATCTTCAACCTCATCATCTTCTTTTTCTCCTTCTGCAGTTTCCTCATCATCATCTAATATGATCAAGAAAGATGGGAATAAAAGAGAGGGAAGAGAGTTCATACACGTTAAATTATTAGCCTGCCTCAGTAATTACAGTTTATTTTTATTACTGTGTTATTTTTCCTCATAAAAACCTCTCCAGTTTGTTAATCTCAATTATATCTCAGAACTTCTGAAGCCATGACAAGATTTAGGCTTTGCTAATCTATACTTCACATTCTGAAAAGTCATTAAATGCTTTAAAAATGATAATAATAAAAACATTATTAGGAACAAAAGTTTTCTAAAGGTTACATTTAAAAATGAAATACCATCATCATCTTCTAGACTCCATTTTTTTCCCTGCTTCATCTCTTCAATTTCTTTCTTCAGCTCTCCAATGTTTTCCATGGCCTTCTTGCGTTGCTCTTCCCTCCACTTCTCCACTCTTTCTTTTCGTTTTCGCATTTCTTCCTCTAGTTTGTTCTGATCAAAGTTCTACAAAATAAGAAACAACCAAACAGAGAAAATTAATGGCCACTGGCATTTGTCTGTGCTTCTTCAGACAAAATCTCTCTTCATACAAATGCAACTGAGCACGCAGTTGATCACTGACACACACAGGCCTGTCACAACAGGAGCAAATGAAAAATACTAAAACCAACGGTAACGCTTTCAAATACAAAATCCAGTTGTTCTATTTCTCACAACAGCAGCAGGTGCACAACTTTTAAGATCATCATGAATAAAAATATTCCTTAACGAATTAAACTTTCTCCTTTTTCACTAGAGCTAGATGCTGTACAGCAGTGAGTTTCAGCTCATTTTAGCCACCGATCCACTAAAAACTGAAGAGCTATCATGTTGCTCTCTACTTCCAGAAGCCTTTCTAGAACAAAAAATGTGGCTGATTTACATCTGGGGAACCCTTGCTGACAGCACACTCACTGTTAACAAAGCAGGGCTAGTGACAACACGCCAGTTTAGAAGTTAGCTAAAACTGCCCCCTTGGGAATTCTCCATTGCCGCACATATTTTCAATACAGAGTAGGGAAAAGCATGCTCCCCTTGCCCTTTGTTCTTGGATTCCTGCATGGTTCCAGATGCCAAAAGATTTTTCAGATCCCCTACTGCCATCTAATGCATTAAAAAGGAGAGATTGCTCTAAGCAGTCTGGAACCTTGCACTGAGAAGAACGTTTCTAATGGCACGTAGCAGAAGTACACCCTGCGACAGGAGCCTGTTACTGAAGAGGGTGGTACTCCCACCCAGTGGGGATTTTGGCCAACCCTGCGAATAGTTTTTTTTGTCAATGCAGTAATCTACAGCTAGCTCAACTCTTGGTTTATAAATTTAAAAGATGAAATTTCTGCTCAAAGTTCCTACCTCAGTGGCCACGGTAGATGCACCAGCATCTTTATCCTTCTCTTCTTCTTTGTCATCTTTCTCTTTTTTCTTTTCTTTGGAAACTTCCACACCTTCTGTCTTTTCTTTGGACCTTGATCTGAAAGGTAAGATCAAAGATGCCTTCAAACATCCAGCTTTTCTCAGGGGGAGAATAAATGTGCTGGGTAGAAACAGAACTGTGAACACTATCAATAGGGCTGTGTTTCCAAATAGCTAACAAAGTGCACTTTTCTCCCAGAGAACCTCTCTGTTTTGTGGAAATATGCCCTGTAACTGCCAGAAATGCACAATCCACTGCAATTCACCGATTCACGTTTCAGTTCTGTTCTTCTCATTTCTTTACAGGACTAGGCTGCAGACGTTATTTCCAGAACACTTGCTGCTGATACTCCAGTGGTTCTGCAGTTTCTTTTACACGTCCTTGAAGACAGCAGTTTGAAAAGAGATACTAAAAAATCCCCGTTTGTTCTATTCCTAGAGGAAGGTAAAGTGATCTTGCTCTTGCCATGGAAGTTTGAATGTCCCTCTGTGAATACAGCACTGGCTGAAAGACATAAAAATGCCTCTCCCTGGGAAAAGCTACTTACAGAACTCCAATGCAATGTGCAGACTTGCACTGAAAACAAAACCCATTTATCACAGATTTTATTATCACACTGTGCTTCCTATAAAAGAAATAGTTGTAACTGAACCAAACGTCTGCTCGCTCCTAACAATAAATGTAAAATTCACCTTAGCCAATTAAATCTCATTAAGCTTTCTTCATAATCCACTCAACAATTCTAATGCAAACCATCTGCTTATTCTACAAGGCTGCCACGCCAGCTTCTCCCAGTTCCTGGACTGCTGTCACCCTGCTTGTTCCTTATACAGACTGCTGCGAGGACTTTTGGACCTTCCAGTCATTTTACAGAAATCTTCTCACAACAAACTGCATTAGAAATAATTAATACGTACACAGATTAGCATTTACATACCTTCAGGTAAGGAATTTTAAAATATTTGATCCATCAAGGGACATACAGGCATGGGAAAAGATCATACCAGTACACTCTGAATATTCTCCCTGTTCTGCACACCAGAGCTTTGGGAGGTTTTGCCTGATGATTCCTTCCACATCAGTAGGTTGACTGTATTTTGTTACTAAGATATGGGTTGTAGTCAGAGAATACAAGTACCTGTTTTCTGTTTTCCTGTTCTTGCTTGGACTGGGGGATCGAGACCGTCTACCTCTGCTCCTGCTTCTGGAGCGCCTCCGCTCCCGGCTCCGCGATCTCCTCCTCTCCCGACTCCGTTCCCTTTCTCTACTTCTTGAACGTCTGCCTCAGAACAAAATTGCATTTATTTAGCACATGATCATGGTACAATTTTAGCCTGCTGTTCAGGAACAGGCTGTAAAAGGAACGCAACAATCATAAAGACCACCAACAGCAACGTAACCGCAGAGGAAGAACACCGATGTCTGGATGACAGCTTTCTTATGCACTTTGACAGGAACTCCGCACTCATACCTTTGGCGCTTCCTGTCACGCGACCGAGACCTTCTCTTGTCCCTGCTGCGTGACCTCTCCCGCCGGCGCTCCCGGTCCCTGCTCCTGGAACGTCTATCTTCCCCACGTTTTCCTCTTTTGTCAGATGGGGAACGACTCCTGGAACGGCTCCCAGAGCGCCCACGTGACGCCGAGCGCTTTCGATAGTGCCTGCGTTGGGAAGTCATGGAAAAACGTGAGCATGAGCTCCAGAATAATTTGCAGTGGAAAGAGATATTTGTCACATTTGGGTGGACAGGACAAAAATAATTACTTATTATTTGTTGGGCTTACTAAATCTGTAAACATTTGCAGACTATTATTTGATTAACATACTCCTCACGATGCTGAAACAAGAGGAGTCACCTGGTCACACTTTCGGCTTCGCGTGCTGATGTAAGCATGCCATGAAAACACTGGAGCATCACCAACAATCTCCTCTTTGGAAATCCACTGATTTCTATTTTGCGCAGGGAAAGACTAAGACTCCTTGAAGCGATCTCAAAATCTGAACATTTGTTATTGCTGTTGTTGCTTTTTATATAATTTTCATTCAGAAGCTATGGAAGTTGTACCTCAGTTCAATGGACAAGCTGTCAAACTGCAGTTAAAGAAAAATAAAACCATGTGCACACGGAACGCAGCAATGGTCAATGCCTTGACAATGCCATCAAACACCACAAGAAGCAGCTTTAAGAGGCTTCACAGGTGTGTGGTGGAGATGGGAGACTTTCTCCCTCCACTAACCCTCCTTTATGCCAACCGAACTGTGGGGAAGGGTAGGGCTAGGATTCTCCCAGAAACTCTTCACTCAAACATACACAGTACGGAGGGACCTCCACTGTGCCACCTCCTCTGTTTCCAACTCCTGACTGCCAGTCACAGCTCCAGCACAGTCCCCTTGCTCAGCCTCCTGGAGCCCAGGGCCCACAGGCTCTCCAAGTTCCCTCCAAGCCTCACAGCGAGGTGTGGGAAGCAGGAAGAAGCAGAGAAAGCAAGACCCCAAACCCCCCACGTCCTTTCCCTTCCATCGTTGCTACAAGAGGACGTATCGCAACACGACTGGCACTAAAAATAGCGGCGTTTATCTCAGCACATTGGTACATTCAGGTACCGGGTCCGTTTGGAATCAGTACGGCAGCAGCGTGCCCACGTCCTGCCTACCTGCAGCAGAGCTGAGCGTGGAGAACATCAGATACCCCCAATTCCTTCCAATCTCTGCACCAAAATGCTGTGAGATCTCCCTCATGCTTCCCCCCAGATTTTTTATCTTCTCCAACAATGTGCAATAAAGCTGGGCATCTCATTTCAATCTGCTGAGTATTTCCCTACAGTAACTCACATTTCTTTGCTCTCATTTTTCAAACTTTTTGAAAACATTAAGCAAGATTAGAGAATTAATAAAAGTTTTAAACCACATTTCACATTATTTTTTAATTGTACAAGGCAATTCACTACACAACTGCCACAAACAGAAAAACTTGTGGAAAGGGGACGGTGCTTCTGGGATGTGAACAGGACTGGCAGGAACTGTTTGTGCCAGAATTACCCCTCAGCGGCCTGTGGCCTGGTCTGACAAACACATCTCGCACGTGCTTTCCGTAAGCTTTCCTGTTAGGTCCAACCGCGGAGCCCAATTCAAACTGGGCACGTTATCAGCAGAGAAGCCGTACAGTGATAAGCAAGGGAGTCTGCGAGCTGAGTGCTAGCTCCTGGGAGCCGCCTGCAGACTGCTGCTGTGCTTTAACTGTTAACATTGTTTTAAGGCTAAAACCGGGTGGTTAGATTACTCCAGATGCCACAACAGCACCAGCAAATAATAGAGCTGGTTTGAAGCCCGATGGGTGCGAGCAGCTCCCAGCCACCTGGCAGCACGGGCTCGACCCAAGCGGAACGGTGGAGGCAGCCAGGCACAGCCTCGCCCCGAGCCGGGCCGGGGAGCCCCGAGGGCTGCTCCGAGC
>VXAV01008922.1:49601-74739 GCA_013399715.1 Alectura lathami | reverse complement strand
GTCCGGGCGGCCCGGCCTGGGCGGTGACGGGCGGGGAGGGAGGCAGGGAGGGAGGGAGGCCGCGGTGGCAGCGGGCAGCAGGGTTGGAGGGCTGCGGGTGCCCACAGGGCAAAGCAGGCCGGCCGCAGCGTGCCTCCGTGCTGGTCAGCCCCTGCTCCGGCCTCTGTTTGCTTGGAACCCTGGCTTCAGCCAACGTGGGAAGCCCGCCTCGTGTTCCGTGAGGAACGTCTGCTGAACGCTGCAGGATAAAAACCACACAAGGTGGTAACACGCTCCTTATTGCAAAAAGAAATACAGCACCATGCTGCGTTAAAACGTGAAGTGTCACGGTAATGTTTCTAGCCCAGGAGGTATCCACCTAACACTCAGGCGCCGGAAGCAAAAGCACCAAGTGAAAATTGGGATGGCACAAAAGCACGAAGCTAGCGTCACATCGGTGAGGTACCAGTTTCAAGGCTCACGTTCAACTTTCAGCGCAGTATTTAAAGCCAAAGCCAACCTTTCTCCTTTGATCTCCCACAGAACAACTCTGCATGCTGAAAGCATAAGCTCAAGTGCTAGTTCTTGAGATTTTTCTACTGGAAAAGCCGCAGGTCCAGCCGGGTACCTGAATTTAGACAGGCAGTTTGTCACTTCTGGAAAGAATACACTTTTTATTGGAGTGCCACGAAACAAGTTTTCACATAGACATGAAAGGAATATACACAGTGTAGGAGAATCCCACCAGGCAGCACAGGGAGTGTGCTCAAGTCCCAGTCGAGTGGCCGCATCCATGTGGATCCACTGCACTGTGCAAATACAGTGAGAAGCTGAAGGGACTGAACACACACAAGGAAACATGGATCTCTCTGGGATTCCAGAACTAATGTAAGATTATAAAACAGGGAGCACCTTCAGTTCTTCCTAGACAACTGGCATAATATTCGTATTTATGTACAGTAAGAAGTCCTGCTTCTTGTGTGATACTCCTGCTGCTTGTGTGACAAAAGTGATAAAGCCGGGCCACAGGATCTCCTCTTAGCTGAATATTCAAATGGCTAACATCCACAGCAGTGTCAAAAAGTACCTGAAAGCCAAACCCAAATGCAGGGACAAGGACTCTTCCCATTATTACAGCTAATTACCTTCACCACCCTCGACACTGAAGGATTTACACTCCATAACTCAGGCTGTGACACAGGCACCAGCCGAGAGCAGGACTCACCTTCAAGGTGCTGCACTTGCACTTCCGAAGGCCAGCACTGGGAGGGCTGCACAGCTGGAGCACTGAATTCAGCAGCAGATTGTTACAGACATCAGGGAAACTGTAGTGCTGACAAGTCCAATCAGAAATATTTCCAAGATACTAAGTGATTCAGAGAATGACAGAATTCTGTAGTCAAAAGTTTTAAGTACAGAGTTCAAAGTACCAGGCTCACACATGAACTTCTACATGATGAACCAGAAGCAGTGATGAGAGCTCATAAAAAAATCGACAAGCGTAAGATGGAATGGCTTTTACCAAAAAGAGTGTTGAAAGAGTAGAATGTTAAATGAAGATACAGGATTCCCTACAATAAAATTAATCACCATCTTGGGAGCACTGCTGAAGGCAGGCTAAATTCCAGCCATCAATTTCACTGGCTTGAGACCAACTTCCAGCCAGTCAGCAGGGGACCACATGGTGGGGCAGAGCATCAACGTGGGCTTACTGGAACAACAGACCTCAGGGCAGGACTACATAATAATGCTGAATGGCAGAGCTGCTCTGGAGGGACAGAAAATACCAATGAGAAAGTGTGAGTCAACTGGAAGTGATCTTCCTGAAAGTTGCTTCTCAGTTTGTATCATTAATACAGAAGTTTTAGCTAAAAGTAGAATTTATCACTTGCTACTACATGCTATTTTTCTCAATTGATCAAATACACTGTTTTATTTTTATATATAAGAAAGGACTGATGGACTTGCATGCGTTCTTTTAATTAATTTTATTCAGTAGCCAAATCTGATAAATTAGCACAGATAAAATAAGCATTTGCATGTGTTACAAATGACTTTTTACAGGAATAAAACAGTGAAAATTACAAACTGTAAAAAGGAGGACAAGTAAATCCTGTCTCAAATTCAGAAGGGGGAAGATTTATAACTTCATACTGAAGATCAAATTTCTGAGTTCAGAAAGCAAAGATTTAATATTACAATATTATACACTACTTTACAAAATTAAATTTACTGTAAGGATTGCATCCATAATAGTAAACAGAAGCTTAAAATCACATTTAATGGTCCCTTATTTAACAGCCATTTTGCATCTTTGATTAAATTGTTAAGAAATCAAATCTAAATAAAAGTGAATCATTCTAGTTAGTTCAAAACAATCTATGTGGACCTAGACCCAAATATATTAAATTAAAAACAATAATGAAAGCAAAATAAAATGGATGGTAACAATGTTCGCTGAGCACTAATGTGAAAAATACAGAAATAAGTTTAAAAAAAGTCCTCAGCTAGAAAAATAGAGTACATTTGCAGTGGTAGAGTTGTCGAGCTGAGATCTAAGTATAAGAGCCACTCTTGCCTGTTTTTACAGCTCATCTTCAGTGTCCTTGTTCCTCAGTGGTAGGTAAAAACGACACCACACGGGTAGCTTGTGTTCATCTGTCCTGTATCGGCCTTACAGGGCAGCAGGCTCTTCCCACCGCGAGGGAATAAACTAAGGAAGCTCAATGCAGGATTCCTTCCATGGTGAAGAGACATGTTCTCCTCCAGGAGGGTTCATCTGATTCTCGTTCATACATTTTGCTCTGTAAAACTTAGGGACCCTAATCAAAAGTCGTTAATTGCCACGTAGACTGACATCTTTAGCCATTAGTTTGGTGCACATAAAGCAATGAAGTAATCTCCAACATTTATATTAAAAAAAAAAATTAAGGGCTATAGTAGCAAGATACAGTCAGAGTAAGAAACAGACTTGGGGCAGGCTGTTAGATGCAACGACTTTCAGCCTCTGAGTGACAACATACCCGAAATACAAGGTTTAAGTGATAATCTATGCAAGTGCATAGCCTCCATTTAAACAAAGAGACACCTTCCCCCAGGGGAAAAAAAATAAAAATAAAAACCAGACTGCCAAAACTTCCAAAAAAAGCCTCCATTCTGACTAGAAACTGCAATTTTCTGAAAAGCGTTTCAAGTAAATGTACTCCTGTTTGCTGCAGAGACAGCAGGCAGGGAAGCTTTATTGGCCCTGTGATAGTCTTTTCACGCTGTCAGATATTGTTCTGAACTTTACCTTCCTGCGCTCCAGTGAAAAGATCAATTTCACAAAGAAACTCCTCCCCTGCAGTAAGGCAGCTCCTGACAAGTGCAGCTACTGCCTGCAATGGCAGCGGTCGCCCTGCGGTGTCCTCCGGCACTCCTGCCACAAGCTGTACGCCAGCCATCCTAGTCACAGTGCACCTCCGACCACTCGTTTGTGAATATTTTACCTGTTAATGTTATGTGCCCCAGGAAGCAGATTTTGCAAGACCTTTATCACCATTAACAAAAAAAAAATTTACATATGAATTTCTTCCAGAGACATACAGATACAGCAACTTAAATACTCCATGTTGTTAGCTAGCTATCAGTGATCCCCAAAGGAATTCTTAATATGCTTTTATAAAATGATATAAATATTTTTGTATACAAATGTTCAAGTCCAATGTCTACTTCCGTCTGTAGCTCTGGCAGGGATCAGAGTACATCTAAAGCTCTCATTTGGTGCACATTAGGCAGCTGCAGTAAAGAGATTTTGGAGAGCTTCAAGTGTCTCTCAAACCATAAACAAATCTTAAAATACAACAATGCTTTTGTCTTTGGAAAGTATTTCTTTTCCAGTGTTAGTCTCAGAATACTGAACGTGGTCTCAACACGTTTGAAGTGCCATCATACAAACGCATTTCAGAAGCACACTAAATTTTAGGGGCCTAACATTCAGTTAATGTAAACAGGAGCCCAAATTCTATTAAACATAACTAAAAAAAAAAAAAAAAAAGATAACCTTACTTGCCCTTCCCCTCCCACGCCATTCACAAACTGAAAGTAAAACTATTTGTTTTGCTGAAGAAAAACAAAGCTTGCCATCTACATAAACTGCTGCTGCTGCTCACTCAGCCCCTGACTTCAATGTACCTCATGTAGGGCTTGCTCCTCCTCGCTTTATTCTTTTTAATTTGAATACTGACTTATTAAAAGCTTTCATCAATGTAGCCATCTTGTCCAGGTTAAGCTTACCTTGACTGCCATTAGCCATAATCCATTCCAAACACTGGATGCTAAGTTTCAGAAAGTATTTGTTCTTTTCACAATGAACAGCTGCTTCATTGCTACTTTAAGCATTTCTAAGTTGAACACTGAGACGCTCTGCCTGTGATCACTGGATGCACTCAGAAAGAATTTCCCTGCAAATCATGATCAGTATCGTGAGGTTTTATATCTAGCAGCAAAAAACAAAATGCAAAGAGTTACGGAAATATACATTTTGAGCAACAAAGAACTCTTTATTTTACAAAATGTATTTCACCTTTTCAGTATTGCCTTTGTAAATGTACTTCATGCTGCAACTACTTACAGTAAAAACATGATTTGCAGCAAATTAAAGGTGCTCAACCAGTTCCAATAGTTTGATTTTTTGTAAGGTACAATATGTAGTTGCACATTTGATTCTCAGATGTGGTCCTTTATTTGCTTTAGTTCGTTGAAATCACAGTGAGAACTTCTCATCGACTGCCTCAGGCCACAGATTTAATGAAGATATTACAAGCACAAGTGTTCTTTACTGCAAAATCTTTCCTCGAAGTGAGCCAAAGGCTAGTGTTTCATTTATTCACTTGCTGCTGTATATGAAGGAGGAACTCATAGTATGATAAGGCTGATTCTGTTCTGTCTTCAATCATATTTTGCAGGAAACTTGATTTCAATGGGCTGTCATCCCTTCAAAATGAAAATAAGTGTTTGAGTGAAATAAATATTCATCAAGACCTACAGTGCAATGCATTCAGAAAGATACAGACCAAGTGCAGGATATTTCCAGAGCTTGAGAACATACAAAAGAGGATCTCAAATAACCCTTGTGATTAATCCCAACATGTACACGTATCAGGATTCACTTCCTTCTTCTGACATTAACCTCAGATTTTTCTATGACATCTAGTCTTTCTTAATCTGTGGAGATTCTGCAAAGACAACTCATGCCAAGTCGTATCTGCTGTCAAACCTGTTAGACACAGCATGCACCACTGGTAAAACTTGCATTAAGAAAGTGAAGTATATGATCCAGATATGTATTGTAAAAGGTCCCAAAGGCTGTTAAAAACACTTACTTTATTATATATAGTATAGGGAAGAAAGGTCTCTGCTCTCTCAGCCAAGAAATGAATGCCGTTGTTCTGATGGATTTTGCAGTTTCAAGCTCAGGGAGATGTGTCTACAATGCAAAGGGGTCATTAATACATACATGGTATTTTTCAGGAGCAATGAATGGGACACTTCAGATAGCCCACCTCCATCCTAATCAGGCACAAAAAATCCCCAGACATGCATTGTGATGAACAGTTTTACTCTGCTCTCTTTTGAGAGGGCGTGAAACAGTCACACACACTGAACTGGCACCAGCAACTGACCATCAGGAAGGTGATGACCGAGCTGTTAGCAATACCTGCTGTACTGCAGGAGCAGAGTGATTTTCAACCAACCCACTGTGTCTGCTGTTCCCAAATATTCCTAGTGTGCTGAGTTCTGAAAAACGGAATTATTGCCAGCCTGTACCTACTGTCCATTCATGGCAAGATCTAGATTCAGTCTGGAGAAACTCGCAGAGAGAGCTAATTATTTTTTTTCCCTGGATATAGATTTATAGTCAGTAACAACTAGAGGGCTAATATTTGAATATAATACTCTAATTGTGCAGATAGCATCCTGGCTGCACTGTGCCACTGGGACACAGCAAAGCTAGCACGTACCATATTCTGTGGTATTGAGCCGTAATTCGGAACTCCAAGGACTTCGCTGATAAAGCTCTGCCCACAGTTCTTCCCGATCCACAGAAACATCACCTGAAAGATAGCCAGCAACAGTCCAACTCAGAACTATGCCTCGGCAGTCTGCTACACCTTTTGAGCTCTCAAAAGGAACACGAAGTCGCTACCAACACTCCCTAAAATCACCACCTGCACACCACTTACAGAGCCAGCATCCATAAGGTAGGCACCCTCCCTGCTCAACTTCTCCACTGACAGCTGGAGGATGGGGGGCTGAGGTATAGTTCTGTCATTTATGTTGACAGCTCCCTAAAGGGGAAAAAAAAAAAAAAAAGAAAAAACACTGTTCACATCTTGATGAAAGAGGCACAAGAACAGAAGGTTAATAAGAAGAGGGTATGTTATACTGGATACTGAAGTGGGACTCTTTTCCTCTGTACCATTTAAGTTATACTTTAAGTACATGATTTACTATTAAACTTCTTATGTTTTATTTACAGAGGTGTACTTCAAGTTTATCTTAATCAGTTCTAAAATTGGAATATCAGATTTGTTATCTGCAAAAGATATGAGTTCTGAAATTATTCTCATGCTTTTCACAAAATTACTTTGAGATTTTAAAATAATCTACAGAAAGAGCAAACAACTGTTATACTGTCTTTACGTACATGCAGTTTATAGTGCTAGATGATACAGGGCAGAAATAAGTCAGAAAAAAACCTTCCCCATCCTCCCACAGCTATAGCACAGCTTCTCTCTGGAATTCATCAGTCCTGTCCCACACAATGAATACATGAATGCAACAACTGGGAAAACATGAAACACCAACTTTGAGCTACACAGCTGTGATGAGGAAGACTTGTGAAGTTTAAAACAAATTTCATTTCACATCATTCACATCTATAAGACTAGGCAGCAATGCAAACACTCACCTCGTCCGTGAGGTTATCAACTCGGTACAAACTGGGATGTGTCATAAGCATGAGGTAAACAAGGGGCTGGTTCTTCACTTGACACATGGTAAAAATGCGTTCATCCAAACGCGTGGTCGTCCCAGTTTGAAATGCTTTCTGCAAACAATCAGGCAATTAATTTCACCATGAAGGAAAAGTAAGAAGCTGAATTAAACACACCATCTATTCTACTTTATTTCTACTTACTTAGAAGTCCTAGAGCTCAGCCATATGTATTTTCTCCAAACATGGTGCTTTACTACTGCTGTTCTACTTCTCTCTAGTTCTCTTCAGGGTGTTTCATGAAGAAATCACACAGATCTCATCATTCCCATTTCTGGGTTCTGTAACTAACCATGACCTCACACCACCACTCCTAGTGAGCACTATGCCAAGATGAAAGCTTCTTAAGATCTCTCTCTTCCAACATACATCTCAAATATACTACTTGATATTCTTTCAACTTCTCTATCTCCTATTCCCCTCTGCAGGCAGACCAGAAACTGCTTCCACTACTCTGATACATTTGCTCCATAAACTTCTCCAAATCCCTTCATAACAGAAGAGATTCCAAGACAAAAAATGTACATTCACGGCCTGGCAAAGTGTAAGTTACCTACCCAGGCCTAAGAGACAATTTACAGGCTTTGTTCTATTTGATGACTTTAAAAGTCTCCAAGTTCTGAGAAGCAGGGAAATGGAAGCATTATTTTGCAAGAACTTTATTTATACCAGAAGAACTATGCATAAATCTGTAAAATATCTCAATGTTCTACCAGAAACAGCAGGAAGGGTGGTTTTAGTAAACAATCTAAATAAAATATCTCAATTTTGAGTCCCATGAAAATGCTGAAAAAAGATGGATGCTCTTTTACTTCAGGCTGACATGCCACGCACAGACAGCACGGCCTCCTTTTAACCCTTACCTGCTTTAAGAGTGCCAGCACATAAAGCGGGAAGAGCCGCAGCGAGCTGGGGGCCATGAGACCAGGCTGCTGGACGCTCAGGACCGACGAACGGTAAGCAGACAGAGAATCTATCACTGCATTGACCAGGGCATCTCGAGCATCACTCAAGGTAGCAGAAACTGATCTGTCCACAGCTGAAAAAAAATAAAATAAAGGGAGGGGGAGGAGTTTGTTGTAAATATGATACACCATGATGACAACACACCAGACTAAGTACAGGTGGCTACATGCAGCTACACTGATACTTTACCTAAGCCAAGCGTTAAAAATTGAAAGAACCATTCCTCTCAGTGTCACTTCCCAGAGGACTACTGCTGAAAGCTTTAGGGGTATCACCCTTAGATATCCAAACAAGCTCTCATCATGCTTACCCATGTTGGCCAACAGCCCAGTGATGGCTTGTACATCAGCCCCCAGGTAGACGTCGCTCAGGGTTGTGACAACAGGTAAGCACATAGTGTGGACACGAATTCTTCTTTCACCTGTGAGAAAGAATGAACTATAGCCTCCAAACACAACTTATCTTTTTTTGAAGAAATGACAGAAACACCATCGTTCACTCAGTAACTTTTGCCACACTTACATACTTCTACATACTTGAGTTACTTGGGTAATTTCCCCGTTAACACCACCAGTTGAACTCTGTTTGACCAAACAGGCAAAAAAATTAAGATTCAATCCCATTTATCATACTAACAGTAAAAGCGATTGTTTTCAGTAGCTTTTATAAACTGTTAGTTCTCAGTTTCTGGGGTTAAGCCTACCTATCTGCAGACCAAGTTTCCCAGGAAACTTTTTGGTCTGGAAGAAGCAGTAACATCAACATGCAGTAAGGTATCACAGCTGCAATCTCGACATTAGATAAAATAATTCATGCAAGTTACTGCAACAGAATTACAGCTCGTAACTGTACACAAAAGGACTTATCTGAATATAACTAGTTTCAGCTAACACTACACAACTTACCTTTGCTAGATGTGTACAGGAGAGCTGACTGAAAAGAAACAACCTGCGTATCTGTAAGACTCTCTTCGACTGACATTTGCACAGCGTACCCAGCGTCTGGATTCACATTGGGTAAGGACAGCAGGTCCGTAGATCGCACAAAGAAGTTCCCATGGAAGGTATGAATGGAAAGACCTACAGGATGAGCATTAGATCGATTTATTTATAGTCGGATGTGAACTACAGACACAGTGACATATCCAACATCACAGTTAGGTGGCTCTGTACCAGAAGGTTAAGATCCTTCTCAATCAAGTGCCTTCAGTACAGGTCAACGTCCCACCCAGACAACTAACCCACAGAATCCACAAAGTCGAGCAGAGGCCAGGAATTCAGAAATCAAATCAGTGTAAAAAAACAGCAAGTCTCTACACTATAAAAGCAGTCCCTTGCTAAAATAGCAACCTGGCAAAATTTCCAGTTTTAACCATCATAAAACGCAGCATCTTTAACTTCCAAGTTCCAAATACAGTCTTAGAAAATTCCTGCTGCTGAATTTTACTTTTCTAGTCTTTGCCTCTTAGCCATCTAAGTTACATAAAGCCAAAATACCAATACACATTCCCAAAGAACAGCAAACACTGCCCCCCACTCGCCCCTGCCCCCAAAAAAACACATTCAAACCTTTGGTGCATCTTATCCTCATGACAGCCTCAAATCCAATCTTTCTTGTTAAATATCGTTTCAATTCCTTCTGCAATTTCTCCACCTGGACAGGGTTGTGTTTGTGATGGTAAGATTGGTAGTAATAGACACTGCCTGCAGAATACCTTGATATACAACCTGAAACAAAGAGAGACAGTGGCAGTGTCTGCAGCTGCTGCCATGGTTGTGAAATACACGAGTGGCATGTGATATTCCCTTTAATTACCACACTGTTCACACCCAGAAAAAGCTCTGTTACAGTCAGAGACATGCACACAGAGACACAGATCGTAGAGCTATAAATTCAATTATGTATACAGGCATGATGTGGCCTGAAATTGCAGGTGCTCTGACACTCAAAGGTTTGGTTAAATGGAGAATAAAGATTAGTACAACGCTACTAAGCCTAACCCTAATGGTAGGCTTACGGTGATGGTTAGAAGGCAGAAAAGACAAATTTCAACCAGGATCACAAAAATCCCCTGACCCACTCACTAAGGGAGAATGTGAGAACAGCCACGCTAAATCAGGGAAGATTGAAATATTGCATTCTGGTCAGTGTCACTGCTCATCAGGGATGAATTTGCATCCTGACATACAAGATTTGTTCAAATTAGGTTCACACACTAAGTACTAACATAGATCCCATGTATTTGTCCAAAAGTTTAAGAGTTACATGCCGTAAAACAACTTCATAAAACTTACCTAGAGAAGCCAGGTCAGAATACTGTCCACTAAGAAGAAACAAATCCACTGCAACCTGTTGTCCTGAGCAGTCCAAGGCTAACTTCTTGTAAAAATCAGTTGATGGTGTCAGGTGTATGTCCTGTTAACACAAGGGAGTATTACAGCATACTAAGGAAATTTAAGAGTCACATATACACTGCTCGTCTTCAGGGGCACTAATAATTGCTTCAGTGATAACTGATTTTGGTAACATCTTTAAAAATCGGGTCATTAATATGCATTTATAGTATTTGTTTCCCACCCCCTAACTACTTCAGCAAAGAAAGGTTAACCCAAGAGGAGAACCATAAAATTCACCTAGAACAGGCAATTCCAGAGTCATATATATGCACAGAACAGGGCTGTCAGTCCTGTTAACCTGTTTTGTTTTCCTAACCTTTGCAGTTGCTCTTTGGTTTGGCTCTTCTCGTGATTTCAGTGCTCCCATTCCCACAGATGGAAGCTGTGTCTGGAAAACAGAGATTCTACCTCCAGTGGGGGACATCAGTTTAAAGGCTGCCTGTAATGCAGGCCCAAGAGCACTCTGAGTTTCCAGGGACTTGGTAAACATCTGTGGCAAGCTCCTCAATAGATCTTGAATTAGCTGCAATTTAGAAAATAAAAATATATTAAAACTGAAGTCTTAGGAGTTTTCTTCTTCACAGAGCTGATTACTAATGATACATAAACATGTATTAATGCTTCCAGTATTAAGGCAGTAAATAAAAAGCCCTAGCAGAAGTCAAGTACTGTCTTGTTTCAGGCTGTTAAATGTTCAGTCAAGCAGAAATTAAGACTTTTCCCACTTGAAACTTGTCATTTAAACTGCAGATACTAAGCAGCATTAAGTAACCCACAAACCATCACGCATATCTCATTATGTGAACGTCGCCTGTTATTTAACACAGTTCTTACCTCTTTATTTTCATTTAAATTTACTAATAAGTTTTCTGGCATTGGTATAAATACATCTGGAAGAAAAAAAAAAAGTGTTCACGCTTTTGTAGTAGCTCTTGTTTTTTCATAAGCACAACAAGCTTTCCCAAATTGTATTCCCCAATCATTATCCCCATTGAAAATATATAGTACCAATGTGTAAATCCATTCGAACATTGATTTTCCTCTGACAAGCATACCCATGGCTAGACTGCCATTTTAGAATAGCAGCCAAAAGCACTGAAGGATAGTAAAGCTTGAGTAAAAATGCAGAAGATTTTCTAGTATACAGTCTACCCTGCCCCTTAACGTAAGTGAAAGGTGGCTGGAAAGTCAAGTCAGAACATCACTAAACATCAGTCACTAACAGCCCATAGCAATTTACCGAGCATCGTTATTTCATCTACAGCTCTAACAGACAGTTACGTTGTACAGACACAAGTCAGGAAGGCCGTTTGCATGTTTAAGCCATGAGCAGCCACAGCACCGCTCGGACGTCAGGAGCTTCGCAAAGGAACCCAGACACATGATGCCTCTACAGCCACTGCCAGAGAGGCAGATGACCTGGTCTACAAACTCCCACCAGATCAACGTGTTTCTAAAAAGCCTGCAGTCATTAACAGATGCTAACGACAGAAGTTATTTCTGCGTACCTTCAATATCTGACACTATAAGCATCTGGGGCTGGGAGAGACCTTCCTGAAGACTGTAGAAATGGATTGTGCTGTCAAATGTTATGAAGCCTATTTTTGTTCTAGTGTTCCCAGGAAGCCTAAAAATCAAACATATGGTGTTCAGCAAGATGAAATTTCATTTAGGCAAGCAATTCCTCTTTTTAAATCTAGATCCACTGCACCTATGGAAGGTTGTTACATAGTAGTTAGCTTAACAGCTATATTGCAACAGCTTAACTATGTCATTTTGGAGAAAAAAGGGAGCTCACAGTACAAACACCTAGTAGACATCCAAGATTTTTTTTTTTTAAAAGACAGTTACACAAATGGATTAATAACATTTAGAAAGAATAGGTGTTTCTAGAGAGAGCAACAGGTGTTTGTACTTTTTAAAATTAAAACCTTATCCTAGAACCTAACCCTTCAGAAGTAAAAGCACACTGTGCCAAGACAACTGTGAGAAGAGCTTTGTCCTCCTTAGCACTGGACCTCAAGGACAACTCGCAGCCCCATTCAGAAGTTCAGCACAGCAGCCCTTTCAGAAAGGAATGACACGTGAGAATCCCGTAGCGAGTCACCTTTCAGCACTTTCCAGGGCTAGTCAGGCAGAAAGATGGGCATCACCTCTGCTGGATACCAACCAGTCAGAAATAATATACAACCCCAAGAAAGAAAGCAGCTGCAAAAATACTAAACAGTACCTATGTACATTCTAATAGCTGGTTTTTTTTTCTTTTTTAATTAAAAGCTAATTAGATGCATGTATAAAGGTACAGTGAGTACTTATCTACTTCTCAGCTTTTGAAAAATACACTTCAAAAGACAGCTTTAATATGAAACGTGTTCCTCTTTGGGATTGGTGAAGCAGACAGGAAAGACCCAGACTAAGAAATATGCCTCAAAATTACCCCATATACTGGTGCAGCTGTGACAGGAACATGACCACAGCTTTATATTGTATTTCCGTACAACACTGGCCATTGCCAGCCAGCTAGGAAACTTCTTCTACGTAGACATTAACACGACACTACTTCCTACAAGTTTCATAAGACTAAGGAAAAGAGGACATTAAGGACAAAAGAATTACTTACAAGTCAAGATTGTCTAACAAGGTCTGGCAGACTGTGTTCAAGTATCCTGTCTCTATTGCATTATGAGAGACATCAAACACAAAGAGGTACACAGGTGGCTGAGGTGGACGGAGCTGAACAAAAAAAAAGATTAACTTTCAAAATGACATTTATTCGACTGGGATAATCCCACTGCAAGTTTAAATTGTATTAGAACAGTATACAAACAATAGCTAAGGTTTCTAAATGCATTTAACTTCTTTGGTAATTCTGTCATTGTGACTTCCTTTCAAAAAGCCCACAAACACCTACATACCCTGCACATAGAACTTTGAGATCATACATGTTTAAAGTGACAACCTATCCAAAGCAATGCTCAAAGCTTCTCAGATGCACTCCCTAAGGCAGCAGCTGCCATACTAAACTGGAACACATCCTCTATAGCAAGGATTTTTTTTCCTACTTCCCTCTGGAGACAAAACAAAGGGAGAGAATAATCAAGTGCAAGTAAATCCTCACCATGTATTCAGATGGAGCCATAAATTCAATAGTAGCATTCTGGACTTCAGGTCTTTTATGAGGTTCTCCATAAACTCTGGTCACAGGATTATACATGAATTCTTCAGGAACTGTGCAGATAAGTTATGCATCATTACTTCACACTAGCATCAGCTTTGCTACATCTTAAAACAACAACTCCTCTGCGCTTTTGGGGCAATGCTTCTTGTAGAACCATACTAGGTGTGGCACCAACTTTGTCAGCTGCTGGGGTACCTTGGGAGACCCCTTCAGACTCACTGTGGGTCGCCAGTGACACCACTGTCTTTGCTGATGGAGAACACTTCTCCTGTCACAGCACGACAGGCGATGAGCCACAGTACAGATATGGCCATAAATATCACAGTCTGAAAGCACGAGTTGTGAGAGGTCAACCACAGCAGTAAGTGCATTTAAAACCTACCATCATTCACTCTGTAGCACAAATTGCATTTCCATCTCCTTTGGTCTAGAAAGCTGACAAAAGGGTTAATGTATGTCCGGCAGGAACGGCACCTCACAATGGTACTTGACGTGACCACTGGCAATTGCTGGAAGAGAAAAGCTTCCTGCTTTAAAGCATCAACACTACAGCTATTCATCTATGGTAACAATCCACACTGTGCTTCCTGCCTTGTCAAAGCACACCTCTGCATTTTTCTGCATCCACACAGCATCCCTACAAGATTCTTTAATAATAATACTGGTCAGAACCCAGCCGTAACATTTCTGGCTGCAGATTCTCCCCTTTCAAGCCCATGCAGCCTTGAATTTTACATTGATGGTATAAGGTCAAGATCTACATGCAGTATAGAACAAAGATTGAAATAAAAAAAACACCGTATTTGGAAGATCCCTTTACTCATGAAAAAAAGCAATGACTAAAAGATGCTAAATTCAAAGTCTCCAGGGTATTTGAGGACAGTCAAACCCCTTTAACCTTGTTAATGCTTAACTAAGTTAAGAATGGGTTTGGTACAGGCAATCAATAACTATAACTGTTACCTGACCTGACCAGCTATTCAAGAATGGTATTCACGTGTTTTTGAGGTCTGCGTTTTTTGTTTGTTTTTTGTTTTTTTTGGTTAAGAACTGAGGCTTGAAAGTTTAAAAATGGCAAGGAGAAAAACCTCAAATACATGATTTGTATGGAACAGGGAAATGTCAGCTGCCAGGGTGGTTTTTCTTTGTTAAGATTAGCCAACATAGTTGCCCTGGTTTTCTAATTCATACTCCAACTCTGGACTATAGGGAAGGCATAGTTTATATTTCAGCACTCAAAGTTTTAAATATTGGTCATACCGATAAGTCTTTGAAAGGATGAAGCAGGAGCCCCAAAGGAAGTTTGGCTTTATTCAGTAAGGCCTGAGTTTGAGGAATGTTGGTCAGGGTACAGCGGAACAACCTACACAGAGGACAAAGGGTTTCAGTGACTTTCAGGTAATAAAATGATTTCAGTAGCATATAGCACTCTTTGTATTTTCCAGAGCTGGGAAAAAAAACAAACAAACCACAACAGCAACTGGAGATGTGCTTTCAAAATACCTGCACTAGAACATGTCTGGTTAATTAATGCTATCTTACACACTCAAACACATTTTGACAACCTCTTAAGGCTTTAAAAATGTTTCCCAGATGATTTTTCTAAAAAGTACATGTGAATCTTCCTTCTTAAAAAAAAAAAAGTAAAAGAATGTTGCTCACAAAAAAAAAAGCTACAGCTTCTGATACCACATTCAATTGAACCAGCGCCGTTGGTTACACATGATGTTAGAAATTAAGGGATGGTTTAAAGAGACAAAGACAACAGCTAATAACCAGTTATCAATGACCTGGAATGCGTGATGAACGCATTCCACATCATCCTCCCCACTTCGAAACTTAAACCATCTTCCACCTTTATCTTAACGCAGTGAAGCCCATTTTCAATGTCTTCTACTCACAAAACTGACAATATTTTGTAAAGTCATGTTTACAACTGGGGATTTATTCCTTTTGACAAGTGATAGCAAATGGATAATCTTACTCTGGATTACAGTTGAGCTTCTGGATGTCTTCATGCAGGTTTGGGACAGGAGCCTTTAAGAGGGTTGTAGGAAGAATATTTCTTTCTTGAAGAAGATTCACAGGTCTTAATCCTTCCTGCTGTAGACTCAGGCTGCCCATAGATGCAGTTAAGTGATTAGTGCCTAGGGGAGGCTAGAGTCAAACAAAATTTCACAAATTAACACTGATTATTTGGACAAAACCCAGTTCGTTTAAAAAGCAGACATATTTACCTTTCAAATTTTTTGTTTGTTAATTTTCACTGTATTACAATATGCTTAGCAACACTACTTGTAATACAACAACTTGGGCTTAGGCATGTAACATAATGAGAACAAAACCACCACACATTTGAGAAAAAAAAAAAACAACACCTTGAAATACAGAGGCCTAGCTGGCAAAAACGTTGGTCAGTTTGCTTTGAAAGTACAGAAGAAAAGCATGCTTCAGCTAACAATAATAGTGACCTGAGGGAAGAAAAAGATACCCATAGGTGCTGAGAATTTTAGAAGGCTACTATTCCGAGCTGATCTGAGAATTACGCACTTCAGAAGAGCTGGCACAGCTTTTCCAGAGTGGTATCACAGTGACAACAGAGGCCTTAATTTCTGGCTATGTCTATCACCTTGAGGAAATGACACACAGCGAACCATAACCCAGACACACAACGCAGACTGCCAATTTTTTCTTTAGCATTGAGGTAGTAACATGGAGACAAAAACCAAAACAGAAAGAACTTCACCTGGTGGAAATGTTTTGATCCATCTGGATACTGCAAAGCAGATGCTTGCAATCCTGGAGCTCCAGGTGGAGAAGTATTTTGGTAGCCTGGAGGCAATGCAGGGTAAGAATAGCCAACACTTCTATTCATCTTCAGATTTGCAGGTGCGGGAGAGGTATGTGGGGTTGCTAGAAGCAGAAAAGACAGACATAGTTTGAGCTCTTATCCTGAAACCAGGGCAATTGTCGAACTGCAGCTGCTCAATGCATTATTACAGCAGATGGGCTTTCTGTTGTTTCATTTCTACGGGTAAACAATTCACAGCTTTGCAAAACGCTAACTGCATTACGATACTCACATGCAAAGACAGGCCAACTGTCAGTACTTCAGGTATCGTACTTAATTCAAGACAGACATTGGACAAAGTGCATATGCCTGCACCTAAACGCCTGAGCTTCACCTTTCCCAAACTCTGAAAAATTATTATTTAATGGTAAACACTTTTAATTCCAAACCTTACCCATGAGGCCACCTCCTTCTATTGCATCATAGCTGTTCTGGACCACAGACCCATCGCTAGCACCAGATGTAGCATCACCTATTAAAACAGATAGTCCATCAAAATTTTAACACGTTCCTAAGAAGCTGCAATGAGGTAAGTGAGACGCAATTCTCATCGCTGGATGAGCACGAAGATTAGCATATAATGGATCGACATTGTCTCCAGATAAGTTTAACTAAATACACATCTTAGGCTATTTCTCACATGTGCTTCCCCTGCTGGCATGACCTTGAAGGGCGTTCATGAAATCCCACAAACCTCCTGATGGAAAACAACTGAGGTTCACATTTCTGGTTGAATGATCTTTTAAGATTACTTTAGTTTAGACATTCTTCACAAATTCCGAGCTAATAGCATCAGGGCACTCCTCATTCTGATCAGAAGAATCATAGAATCATAGCATGGCTTGGGTAGGAAGGGACCTCAGAAATCATCCAGTTCCAACCCCCCTGCCATGGACAGGGCTGCCAGCCACTAGCTCACTAGATCCAACTGCCCAGGAACCCATCCAGCCTGGCCTTGAACACTTCTAGGGATGGGGCATCCACAACTTCTCTGGGCAGCCTGTTCCAGCACCTCACCGCTCTCTCAGTCTCTGTATGATAGCTGCATTTTTCCAAGACTCTTGGAATTTAGGCACTGAGTTCCCTGAAGTACTTTTCCCACTGATAGCACATGGAAACACCGAACTCCCTTCACTTATATACACCTAGTCCAGTGCTGTTTACCCAACAGCAGCAGTTCTGATATGGTCACATACCAGTCAAGATACAAATTCCACTTGAGATAAAACCTTGAAATCGAGAGAGTGTTCCTAAAGGACAACCTACTGTAAGCTTGCCATGCCTAAATATACAAACCCAAATCCCATTGTTGAGGGGAAGGAGGTACTACATTTACATTGTATTATCATTGTATTATCATTAAAATCTTCAGAGAAGACCCAGTGGGAGAACTGAATTCTGCTATTAACAAACAGTTAACCTACCTAAAACAAAACAGTTCTCTCTCTCCAGAGCCCTGAAAATGTCTGATTTCTTTATTATAATAAAAAACCCTAAATCTGAATATACTGTTCTGGTACATCACAGCTACCACATACAAGAAACTGTCAATCTGAGCATGCAAGGTGCCAATAGAAGATGTTTGACAGAACAAACTACCTTACGCGTACGTAGAAATGAAACTGCCACACGGTCCCATCTAGTATGACCACTAAACGCAACACAACTGCAGGTCTGTTGGATACAGATGAGATCTTAAACAATGGCATGTTTGTGCAGGGCCCACAGGAGACAGAGTCAGGTGTCTGTCTTCAACAACTGACAGCATTAACAGCCTCTAGTCAGTGCCTTCTTCAGGAAATGAACGAACTCTAGATACATGTTCCACTGATTTTACGCAGAAAGGATGGGACATGGTTGTAATGTCTGAAATTATTTCTCACCTTCTTGACTTGCAGCTGAATTTAGAGACTGGGCATGAGGTGCTCCTCCTGTCACTGTTGATGGCCTACCCAGAGGTGGACCACCAACTGGTGGAGGTCCTAAAGGTGGCCTTGAGGGAGGGTGGAGAGGAGTTAAAGGCTGAGTCACTGGTGGAGGTGCAGATCCTGTACAGAGATTCATTTTTAGTTCAACCCAACTAAAAAAGCCACAGAAAACTTTTAAGAAAACATGCAGACTGAACCCTAGATATTCCTCTTATTTAAATGATAAACAGCATGAGAGACATAAATCCTAGTATGCATGCGAAGGCTCTACAACTTCAGATTGTTTCTGCCATGCTCCTGACACAACAGGTTCCTGCAGCTGTTATCCACAATCAATAACTTTCAGTTATTTGTGCAACTCTTGGCAAGAATTTTCAGAGGTACAGAAAGCATCCTGAATTCAATTATAAAGTCTGGATTTCGTGAAGTTATCGTACAGTCACATCAGACAGTGAATAATGAGCTAGAGGAGACTAAAACAGGTTCCTGCTGACCGGATGCTCATCTTCCACTCCAATAATCTGATGCAAAACAGCAAGGTATAGATTCGGAGTCTGTAAGAGGCTGCCTAAGGCTGGGCATGCAGGCAGGCAGCTGGCAGACCTTCATTATAAGAACGAGCACGATCCGCAAAATGAGATAAATTCATTTTAGCAGTGATCGCTTTTCCACAAAAAGCACTACCAGCACACAAGAGGCTAAAACAGAACACAGGCTGCCCAAGGGCTAATCCCTTCCATCTCACTTTCAGAATTCTTTCTAAAGACTGACTACTATTATTTGTTGGTGAAAATCTGAAGTTGGGGTGAAGGAAGCTTTTTTTTCACCAAGCCTCTGTTTACAACACCACAGCATGTTCTCCAGCTTTCTTTCCAGGCTGTGCTCGAGTTGTTTGCGTCATCCCTACTGAGGCCATTCTGAGAACTACCAGAATGCAGTGAGTAACTGAAAAGTTAGCAAGATTTTAAACTGCAGAAGACCACACTCACTAAACAGGACTGCAGTTTTCAGCTATGAAGTCCACCAGTCCTCACTTGACTGAAGCCCACAAACGCTCCAACAAACATCCCGAGGAAAAGAAAACACCACAGGAACAGCATCACCCACACACAGCTTCCCAAAACGACACACTGTTCAGAGACCACCTGCCTCAGCACCCAACCAAAATAAAAGTTTGCATACAATTCCAATTTCTAATTCAAAGAAGCCATCCCAACATTTACGATACGCAATTCCTCAAGTATCTGTTTTGACAGCCTAGTTCCACAAACAAAAGGCTCCTACTGTGCAAATTTAATGTATAAGTTAATATATATATAAGTTAAGATTACCTGGCTTCATATAGCTGTTCTGAAGTGCAGGACCCCCTGGAGAAGCAGCATATTGGTAACTTCCTGGAGGATTTGTGTTTCCTGATAACGACAGCGGTGGCTGAGTGGAGCCTGTCCCCGTTACAGGAGCCAAATGGCTCGTCTGGGCCCCGGCTGGGTGACCCACAGGAGCCTGGCTGTACTGCCAGTTTGAAAGCATAGGCGGGCTAGCTGCAGGGGGAAAGCCACCAGCAGATGATAGAGCAGCTGAGTTCTGCAACGCAGGCGGCAGCACTTGTGGCGCAGGACCTGTGGGTGGCACTGGTGACCCAGACAGAGGTGCCACTGGCGGCCTGCTGAGAGTCTGCCCGGGCCCTTGATAGCTGTTGAACTGGGAAACATTCTGGGAGCCGCCGTAGCTGTACTGTCCAGAAGACTGATGTGGAGGAACCTTCGCCGGTGCCTGCTGAGAGTACGACCCTGGAACTGGAGGGCTGTATCCCTGGGCATCCGATGGATGCATCATCCGATTCTGAACAGGACCTAAAGGAAGAAAGGAAACACACTTTAAAAAGTCAGCATTGCATATCGCTTCTGAAAATAAGGCACGTGCCTGGGACTCTCCTGCCTTCAGATTTTATTAGTCTCCAGGCCATAAAAGTGTTTTGGTTTTTTGTTTGTTTGGTTTTGCTTTTTATTTTTTCAAACAACCAAGTCCAATCGGCAGAAGTACTACCACAAGCCACATGAGTTTGATACTATTTTGCTACCAATGCTTAGATCTTTTTTTTTTTTTTTTTTTTTTAAACACTAACCTCAGCATTAGGCAGCTCACTAAGCAAGTGGCTGACCAAAATCCAGCCCCTGTGACTCGCACAGGGCTATTTCTACCTTCAGGAGCACCCAGCAGGCAGCAGCCCCAGAGGCTGCTCCCACACCGCTGGCAGCAGGAGCCTCCTCACATCCCAGCTCAGTCCCACTTGAGGACTGGCACCAACCTCAGCTTCAGCTTGCGGCAAAGACGCAAGCAGCCCATTTCAGCATGTCACCGCGCTGTGTCTCAACTGACAGAGCTAATCCATGAAAGGTTCTGTGGCTAATTTTAGCAAGAGCGCTATTCCTGCACATTCGGCTCACATAGACAGCCAGCTGGTCAAGAACATGGAATGAAGGGTAATTTATCCTAAAACAATCCCTCAAGAAAATAAAGCTCGATAGGTCTTCTTATGTATTTGTTGGTCAGTACAGCTGAACAAAGTTCTGATCATTTCAACAAAAAAAAATGAAAAAGATTAACTCAGAACAGCACACAGCACTGGCAGAGCACTACCAGGTTTGTTTTACACAGGGGTACACGGACAGAATTCTGCAAGGCTTCCAGTGCAAGGAGAGCTCCACCAGGAAGGATGCTGTTGGAGGTTGTTCACACTGCCACCACAAAACAGACATTCTGAGGGAGAGATTTGAGGGAAATCCTTCCCAGCAGAATACACTAGATAATCCCTGCCACAGCCAGACACGACGTATATAAACGTATATAAAACATTACAACGCTGTCCAGTGCTGTGTCATTCATTTCAGCCAGTCATATTGGTGTGGGTTTTTCCTCCTACACACACACACTCTGAATACTGGAAACATTCCTGCACACAGTTATTCATCTCAAACCAAGAGATCATCTTCATGGTTTAGGCTTACGATTCTTTCCTGTGCTACTTTACAGATAATAATTTTGAACCTAAAAAACACAGAAGTATTTAATTTCCCAGACGTGAAAGCTTTGCAAGATTCTACACTCACATTTTCAAAAGCATGCCACAGGGATGAGCACGTGGACATGTATTCCGCACACATGAACTGGCAATAGCTGCCACCAGAATGCAATCACACCATTTCACCTGCTGCCAGAAGACAGACAGCTGCTTTCCTAGCTGTCTTTTCCCACTGAAACATCCCAGTTAAATTTCAAGAGGGGAGGAAGTTCACATTTTCAAGTTAAAGTACCTTTGAACTCAGGCACGTACGAGGGTGAAATCAGCTAAACAGAGCACGCAGAACTACCCAGCTAGGGCAAACATCGCCACTGCGCTCATCACCCCCTGGAGGGCCTGAGGGTGCCGTGCAGACAGCTGGCACCCTGACCACCGCGCATCCCCACACTCCCTGCACAGCCAAGGTTCCACTGCAGCGCCACTGACCTCGCCCTCGCCCTGCCTCTGTTATTTGTGCATAAAAAGCACATCTGTACCGTTCTCCAGCCATGCATCTCCGTATGCCACCTGCCTTTCGGTCAGGAAACAAAGCTAGAGCCCACTGTTCTTACAGCACTGCGCACATGCCTCACTAAGTTCTAAATCAATGGTTCCTAAACAAAAACCTTGCCAAATTCATACAGTTATGACTCACCTTTGAAAATTACCCCGCAGCATATCACATGGGTTTTCGAAAATTTATTTACAAAATGAATTGTAAATTTAACTTGCTCGCTCTACAGATGACTAAGGTTTCTTATGTAATGCCAGGCCCCCGACCATATCACCCGTATGTTGATACGGCATGACAGTAAGTTGTATAAAAGATGTAAAACTAATACAAATTAATTTTATAACTTGATTGTTCACCTTAGGGCATGACTCCGTAGCCCGGTCAGGAGTATTTTGCTCTCTGTTTTCCCCATCTGAGGGATAAGATTGAGGGTGGTAAAGCAGTGAAAGTGAGGTGAAACCAGCAACAACTGACCTGGTATTTTTACAGCCCTTGGTGATGAACCAGGTTCTTAAAGCAAGGTTCCAAATTTCAGCTTCTGTCTTTGTTTGTTCACATTCAGAAGCACAACACAAAGCTGCCAACTAAACTACAGCAGGAGCCTTGAGGGGCGTGAACCCTTTCTGGAGGCCTTCCCAAGCTGCACAAAGTGCTCAGAACTTGCTATGTCACTGCTGTCGGGTGCTGTCTTGACCCGAGCCCTTTGCTGAGGCCTCTGGGAAGCACGCTGGTGCTCCAGCAGAATTCCCCGCACACTGCTGCTTCTCTCCCGTGCTGCTTCATGAAGCCAGGGACCAACAAGGAATTCAGTTTGGACCGAAGAGCGAAACCACCGCAGCAAAGCCACCAACACTCAGGATATGAGAGCCAGTAACACAAGAAAGGCTGCCACCTCACAGCGAAGGACACCTCCAGGCACACAAGGTCATCTGAAGTTTTTAAGAGCCCATGAACGGCACTGGAATGTATCCGATGGTTGCTCAATAGCTTTACAAAATAAAGAATCAAATCATTAGCGTGGGAGGCTGTAATTGAAGCTATATTCTCTGCTGTGCAGCCTCAGTGTCACCTTCTCTCCAAGCCTACTACTGAGCGCATTGCTCTCAGCAGTCACCGCCTCTCCAGCCCCCAGGGACAGCAAGGCTGAATCTGCTGAGAGCCGAGTCCAGCTGAGCCACGTGGCAAGGATCCCACCAGCACCTGACCCACTGCTTCCAGGCACGCAGCGGGCAGATCAAAGCCAAAAGCTTCTGAAGCATCACACGGCCTCAGAGTGCCATAAGGTACAGAACTAGGAGAGCAAGAAATCCTAAAAGAATTTCTCCTTGTTTTGCACCTTGAACCTACTACCTGCAGATTAACAATCTGCTTTGCAGTTGAGTGAAGGCAGAATATTGATCCTACTGAAAAACAGGCAAAGAGGAGGAAGGCTGTAACCAAGCAACCCAATGCTTAAACAATTTCCAGGTCAGCATACAGCGCTGCTGCTACAACCGTTCCCTGCCTGGCCAGGCACACGAGCCCAGGGAGTCACCGGCAGACAGGAAGGTGAGCAACAGGTTGAGAGGAAGAGCCGACACCTCTATCACAACTCACCATTCTGCTGACAGCTTGCTTTCCTCACAGAGCACCGCAAATAGCCTCACAGCACTCCCGGTACGCTACGTCATTTTCAGGAAACGTTCTTTTCCCTGTCAAGGATCACAGCAGCTTCTCAACATGGTTTAAACAATGTTAGGGATGGCCCATATGGCCCATGCTTGAACAGTCTGATTTATTCAGATGGCCAGCAAGCCGAGCCCTGTCTGCAACATACTGTAACTGCTGCTTGATCTTTCTACCTTGTATTTGCGCAACTCTCAATTTCACCTCCGGGGTTTTTACACACCTGACAGCCTGGTAGCCTGAAATTTCTCCTCCTCCTACCACCTCGCTAAGTCTGACTACACCGCAAAATCAGCGCGCACAAACCATCCCACTTGCTTACGCCATCCACTACCATTCCTTCTGTGCATCCACAGCTTAGACCACAAACTCTCCCGAACAGAGGCTGTCTTCTCAGAATGCAATTTAGCCGCTTCCCAAAGTGCTGATCCCACAAGCAACTACACAGTTGTTCTAAGATGCCATCTTGTAGATGGCTTGGAGAAGAAGCAATAAGCACGCTGCAGAGGAAGAGGGGGAGGACGAGTCAAACCATTTAATCACCCATGCACAAAGCAGAAAAATCAAAAGATCCCATTGTAACTGAACTGCTTACGATGCAGCATGACTTCTGAAACATTAAGCATCCAATCAAGGAATGAAGCACAGGGGATGCTGTAAGTGCACGTGTAATCAGGAAACACTTTCCAACAGCGCAGATTTGCACACATGCAAAGCAAACAGAGACAAGGCTTGCCTTGTGTTTCTTTCTTCCTGGCTTAAGAGGTCAGCCAGCTATTCAGTTTCACCTTCAACATCTGGCTTCAAAGAGATATTTTGAGGAGAAGAAAGCAGTCAAGGCTTTCTGAGATCGCAGGGTACAGAACAAGGCAATATTGGCTTTACAAGATAAAGCGCAGCACCAGAGGCCTGAGCTCAGCAGGGTCCTGCCCCGGGGCGATAACCGGGTGCCACATGTACAGCTCGGTTGCAAAGGGCCAGACTCCAACGGCGTCCTGACTTTATCACAGCTGGGGACACAGCCCGAAGCAATGCCCAACACGAACCACTTAGAAGAGAACATCCTGAGTTTGAGGGGACCCACAAGGATCACTGAGCCCAGCTCCCGGCCCCACACAGCACCACCCAAAGCCAACCCTGTGTCTGAGGGCGGTGTCCAAACGCTCCTGGAGCTCCAGCAGCTCGGGGCCGTGCCCACTGCCCTGGGGAGCCCGCTCCATGCCCACCGCCCCCTGGGGCAGCTCCTTTTCCCAACCCCCCCTGACCCTCCCCTGATGCAGCTCCGTGCCGAGCCCTCGGGCCCTGCCGCTGTCCCCAGAGAGCAGAGCTCAGCGCCTGCTGCCCTGGGAGGGAGCTGCAAACCACCGTGAGGTAACAACACACTTCACCGAGCTAACGTAAGCAGATCTTCTGAAAGGCGCTTCCGTCTGTTTACGGGGCTGCTTGCGTCACTAAACCGAGTAGGAAGAGGCTCACTCCGTCCGAGGAACAAGCCTCCTGCAGCAGGACGCACCAGGCCACCCCTCACCGCCAGGCACGGCCCGGCAGCTCCCGCAGCCCCCCC
>VXAV01008922.1:0-48466 GCA_013399715.1 Alectura lathami | reverse complement strand
CGCGGTGCGAGGCCTTGGGCCGGGCCGAGCGGGGCTGGCGTTGCCAGGTCCGGGGTTCGCCGCGGGGAGCGGAGCCGGAGGGGTTTGGTCCGCGGTGGGTGCCCCTCCCGTGCGGCTTGTTGTCTCCCCGGTCGAGCACAGATCGTGCTGGAGATAGCGCTTTGTTCCTTGGCGTTCTTTCGTGGGGCAGTCGGTAAGTGTCCCGGGTTTCTGCCGGATGCTTCGCTCCTGCTGCTTTGCTCTCGCTCGTAACAACAGAAAGCCATTGTGCTCCTGGTCGGCGATGCTGAGAGGTAGCGGCTGTGGACGCTGAGATGTGGCGTGATGCTGCTTTCTCAGGCATTCGTAGCGATGTCAGGCTGCTTCGGGTAAATTTATTGCTGAAGCTTCAGCTTGGTGTAAGTATGCCATTGCCGGCTTCTCAAGGGGAAAAACAACAACAGCAACAACAACACAACAACCCTCCCACTTGTAAATAGAGTTTGGATTAGCTTGCACACGGCCTGAAATGGCCCATTGCCTCTGAAAACAGGCATCAGGGTTCCAGTAATGAGCTTCATTACCCTTCCTCACCTGCCTGACTGTGAGCATTTATTTTAATTTTTTTTTGTTTTTGCTCTTTCTGTGCAGAGCCCTCTGGGGCTTTTTGCAGGCTTTCGCTCTCTGGAGGTACCAGCCTCTGTGTTTGCCGTCTGTTGCATTAATCTTTTATGATTATTTGGCAGTTTCTTTTTAGTCCTGCCTCAGATTTCACTTTGATGTTTTTGATTTCAAAAACTGCATCGTAATACTGTGTTTTAATCTGCAGGCGTCTTGCAGCTTTCTTGTGTAGTTTTTTGGCATGTTGTAATGATCTGCCAAGGTTTGTTCTGAGCCTTATTTCTTCAAAAATAACCATTAAGATCGAGAATAATTTTATGTTCATGCTCCAGTGAGGCCTCTTTGTTTAAAATAAGTTCAGAAACTGCTGCAGTAGGCCCTTCCGCAAGACTCTGGCCTGAGGACAACTTTTGTGAGCTGTACTGCAGCTGAAACACTTAATCAGCTGCTTTTGGACCTAATGTGCATGTTGCAGGGCTGTCTTCACAGGTAAATCAGTTATTTTGCTATTTCAGATGTGGTTAAGATCAATGCTAACTTCAAATAGAGCATTTCAGAACGAAAGGAGCAATAGCACTAAGCACATGTTGTACAATGCATCATCTTTCTGTTTTTCAGCCCAGTTAGTAGCAGCACTCTGTGATTACTCTCTCTGAAATCTCAGATGACTTGCTATCAAAAAAAAAAAATTAAAATATCCAAGGAAAATCTACGCTGTTAGCTTGGTTTTGGGCTCTATTACTTTCCTCATCTCCTAAAGCTGCATCAAAATGCGGTTTTGTGTCACAGGCTGAACTTGCAGCTCATGGTGCCAGTACCACCTCGGCACAGTGCAGTGTTTCCAGCTGTTGCTAGAGGTGTGTAATTGGGTGTAATTGGCTGCTGCTCCATAATTATTCCATAAAGGGATTTAAAGCTCTCTTTACAATCCTGATGTCCTCTTATCTAAAGGTTCTCAGACCTGAGAAGTAAGCGTTATTGTAATCGATTCTGGAATGGAGTAGTGAACTTGTAGCCAGAAAAATGTGGCTCGAGTAGGGAAAAATTCCCTGCTTTTTGTAGGAAGAATAAAATCCCTGCTTTTTAGAATAAGAAAGAGCTGTGAGCAAGTTTGCTTGCTCATCCCTTCTGCCAGCAGGGTTGTCTGCAGGAGGCTGTCTCGAGGTGCTGCCTGGCTGACAGCGCTCCCCAGGAGTTAGGAGTGAGGCTTTGCTTGTGAAATAATGTTAGCTGGGTTTGTTTGTTAGACATGTTTGGAGGTGATAACCATCTGTTGTTGACGCCAGATAATTGCTTTCATATTTCTGAGAAGAAGGCAGGGGTAGGGAAGTTGGTGAAGTCTGTAAAATAGTCGCTATCAACAGGTTGTTGGGTGTCCGTTATGATTTCTCGTCAAAGTCTGTGTGCTCGCAACTCTTTATTTTTGAAGGAACCTTGAAATAGCCCAAAAATGATGCTGTGTGTCTTGTGAGCAGTGGCTGCCGGAGCTCTCGCTACTCTGCTTTAACCGAGCTGTGGCAGGGGCTGGGAAGCCGGAGTCAGCTCGCTGCTGTCCCTGGCTGCCGCGGCAGGGACGTGTCAGCGGCGTGCTGCAGGCTTTAGTGCTGTGGTTTGACACTGCTGTGAACTACGTGGGTGTTCCTCCTGTCTGATAAGAGGAGATTTAATATCTCTGTTCAAATATTGCTGGTGTGCTTTTCCAATTTGCTGTCAATTTTTTTCCCATTTTTATAGGAGTATTTTCCCTAAGCACTGCCAACTGACACCGAAGTGGTTTTCGTTGTATTTGGATAGCTGTTTCTGAGACCACTTCTTCTGTGGTGAAGGAAATTTAACTTGTATGATTACCACTTTGGCTGTGCTTGCAGACTAATTCCCTTCTCATTTTAATCACTGGAGTCTTGCCTCTTTGAGTGTTTTTAGTGGTGGATGAAGACTATTTACGTTGTCCCTAAGCTTCATAGAAGGAAGTGGTTAATACAGCTCAACTCTGTGAAGTTATTCTCACCTCTGTAATCTGAGCACTTCTCTTGCATCACGCTGTTTGCACTGATTTGCAGGTTATTTGAGCAGATCATTTTTCTAAGCCTCATAGAGGCTTGTCTCCATCGGTGTTTTGCTCAAGCAATAAATAAATCTGCTGACGTGTACGTCCTGCCATGTTTGCTTATTCCTGACCTTTGCTTTTTAGCCATGCAAGTGACAGTTTCAGTCATGACGTTGTGTAACTGGATGTTTGTGCCTGGACAAGCTTATTTTTATTCTTAAAATTTGCGACTGTTACAGTGGATCAGCTGCCCAGAGTGACATAGGTGGTAGGGGAGGGTTTCAGGGTTAGTCACAGAGAAGCCTAATGCCTCGTCACCTTCAGTCAGGGGAGGAGAATGTGGGCTGAACAGATTTTGTTCCAGTGCAAGCAAACGTAATTAAATCATAATGATATTTCTTCCTCTTTCAGTATTATTGCTGTGACATACCTGTTGCTGCGTGGTGGAAAACCTCTGCTCGTTGTCATGAGTAATCATCAGGGCAGATTGGGTTTGGGTCTGGTCCTGACCCGTGTCTGACTGCTTCATGCTGTGCTCCAGGTCCAGAGCTGTCCCAAAGCCATCCTGCGAGCCCCAGGACACGAGTGCTGTGGCAGAGGCTGTGCTGGCATGCAGGGCAAGCTGCCCTCAGCAGCCCAGGGCAGCGTCCCAGAGACCTGTCCTCGAGCTGCCCTGGGCGTTAGCAGGAATTAAGGGCTCCAGCACTGAGGAAGTTGCCCTTTAGTCTTTCAAAAGATTTTCGTGCTAGGTTCTAATACGCTGTGTCAAACTGGTGCTTTCAGTGTGACTATCCTTACCTTAGATAATGAGGAAGTTTAGATGATAGTTAAGAAATCAATTGCTCATGGCTGCGCAGTGACCCTAGTGACAGCGTACGCTCGCATCTCAGCGCCTTGCTTTAGGACCAGCGCACTTGGTAGCGTTAGGGTGACGGACCGGGTGATCGTAAGGGTCTTTTCCAACCTCACTGACTCTGTGAAGCCCTGGCTGTTCCCCCTCTGCGCTGTGTTCTCTGAACATTCAAGGTGTGAGAGAGAGCTCCCTCAGAGGCTGCTGCTTGCGGCTGCCCGCTAGATCCTGCGGCCAGGCTGCGCAGCCTGGTCCCGTCCGGCCGCTTGCTGTCCCCCAGGACCGGCACGGTGCCGTTCTTACCACACTACAAAGAATGGGATCTTGCAGAGTCCCGGGGCTTCATCCTGCTGTCGGAGGGCATCTGCCTGCAGCTGGTGCCATCCTGACCGTCCTCACCTCGCTTCTGTTCCTGAGCCTAATCTGGAAGAATTCAGGCAGGAACGCCGTGTTCCAGAGTCCTGGTTTGAGATCAGTACAAACATGTAAGCTCTAGGTTGTGGCAGCCTGTGTGAGACGGTACGAGGGGTCGCAGCCTTTAAGCAGCAGTTCCAGTGCTGCGGGCCCACTGTGAGGCCAACAGACAGGAGATGTGCAGACAACAGCCACTTACTGTCGTAAAACTTCCCTGGATTCAATTGAGTAAGCGTCTTATAACGTCTAACGTGCTGTGTTTTCTGTCTGTTTCAGACTATACGATTCAGATATGTCCTTCATATTTGATTGGATTTACAGTGGTTTCAGTAGTGTATTACAGTTTTTAGGTAAGTTTTTCTTATTTTTTTTCCTGTTATTTTTGTATGGGATATGTTAACCTCTGTGTTCTTCACATAGTGACTGGTTAAATAATAATATTTATTTTAGTGTCTATTCAGTGTCTCTCAAAACAAAAAAAAGGGTTTCACTTACCACTACTGAGTGTTTCCAGAGCCTACTCTCCACTCAATCTTACATTAATCCTTTAACCTCTTGAGCAATTACATTTTCTTTCATGAATATAATAGACTTGATCTTTAATTACACTAGATTTAAGCTGGTGTAATTCAGTTGGCTTTCATAGAGCTTCTCCTGATTTTTCTCTGCCATAAAGAACTGGACTCAATTATTTTAGTTCAGTTCTTTTGCACACAGGGATATCACTTGAGAATTCAAATGAGGGACCATCTACAGTTCAGCAGTGTTTTATTGTGTGACTGATGTCACTGAAATTCGTGTGAATATTAGAATTTCCACTGACATCCTGAAGAGCCTCAGGAAGGTATTCCCTAGCCTAAACGTCTGCAATCCGTGTTGATCCAAGGTAAAAAGGGCAGTTTACAAGTTCCAGGGATTCTACTGAAGCAAATAAAGAGTTTGAGACTGCTGGGTCATGGCAGGCTGTGCCGCCTGCATTTTATCAGTTGAAAGTTTAAACTTTTTTGCTTAATGTTAGACCCTTGGCCTGGTATTGAAATATTAGCCAGTGAAATTTTAACCAAGTTGACTGATCTTTCTTATCTCCTCTTACTTAGTCGAGCAGCGATTACTGCACTCTGGCTCACTTTCCTATACCTGCACATACAAAGTCTGATTCTACTGAGAGATACTGGAGCTTGCAGTAGAAAGGAGAATTACTCAATCTGTCCCTCTTCTTCCAGAGGGGGGGAAAAAAAAAAACAACTTCCCCTCTCATGTACATCTTCTTCATTTGAAGAAGACTGATGGTAACCTTTGGGATACTCTGCCGTTCCCTGTGCTGTCCTGACAGGAGGCCAGTGAGCTTTATGAAACACATCTTCTCACACACATGCATTTAGAATGCACAAAGAATCCTTTTATAGATACTCTGCTTTTAATGAAGCTAAGAGTTGCAGTACTACTGCTAGTTCTTGCATTTTGTGATTGATGCTCTGAAAGTGTGAGGAGTTCCAGAGAAAGCAGTGGCATCCGCTTTGGGAGCGAATGCTCCCGGATGTCCAGTCTGAGAGTGGTAAAAGTGCTGTTGTTTTAACATAGTTTAGTGGTGTTTCGTTTAGCTTGTCAGGTAAGTGTAAACTGGAGTTTCTCCTGTGCCATGATCCATGAAAATGCTTGTTCCCTGCTCTGCCTACAAACATCGCTAGTTTGTCCAGTATCCTGTAGTTTAATAGTTAATGTAATTTGGGTGTATGAAAAGGAGAGTTTGGGAAGTAAGAGTTATAGCTGAAAAAGAGATGTGAAAACATGCTGTGCTAGTAGAGTTCTTACTTGTAGTAAAAAAATAAATAAATAAATAAATAAATAAAAAATGGGGGAAAGGTGTTCTTAATGAAATAAGCTGAGGAATATGAAAGAATATTCTTTTGTGCATGTTGTAGAACATGCCCTGGTGGAATGCAGTTCCAGAGATTAGCTTAAAGACGGGGGGAAAGGTGAGCAAACAGCAGCAGTGTAAAGGTCAGGCAGATAGAGGCACATGTGACTGTGGAGTGCAGCAGCATCCAGGGGGGTGGCTGAGGAACCCCCTGTGGAACAGTGTTATTTAAAATGTCACAGAAATAGAATGTGTATGAGGACAGCACATCTGATGAGAAGTTGCCACCAGTTTAGCGCTCACCAGGCAAAAACTGGGCAGGATCTTTCTCATCAGAAGTCTTCCTCATTAGACTAAGCGCAGCACTTGTACGTGGGAATCAATATCCTAAATGGTGCACAAACCGGCAGCACCTGTGGCTCTTCAGCAGTTCCAATGTCGCTGCCAGATGCGCAAGGCGGTGTGACCCTGGGGGGCTGCGGTGGAGCAGAGATCTCCAGGTGATCTGCAGCTCTGGAAAGGAAACAGGGCTCCAGGCACGATGCTGCTGGGTCACCCAGCTCACCAGGACGTGACCTTTGAGCGGCTCCAGGGCTCCTGCTCCTGTGACACTTGGCGCAGTGTGTCTGGGCAGCGGGCAGCGTTTTGGTACCTAGTTTGCAGATCTGGAGGGTTAGTTCTTCGTGGGGGAGAATGGGTGGTGAACCCTCATGCTAAAATAGACCTCACAAAGTATTCCTGTGTCATCACAGTGGCTGTAAACTAAACCTTTCTTCGGTGTATTACGAAGTACCGCAGTACTGTGACATTATCTAGGAATTTTGTCATAACTGGAGGGAGCTGAACAAAATATGCTCTATTCCAGATCTGGGATTGTTGATATTTTTAGAGTACACTCTTAGCACAGTATCGTAGAATGGCTTGGGTTGGAAGAGACTTTCAAGATCATCTAAAGAAGATCACCTTATAAAGATCACTGTACCTGCGTACCTCCCAGGCAGTTCCACTCTCTGTGAGCAAAGCTGTCCTTTTCTAGGGCAGAGCAGGCTCCCCTGGCAAAGTTTTGTCTTGATGCGGTTGTGTGTGACACATCTACATCAGTCTTGTGCCTCTCCTCCCAAATGCCATTCAGCACCACACAGGCTGCGTGTGGCAAGCATAGCTGTGATAAGCACATGTACGAGCCACGTTCACGCTTGCTCAGGTAGGAGAGCACTCACGGATAAAGGGCATCGGTAAGTACGCTGCGGAGCTTGGCAGGTCTGTATTTTGTACTGTGACTGTACAACTTTGCTGCTGTGTTAGAAATGATGCGGGCTTCTGCTGGACAGTGCTGTGATGACAATACTCCCGCTGATTTAACTGGTTATTCAGTAGGTTATTCTTTGTTACAGGACTGTACAAGAAATCAGGCAAACTAGTTTTTCTTGGACTGGACAATGCTGGAAAAACTACACTGCTGCACATGCTCAAAGATGACAGACTGGGACAGCATGTCCCCACACTACACCCCAGTAAGTCAACATTCCTAGTTCCCTCACTAGAAAGTATTCAGAGTACTGCAGGACAAGCAGTTGCCTGTTTTTGCATCGTAAGTAATTGTGGAGAAAGGAAGGAGTTTTTGGGATCACAAACCATATTTAATTCAAAATTCAATAGTTAATTCCATGGTTAATAATAAATTCCTTTAGGATAGCTCAGGGTGATTTATTCAAAATTAAGGGGCCAGTAACAAGCAGAGTAGTGGAGCTGAGATTATGAATTACAGAAGCTGTGGGGAATTGGGACTCGAAGTATTTGAGAGCAGCTCCTCTGTGCAGCTGGAAGGTTGGCATTTATGTATGCCATTTTGATTTTCATTGACTGAAAGGTTCCTCTGTGAGTGCTATTGTGGTAGCCTTGCAGGAGGAAAAGTTCAGCAGAGGTCAGAAATGAGGACTGCTGAAGTCCAAGGAGGAGGTGAGCAATTAAGCAAGGACACAAAGAGGAGAAACCTTTGACAGTACTGTGTGTGAAATTTCATCTTTGGCAAACCAGATGCCGGAGCCACCTGTTGTTTTTTGTAGTGGGTGGGGGTAAATAATGTGTGGACATTCTCTGCTGTTTTCTTAACATTCTTAACATAGGTATTCTACATGATGGTTAATCACGTTTTGTTGTTACACAAATGTCACTGATTTTAACAGAAATTGCATTGCTCTGATATGTTTCTTGAATAACAAAATACTGAAAACAACCAAGAGAATGTAAAAGTTGTATCCTAGAAGGCTGAGGTATTACATACAGTGGAATACTGTCTAGTATGTTTATAATAATCTGTAATCTTCACAAACCGGAACATAATTCTGTGTATTTCTAGCTTCAGAAGAGCTGACAATTGCTGGTATGACTTTCACTACCTTTGATCTGGGTGGACATGCTCAAGGTAAGGGAATATGTTGACTCATTTCACTGCAGTGCATCACGTTAGAGTTGTTTACAGCCAGTTTGTGTCAGATCAGAAATAGGGCCGTGCTGCGGGGATCAGCTGCCCACACTCCATGATAGTGTTAAAAACACTCACTGCTCTGTCCCTGTCTGCCACATACTGCGCTCCCAAATACAATTGGCATGAGCTGCAGTAGAGCAGAAATTCTTGACTTGTGTGCCTATGTTGAGGAGGATTAGAAAGTTTTTGTTTCAGTACTTTGAATTTCGTATATGTTCTTTTAACCTTTGTGCTTCAAACTTGTTTGTTGGTGTAATTCTTGGGGAAACACAAAAAGGTTCAGTACATCAGTGTGCATGTGGGACAGAGTGGTGGTAACAGCAGAGAGAATGATGGATCAAATGTATCATCTCAAGCTTTGTCAAACATGAAATTGCATCCTGAAGACTGACAGTATAAGCTAAGACTTCAAAAAATTTTTTTGCTTCTTAATTACTGGTGTGCATTGCTATAAATTTTGGGCACAATTTCTGTTGTCTTTAATTTACATTTTCCCTGTAGCTCGCAGAGTGTGGAAGAACTATCTGCCTGCTATTAATGGCATTGTGTTCTTGGTGGACTGTGCAGATCATGAAAGATTGCTTGAATCAAAAGAAGAACTTGACGTAAGTTTTGGAAATTTCAAATCTAGCTTTGAAGAAATAAGCACAAATTCCCAGTATTCAACAGATCTCTCCTGTCACCTGGTATTGAGTGCTAGCAATTTCACCTTCTGCACCTTCATTTCCATCTAGTTGTGTTCAGGTTCTGTCACCCCCTTCTTCCTATTCATTACCGTATGTAGGTGAACATTTTGTTCAATATTACTCCATTTATGATATTTCCCATTTTGTGGATGAGTAATTTCTTCTATGCCAAGCACATTAAACAACTCCCATCTAATTTCACTGCACCAATTCACAGTGAATTTTTCTGCCCCTACTTCTTACAAAAGCTGAGTTTCACCAAATGATTTCATGGTATTCCCCTGTTAACATTTTACCTTAATGTAAAGCCCTAAATCAAACTATATCCTAAAATAATCTCTTCCCCCTTTCTCCTTTCCTTCGTAGTCACTAATGACAGATGAAACTATTGCTAATGTGCCTATCCTAATCCTTGGTAACAAGATTGACAGACCTGAAGCCATCAGTGAAGAGAGGTTACGAGAGATGTTTGGTCTGTATGGCCAGACAACAGGAAAGGTACCGCTCCTCTTTTTGTTAGGGGTCTTATGTTTGCCTTGCATTTCAGTACTGATTCCAGTCCACTTCAGCTGCACAAAATAAATGGGTTTTGGTTTATTATGTGCTTAGTACTTACTAGGCTTGCATGGAATGGAATGCTGGAATCTTTTGTGTGTGTTAGATGCATCTCTACTGCAACTTCTATTCTTCGTTTTCCATACCGCATTGTTCCAGAGAGAATGTAGTTGTGCTTAGTACAGCTTGTAGTGCTTGAACTTCTCCTATGCAGTACTTCTAAAGGGCAAACAAGTTTTCAGAGGCTACAGTTCTAGTGAGAACTGTAAGTCTTTCAGTAACTGACTTTTCTCATTTAAAGTGCAGATTTAATACCATTTGTTACTTAACGTATTTCCTGAAGTTTAGAAATAGGTTTACACTACTGCAGGAATCTGAGTCTGTAGGCTGTATGGCAGACTTATCTTAACCATCTTTGTGATTCTTCAGCTCTCTTTACATACAGTGTGCTACTTGTAGCGGAAGTTTGGGTACAAGGAATTAGAAAGAAGTTGCACAGAAACAAGAATTGCATAGGAATAGGAACAATTACTTCTTTTTTCTTCAATCTTTTTATTGTGTCTTGTCCTATATTTTACTACTCTGCATGCAGCCTATGAAGTAAGAATTCTGTTGTGAATCTCCAGTTGAGCAGTAGTTTTGTCACACTGTGCTGCTCCTGGCAAGCAAGCGACTTGCACCCTGACTGCGGTCAGTCCTACGATGTGTAGCAAGTGCTCTTTTTGTCTGGTTGGGAAGCTCTTAGAGCAGGGAACTGCTTCTGAAAACTGAGTATAAGCTCTGAAATTCTCAGTGCACATGCTTGCTCTAGCACTCAGGTTTTTTTTTTTTATGCTCTCCAAGTGGGGCTGCACATGAAAATGTGCTCAGAGACTGATCCTAGCATCCAACACAAGCTGAAGAACATCCACAGAAACAAGCATGGATGTGGAGTAGATCACTTCTTTGTGTGAAGATGCGAATTTGGGTTGTTCTGTCCCTTTGCAGGGCAGTATACCACTGAAGGAACTGAACGCAAGGCCGCTGGAGGTGTTCATGTGCAGCGTGCTGAAGAGACAAGGCTACGGAGAAGGGTTCCGCTGGATGGCACAGTACATTGACTGACGCCAAAATCACATCAGTACATTCTGTCCCATGTCTGAATATTGTCTGCTCCTTATTTGATCACTCAGTGTACGTAACTTGAACTCATCTGACTGTTTAGTTATAAAAGTATACATTTTCACATAATTATATCTCCTATGCTAAATTGTAAGTGTGAGGATTGAAAAATTATTTCAAGCAAGTTTGTAAGTTTAAGTACCACAACATGTTAGCTTTCTAATCCCATGCAACATTCTTCTGCAACTTTTAATTTAATGAGTCTCCAGCACCATTTTTGGACAGAGCAACTTTCCAGTACAGTATGTTTGAATGCACTTTTTAACAGCTAAAAACTACAAACGTGAAGAATATTTAATGCTTATCATATTAAATTTTTTTATGTACTTTTTTGGAACTGGTTTTATAACTTTAGAGTATATAACCATCTTTCAAGGAATAATAAATAATTAGTTGATGGATAATTGCATGATGCCTTACAGTTTTCAATAATATACTTTCTTATGCAACGTCATGCAATAAATTTAAATCCAGTTTTTGGCGACTTCAGTGGAAAATGTTTTGTTTTAATGTGTCTTAACTAGTGAGGCTGTCTGCGATCTGCAGATGGGGACTGTTTTCCTGAAACACAGAAGGCCACGAGGTAGTTTCCTTGTGTGTTAAAGAGTAAGGTGTTTCCTTCAGACTACCAAGCTGTGTTGATTTTAGGATCTTACGTTAATAGAAGATGACTCTAATCTGACGCCCTGACAACTACCACCTTTACAAGTACAAATCCTGGAAGTCAGCTGTGTTGATGCAGATCTTGAACTAATGTCAAAAGTGATCTTATTGGTACCTTGAGTTAAACCCCTGAAGTGACACAAAAAGTACAACTCTTACTGAAGAAAGAATAAGAATTGTACTGCACTAAATTACTCTGTTCTCAGTTTAATTGGATTGGGATTCTGCCGTAAGATTTGCCTGTGAAATTGCCAGAAAAAAAAAAAATTGCTATTGTTGCTTGTGAAAATTGATCCGCCCACACCTAATCGGACAATTTTCTTTTTGGTGTTTTGAGTTGGAACAGGATGGATTGTTTTCTGTGGTTTTGCCCAGAAGCTTTGTCAAGATGGCAGTTGTTGGACACCCAAGTTTGTTTCTGGGGTAAAATCTTGTTATCTTCAGCACTTGTTTGCAGACTTCTGATTGTTTTTTCCCCACCTCCCAGTGCATTAGCTCTCTGGGCAGGTTATTTTCTAAGGAGGAGCAGTGACGCACACGTATCTATTGACCTCCTGTTGACACTAGGTGACATTGCCATGGAGCTGTGGATTGCCTTTCTGAGTGCAGCAGGATGCTCTGCTCTGTGATGTAGCTAATGAAGGTGGGGTGTCAGCCCTGGAACCACCGAGGAGGGTTTGGCTTTCACCGTGTAGCGTTTCACCCTTGTGAAAGTATGAACTGCTGCCAGTGTGCTTATGGAATCCCAAGACTGGGATGACTTTTACTTGCTGTTGGAGGTCTTCTCTAAAATTCTTTGGGCCCTATTTTTTCAGAATTCCTAGCAGCAAACAAATTTCCATCTCTCTTGGTTTCATAAAGAATTTTCTCTCTTGACCTACTGGGCTTGAATCTCAGATTTAAAGCCTCCAAGCATGATATGCCAGCCTATAGCCTCTAAACAGGCTCACAACAAGTAAGTGAGATGTACTCCTTGCCCAGATCTGGACTCGTGATTGAACACCGATCATTTCCCCACAGTCCTAGGTTGTGCATCTGACTAAGATGAGTAATTCAGAACCTAGCTAAGATAGATTATAGGTGAGACTTGTTACAGCACAACCTTGTAAAAGCGTTAAGCTTAGTTTGTGTGTGGTGAGGTACGGAAGTGCGGGTATCAGGTAAATAGACCGGCAGAGAGCATTCTGCATTTGAACTAGTGCTGTGCTGCAGAGCAGTGCCTCTGTGTTGCGTAGGTCAGAACTGTAGATGAGGAATGTCATCTTCGCAGTGTGTGGACAGTGTGTGAGTCTTTGCTGCTTACAGCAGTCGTGTTTGGGGAACATGCCTTTTTTCCCCCTCTCTAGATTTTTCTGGTAATGGCTAGAATACAATTGCTAACTTAGTAGATGGTGTAAATATTAAAAGTACTTCTTGCAGTCACGTAGCAGTGTTGACGTGGGAGACTTGGGACTGTGCTGCCTGTGCTGATGGAAATGAAGCTGCAAGTGGAGATGTGCTGCTGCCCTCCTCCTCTCCGGAGTGGGGAGTGCCTCCAGACCACTCCCATAGGCTGAGCCATTTTGCGGGCATCGGGAGAGAGCGGGGTGCTCTGCAGCTGCCGTTCCACCAACTGTGAATAACGTGAGCAGCAAGGAAAGGGGTGATAGCCTGAAGAGGTGATACTGCTTTAACGGTGTGCATTAAGGGTAGTTCGTAGTGACATGGACACGCTCAGATTTCGTCATACTGTGAGATGCTAGTTTAAATGTGGTTGTAATAAGGGCATGAAGAAATTTGGACCTTTTGGTTTTCTGTCTGGGTGTTGCAGTAGTTCGTGCTGTGGGAACAGCTGAACAATGCTCGGCTACACACACCAATAATGTCACTGTGTGCTCAATAAGAGGAAATACTTCTGTAGTTTACATCCCATTGTGCACATGAATGTGAATGGGCGTCGTGTGTCTTTGTGTGAAGACTTTATTAATAGAAAAATTTAAGAGTTTTTCTGGAGGTTTCCATCCCCACCACCTCTACATCTCCCTGTTCATCCATTTTGGAGGTTGCTTGTTCCTGCGGTTGTGTCCAGTCTTACTTATAAAAGAAGTTGACATCTGAGTCTGACTCCTATGAATTTTTTTTGCACTCTTGACTATGCAGATTTCAATTAAACATCACGTTGAAGAATGTGAAAAAGAAAACTCATTAATAAAGGTGTTATTTATGAAGTGTCTCAAAGTTGTTTTTACACCACAGCTTTAAGATAAACGAGTGCATTTCTAAGATCCTAATAACAACTGCTGACCAACTTCACTGCAGTGACCCCGTACAGTAGCATCTGCAAGTTGAATAAGATTTATTTTGCTTGGATTTAATTAAACTTTGGTTTCTGTATGTACTGTTTAACTGAGAAGCATTGCTATGTTTCAGTCTTGGTGTAATACATTTTTGAGCAACAATTGTTGGCGTTGGAGAAGGGATGGATCTTTGACTTCCCTCATCCGCTCGCCAGACCAAGATTATTTCATGAAGTGTATTATCTAATGCTGTATTCAGTGTTCAGGTACTGTCTATGATGTGCCAAAGATGGCCTGTGGCATTCACTGGATATAATACCTGCATGGATGTGAGCTTTATTGTATTTCAATAATTGGAGTTCAACATCAAATAGAGCATTTGACATCTGCTTATTTATAATTAAATTCAGCTCAAAAAAATGGTATTGTTCTTCAGTGCCAGTGAATTCACAGGTCTGCTTAAAGTAGAATTGTTCTCTCTTGTTCTCCCTTGTTTGTACTGTCGGCATATTTGGTTGTTACCAGCCAAAGTCCAATATTTCTACTGACTTCAACATGCTCGAATTCAGTGTAAATAATGTAAGCATTGGGCTTTGGCGTATTAACAGCAGCCTAACCCATTGGCTGTCGGTGGGGACGTGTAGTTTATTTGCACTTAGATAAACCACTTTTGCACTAGTATCTCAGTGTGGAACTAAACATTTTCTGTTTTGAAATGTGAGTGCTCTACATGTTTAAAAGCATAATTTATATAATAAACTGCAGAAGAAAAGCTAAAGATGAAAGTGGTCTTAAACACGTTCTTCATGTGGTGTTTATTATTACTGTGTTGTCACAGCCCATGCTTGAAATTTAAGTATCAGGAGTAGAGAATAATGTTCTGTCTTAGAATTTGAAGAGAGGGAGTTTTAAACAGGATCCAGTTTTGCAGGCAGATGATTCCTGTCTGAGAATCTGGCGGACCTCGAGGACTTCCACTGTTGGTGGGACACTGTCCGGTAGGGATTGCCGTGGGTTCAGGTGCTCACCGACCTTCTTTGCCTGTGTACCTGTTGTGTTTGACACGGCCCCCAGCAAAGCTCGCTGACCTGCTGTCACAGAGCGCTATGTTCCAATTATTTCTTGCTTGGCTGCTTTTGAACTAGAATTGGAAGATCATGAGGTGGTGAACAGGAATGGTACAATACTGATGAAAACGTATCTCTTGTTCTTACGACGTCATTCCTTATGGTAAGTGTGCCATCACAGTAGGAAATTTGTAATAACGTTTACAGCCTTTGATGCAATTTTCATTCCAGGATCTCAGAGATTTCTACGTGCTAATGCTGCCTCACCATCCTTGTGATGCAGAGAGCTCTTGTCCGTGTGTGAAGAAAATGAGGTCTGGAGGGATTGTGTTGTACTTGGTCACTGCCTGAATAAAGCCAGCTCTGGGAGCCACCGCCAGCAACCTGAAATGGAGCAGTGCCTCGGTGAACCTGCACACTGCGTGCCCGTGTCCTAGAGAGGAGGAGAAATCCCTCTGGTATCCTGCAGCTCAGCTGAGGGACACCACGGGGTTTTGTGAAGCAGCTGCAGACTGCAGAGCCTTGATGGAGCGGCCCCAGGGCAGGGCTGGGGGCATTGCTCCAGGCATCGCACTTCCAGCCGGAGATGAGCATGAGCTGCGAAGTTTAGGACCAGATTTTAAGCTTTTGTGGCTGTTGGCACTCAGAGGTGGATTCTGAGCTCAGCTGAGATCGTTGATTCCAGCCCAGTGCCTGAATGCTATTTCCTTGCTGCTTTCCTAGAGCAGGATTTTGGGTTGGGTTCAACTAAGCTGGAACCGTAAGAGGAAGACTCCTGTATGTGTTACAACTCTTCCATTCCTTGCTTTTTTGCCTTTTGTGTGTGTGTGTAAGTGTGTAAATATGTATACATAGACACAAGGAATTCAAAATCTTTTCAAAATGTCATTACTGACATGCATTAACATGAAATTGCAGAGGACGTTTAATGAGAGTGTGCTCAGTAGGTTCTAAAGCCAAAAAATAAAAGAGAAGGAATTTGCAGTAGAGGAAAAGAGCTTTTATTTTACTGGTGGGTAAAGAATTCCAGGAGCAGGTCAGATGTGTGCCTCCAGCAGGGACAGCAGCTGGCGTTCTAGGCGCTGCCTGTAGACAGGACAGAGGGAGGCAGAGCTAAAGGCACAGCTTGGCTTTTCCTGGAGCTGGTGCTTTCTTACTGGTACTGGGGGTGCTTTTGGAATTGCTGTAAGGACTGTGGGTGTTGCTACAAAGTGAGGTGTGTACTCGAGCACTTTGAGAACACGTCCCGTCCGCTGGCTCCCACCCATTGCTCTCTGCCTGGGACAGCTGGCTCTGCACAGCCTCGGTGGACATCCCCCAAAGAAGGTTGTGTCTGCACCTGAAGATTTGTCTGTAAAGACAGCACGGTTTCAGTTTATAGTTCTTCGATTTTACTCCTCCTGCCATCTGCTGTTACCACTTCTGTAACGTCCTTTTGTTTCTTACCTGTCACTTCAATTGCCTCTGGAGTTTAAAAAGCAGTGTGACTTTTTTTGTTGTTCCCCAGGCTGCTTTGGGGAGCTGTTACTTGTTGAGAGTTCAAAGTTTAAAATCACAGGGAGGAAATCTGTAAGGAGCACCTCTGCCAGGGAGGAAATTCTGCTTGTGTTTCCCTAGCTGCTGTCAGACAGTGTGTGAGAGAGAATCAGGAAAAGATTCATGCATATTGCTTCTTGCAAAATAATGGCAAACAAGGGGAAACCAAAAAGCTGCAGTCATCATGGTTAGGTGAAGTTCACTGAGGTCCTGCAAGTTTGTTTGACAGCAGCAAGGAATCTGTAACAGATCCGTGTGCATGTGACTGCTGGATGAGTTCTATTTATGTCTCTGTAAACACGAAATTATGAAATGAGCTCCACGAGGATGGTGCTAGTGCAGTCCTTGTCTGACCTGCTCAGCTGTCTCTTGGACTTGCACATCCTGGGGAGCACAGAGTGGATTCCACTTGTTGTAGAACGTCGTGATGCTGGAAAATGTTTGTTGGAAGGAAGTAGGTCAAGCAGGAGGGCACGGAAAGCACCCAGCGTGTTGCTGGGAAGAGGGGAGGCACTATGAGGTGGGTAACCTTGGTGGTGTCCTCCTTTCCCCCACAATTCCAGGATATTAGACACGTCTTAGTAATAAGCAATGAAGTTTTCTGCCTTTTGCTGGTTTCTGGAAACCTGACAGTCCCAGGTATTTCAGCACCAGCGTCAGGTACTTGTCTCACCTTGCACGGTTCCGTGTTCAAGCAGCAGACAGGCCGTCGGTGAGACGTGCTTTCGTCGCGCAGGAAGATCACAGAAGCAAACAGCAATCGCTCCGGGATCACCGCTGGGAAGCGTGAACAGAGCCAGGCTGACGGAGGGATGAGTCAAGGCAGCAGTGCCTATGCACTGGTAAATAAGGGCTGGCTGCTCTGCCTGCCTCGAAGCCCCGGTACCCCCTACGGGGCTCAGGAACTGGTGCTGCAGGCTGGTGAGTCACGTTGCGAAACAGTGATTTCTCCACGCAGAGTGACTCAGGATGAGAGAACAGGTTTTTCAGTAAGGTGAAGCCTATGAAATTGCAAAAAGGAGTAAAACAGTGGGACATCTGTAGCCCTGAGTTGGAGGGATTGCATCTTTTTCTGACAAAAAACGTGGTGCTGGCAGTGAGGTGGGCTTGGGACTACGTGTGGCAGCGTTGCCCCTGCAGAGATCGCAGCCCATCACCTTCCCCCATGCAAATATGTACATTTGCAAAAAGATTTAAATAAATCAGAACAACAAGGTAAAGGGGGGGATAAGCTACAGTCTGTCAACAGAAGCAATGTAATCAGATTAACCAAGCAAGTAAAAAAAAAACCCAGGGGGTTATTTCCTCTCTTGTACTACATGTATTTACATGGGGTAGCAACTTCCCGACATCCTCCCTCGACCTCCTCCGTGTGATTTATCCTGTTGCGCTGCTCTGAGCAGCAGGAAGCTCGGGTCTTCCGACAGTGACCGATTTCCGAGCCAGAAGCCTGGCTCCTCAGCCCGGGCTGCGCTCACCGCTTTCCGTCTATAGGTGGCAGCAGTCCTTAAAGTCTGCAACCTCTGTTTGGTCTGTAACCAAATGCAAAGCATTTGTTTTGCCAGGAGCTCGGTGAGAGCTGTGCAGCGATTTCCAGACCTTGGGTGCATGAAGCCGGTGCAAGAGGAATTATTTCCAAGGAACAAAACATCCTTTGCAGCTGTTCACTTGATTCCCTCCCTTGGGGGAGCAGGGGCGGTCGCTCCAGCTTCTGGGCTGAACTCCCCTGTACACACACTTCACCTGCAAAAGTTAATCCTCTCCTCGACTGAGTCAGGCATTCTTCTTTGCCTGCCCTTTAGCTGCTGGGGTGTTCCTAGAGCGATGGGAATGGCTCTGAAACCACGACGGCAGTGGGAGTTTTGCCAGAGAGTGAAGCAATCCTAAGCGAAATCCTGCAAGCTGTGTGACAGTCTTTGTGTCCGTGGCCGGGACGATGGGCACCGTGTTGGGATGGGCGGCGTGTTGCAATGCCGACACACCCAGCCTCTCCGCCTCGACGTTCCCAGGATCTGCTCCATGGCAGAGCCCAGAAGCGAAGCACAACTGCGTGTTTACGGCGGCCAGCTCGCGCTGCAGGCAGGATCCGCCGTATTTTGACACCTCTCAGAACCCAGTGGTGCTGAGCGACAGCTTCGCAGAGGAGCGGCTCCTCTCAGCCTGCCCTTGACAGCTGCAGATGACAGGAAGATGAGGGCTCAATTACTCTGTAATTAAGTTGACATTATCATCTTATGTCTGTTTAATGCCTAACGCAAAACAAGCTGCTGATCTCAGTGCCATTTGCAGCGGCCTTTCGCTAGGAGCCAGCAGCGTGGGGGGACACGGACGGATGGAGAGCCAGGTCCTGCCCCCAGGGTGGGGACTGTGCCACGTCCTGCTGAGGAACTGCCGAGCTCTGCGTGTTGTGGGCTCCTTCCCTTTCCCCACCCCGGGAGATTCACAGGGAGCAATTTCCACATCAGTGATGCCGCAGAGCAGCAGCTGGTGGCTGCTGCAGCACAAAGCGCTGCTGGTGCAACTGTGAGGACAGTTGTGCCTGTCGGATACAAGGTAAGGTGTCCCTCTGGGGTAAATGCAGGTGGTGGCACTGCTGCAATGCCTGAAATGCTTCTGCACCCACGAGTAGGGAGCTTCAACCCAGCAGCTCCACCACTGCTCTGCCTTTTGGTGACTGCTGGTGCCATTCTGCTTTCTTTCACTGTTTTTCTCTTGGTAAAAGGGGAGAAGGAAACGTTACAGCAGGTGTTAAGACGTGTTTACGTTTTAAAGGCAGTTCACAGCACGGTTTGCATCTGCATTAAGAAAGCCTGAGCGGGGTACCGCAGGTTATTGTGGTAAATTTACAGCTGGAGCACAGCGCTTTGTGTAACACCCTTCTGCTCTGGCTCAGGCTGTTGCCGTGCTGTTCCCAGCCTCCATCTGTGCCTGGTGCTACCGCACGCAGGGTGCCTGCCACCCCTTCCAGAAGAAGTTCAGCCTCTTTGAACGCGCCCTGTTCCTTCTGGCTCAGGCTGGCTGCAGCTTCCATCCATAAAAAACTGTCAGGGTGCTTATGGAGATGTATGGCATGGAGCCCTCAGGGGAGCAGCCCCAGTGCAGAGCCCAGTGCCCAAAATGGCAGCGCCTTGGTGTCCCCGGGCTGGGCTGTCCCCGCTGGAGCCCTGTGGCACTTCCATCAGTGGGGTTCCTCACGCTCTGCTCCGCATGCTGGGTTTGCGTCCCGTAAGGACACAACCTGACAGTCAGCTGCGAGGCTGAGTGCCACCAGGGATGGCTGCAGGGACATCCACAGCTGCTCTGTGGGTGCTTGGCATGATTCAGCCCAACGGCATTCGAAGGCTGTGACATCTGCACTTTGAGCCCTGAATGCATGCAAGGTTTAATCCCCCCAGCTGAAGGTGGACAGACACCGCTGCCAGAGGTGGCAGTGACTGAGTGTCGTGTCACCAGTCTTCAGGGTTGCAGTAGATAAAGCTTTTGCTGTGGTCAGCTGGTGCTGCTTGCAGGGATGGCTGCTTATCCTAACGCTCTCCATATTTCCTCCAGAGCCAACTGAAATTATCATTTAAAAAAAATAAAGGCTCTGGGTGTGCACCTGGCTCCCTAACAGAGGACCTACAGGTGTGCAGCACTGGGGTACAACATCGCTGTTGCTCATCAGCACCAGCCCCGCTGCAGCCAAGGGAGCTTTGCTGGGAGCTGGGTCGGAGGCTCAGGCTCCTGAAGAAAAGAGCAATTTCCGAGGGCTGCAGAAAGCACTCCCGGGTGCTGCGGCTGCAGAAGCTGCTCCTCCCAGTGCCAGCCCTGCTCTGAGCTTTTGGGAGGCTGGGCTGGAAGAGCTGGTGTGGGCTGGGACACCTTGACCTGCAGCAGGCTGAGTGTTGCTTCTTATTGCTGCTTCTGAGAGGTTTCTTTCTTTACATATTTATTTTGCCAGGTCCAGCTCCCACCTGCCAGCTTGCCGTGCCTTGGTGCCACCAGGGCAGATGTGTGTGGACAGCCCAGTGTCATTTGGAGGAGCAGCGCTGGCTCTGACTTGCCCTGCAGGCAGCCTCGGGGCTCGAGTGCCACTTTGCCATCCCAATACACTTGAGATGTCGTGAAATAATTGCGGTAACATCTTCACGCTGCTTTTACCTTTACACAGAGGAGCACTGTGCATGCCTAGCGCGGGGATGCTGAGCATCCTGGTGTGCCTGGGGGTCCCTGTCCCTGACCCCAGCCCTGTGCCAATCTGGGATCTCAGCAGGACAGTGCTACCATCCCAATGTGTGTGTGCAGCTGCTCTCTCAGAGCACACCACCTCTCCACCACGCCGGACCCTACAAAAACTGCTTGGAGAGCAGCCTACATCTTGGCAGGGAGATAAGCCCCATTTTCCTTTTGCAGCTAGCTGGCCCAGATCGACTGCAAAAACCCAGCCTGCTGTAGGGCAGCATCCTCCTGAGCAGAGCCGGTGGCTGTTGGCAGCAGGTGGGGACAGGAAGACGGGGGCTGTGCTGATGCCAGGCGGTTAGGCAGCATTTGGGTAGGGCTGGGGTGCTGCACCTCGCGTGCCCAGAGCTGAGCTAGGGGAGGGTGCTGCCACCGCCCTGCGAGCCGGGGGTGGGATGGTGGAAGTGGGGAGATGGCAGCCGGGGCAGGAATGTGCAGCAGCACTCTTGGTTAAGGAGATGAGACACTTTGGTAATTTAGGGCCATCAGTGCATGGGATGGAGCCCGGGCACAGCATCCTCCTGGGTGGCTGAGCTGCTGCGGGGAATTTGGGCCAGTCATCAGAGGAGCAGAGCAAGAGCGTGCGCATGGCCAGGGGCTTGGTTGGCCTTGAGGTGCCACGGTCTGGGATTTTCCTTCAGCTTTAAATCTGATGGTGACTCAGGATGGAAAGCAAATCCCTGGAGATCAATCCCATTGCTCCCATGAGGTCCAAGAGCAGCCCAACAAGGGGGGATGAGGCTCCAGCCCCCAGAGCCCCAGCACAATGCACATCTGCCCCAGCTGCATGTGGGGTTTCAGGTCCCCCACATGAGTTTCGCTCTGACTGTTGGGTTGGGATGAGTCAAAAACTCAGAGCAAAACCGAGACGGAAGTGGCAGGGCTGTGCTGTTGTGGGGGGGAGCACCAGTGGCAGCAGGGAGACAGCCCTGATCTGGGCCTGGTCCCCTGTGGCCCCTGGGGACAGCACAGAGGCGCAGAGCACAGGGGAGGGGAAAGCTTTGCCACCAGACCTCCACTGCTCCCATATAATGCAGCTACATCCTGACCCCAAATCGGGGGATCCCAAAGCTGTGGCAGCGATGCCATGTAGAGAACCAAATGCATCCTCAGGGCACAGCAGCTCTCGGTTCAGACCATGCTCTGGCTCATGAGGAAGCAAGAGCACGAAGTGCATGGTTACATCACGTAAGCCTTCCCCAGATCTCACCCTTTGGGGGCAGATTTCAGGTGAATCCTGTTGGACACGCTACAAAGCCTCCTCCCAGAGCCAGGACCTGGGGCTGGGAAGGTTGGGAGGGGGCCGCTTGGGGCTTGGCGGGGGGTTGGGGTGCGGGTGCTTGCACTGTTTTACCTGGGGTCAGCCACACTCCATGTGTTCTGTTTGCTGGAGGCCAGACCCAAGGGGAACCAGAGCAATAAAATCACCTGGAGCCAACCTTTGGGTTCTTTTTTTTTCCTCCTTGTGACTGCCAGACTTGTCACATGGGAAATGATCCGTTATCTTTTTTGTTCATGTAAAACGCTCCTGAATGCTCAGTGCATGTTTGCCTTGTGCGGATCCCATACGCACATTGACATTTCTCATCCTTCTGTTATTACAGATGCTGCAAAGGCAATAACCCTGAAATGTCACAGCTGCAGATTTGTATCGCACAGATAAGATGGTGTCAGTAAATAAGGAATCACTCAACATCTAAATACTAGGTAAAAGACAGCAAAACCTGCAGGAACAGGAACAATACAGCGCAGAGCATCTGTGCCTTCTGCATCCCTGCCCAGCCTGGGAGATGTGGAATGGCCTGAGACAGACAAATTGATTTAGCTCCACTGGAAAGTTTGGGAAAGTGCACAGAGCACTTGTCCCTCTGTAGCTGAAAGCTGGAAAAACACCAAATGCCCCAAAGAGATTTTCAGCGTACCCCAAGCTGCCATTGATCCTGACAGCGATCTGCTTCAGCCCTTCAGCTGCGGCCTCTCTGAGCTGAGGGTGCCTCCCATCGCTAACGGAGCCCCGAGGCTGCTCCCTGCAGCGGGCCTGGGGGGACGCCCTGCTCCGTCCCTCCCGCCAGGCATTTCCCAGGGGTTACGGCTGCGATGCGTTGTTTCTCTTGCTGACCCACCCGCCTCCCAGGGAAACCCCACTTTATTGACCAGACGATTTCAAGCTCATTGCAGATCTGCTAGTGGCCGAGCTGTAACAGCAGCATTTTAACGTCTACGTTTTCTCCCAGCGTTCCGCGTCAGCATTATAAAGTACCACTTAGAATATGAGCACATGCCGTCAATTACTGTAATCTTTATTGCATCTGAACGTGCAGCAGCACCTCCCGTACCAAACCTCCGCGCACGGTGCTCAGCGGAGCCGGTTTGTGAGTGGGACGCATCCAGGGCAGCCGCAGAGCCCCAGAGCCTGACCCCATTGGGGGTCCTCCTGCCCCCTCTTAATTCCCCCTGCTTGCATTTTTCCCCCTGTGTGGATAAGGTCCAGGACCTGCAGGTGAGCAATGGGCACAGTGCAGTCGCACTAAAGCCATCCTCATCCCACATGTGTTTTTTTTTTAGCTTTCGCCTCGCAGGATCGGGAAACAGGGATTGGGATGGGCGAGATGTCAGCAGCCTCCTGGAGCTGCTGCAGCAGCACCGAGCGCTTCTGGCACAGCGAATTCAGCCAGGGTCGTCCTTGGCTGCAGCGAGATTTTTCCCTGGGCTTTGTGGGTTAGTCATAGGTTTGTTTATTTCTTTAGAGGTTTTTTTTTATTATTCGTCTGTTGCAATCACAGCAGACTCATAATTTCACAGCCCTACATGGAAATCCAAGCCCACAAAACTATTTTTAGAGCACAAAATGCCTCCCCTAAATGTATTAACTTTGGAAAAATAAATATTAAACACACTCTTGCCACATCTGAGGCGTCTATGCAGAAGCAGAGCACCAGCGGGTTTAATGGTTAGAGAAATGATGCTGTGCCACCAGCACTTCATCAAACACAATAAAAAGGGATCCTGCTGCAGTTGTTTCAGGCTAAGTTGAGGGGACATTAATTCAGTTTCACATTCATCGCCGCTGATTTACAGACACCAGGGCACGTTTGCCCCATTGGTATTTATGGCAGCACTTGCAGTCCTTACGCAGAGCATTCCGGGGGCACACTAACATTTATCTTGCAATTAAAGCAAAACGATTCTGTGCCTGTTCCCCCCGATCGCAGCGTTCAGCCCTGCCTGGGTGCAGGTGCTGCCAGCAAATTCTGGCACGTGGCAGGTGAACGCTCTGTGCAGCCAGGGGCTGTAAATGTGGGGTTTTAACTGCTCAGCATGGCTCTCTGTGACATCCCAGGGGAGCGTTTAAGATAAACCAGTCCTTAGGGCTGGGCTGCAGGACGGTGTCCACGCTCTGCTGGGTGCTGGTGGCAGTGACGGTGACCCCGGGCTGGTGTCACGGTGCTCCAGGGCTTAGGGCACTAATGCAGGGGGTGGCAGGGCTGGGGGCGGGGATGCCCCCCGAGAAGCACTCTCAGCTCTGGCCAGTTGGTCTCGCGGTGGGAGCTGGGTGGAAGCCCTTCGCTCCGTGCAGGACGGGGCAGCGGCTGCATGGGGCTGGCGTCCCCACCCCGTTTGCACCGCTACAAAGCACGCCGACACGCACGCACACATAAAACACTGCTTTATTGACTGCATTTGCCAACACATTGAGGAATGCAAAGGTTTTGTTTTGTTTTTTGTTTTGTTTTGTTTTCTCATAAGCAATGGGCCATGGTCCCAATGTGTATTAAAGCATACACTGTACCTAAACAGGATGAAAATAATGGCAGACAGAGCTATTCCAAGGCAACACAAGTAGCATGCATAATACAGTCTCACACAGAACAAGTTTGATAACATTATATTGCTTTAAGGATTAACTAACATGGAAAATGTACAAAAAGGAGAAATAGGTTTTTGCATTAATGAAAAATACATTTTTTCTCTACAAAGGAATTTCTAATACAAGAAAATAAATATTGCAACATAAGCCAAAAATAATTTAAAATTGCTCTTTTCAATATATTTTCAATATTTCTCTTTTATATTAACAAATGGCACATCACGTTCTTTGAAACAAAGAAAACAGAAGGGTTTCTCCTCCTGCGACATTCATATCGTTTCCTGTGACTGATGTGGAGTGGGTCTGGGCTGTGTGCGGATGGAGCAAACCTGGGGGGGTCCCACGGAACAGCGGCGCCGGCCCCGCCGCGCAGCGGGGTGCTCCCCTGGGCAGGCGGCAACGCCGCAAGAGGTGCAGAACCGGATGGGTCTGGGGAGAGCTGGCGTGTTACAACCAGGGCTGTGCTCAGGGAAGTCCCCGGGTGAGGATCAGCAACGGGGCCGCGCTCTGTGCTGGCCCCGGTGCTTTCTGCGTCACCGAGCGCTGCGGGCGCTCTTACAGTGCAAATGTCGATTCCTGCAGTTTATACATCTTAATAGACAACATTTCTCTAACAAAATAAACCACTATATTTTTTTTCTTTCTATTCATTTCAAAATACATTTACAGTATCATCAAAAATATCGCCCTTGTGCATCGCTCTCCCGAGCACGCAGCCCTGCGGCCCCCAGCCCCTTCCCTCCTCTCTGCCCCTGGGGTTCTGCTGCCCACAGCCCCGGGCAGCTCTCCCCGCCCAGCCTCATGGCAAACCTCCACGCCCGGCATTTCGGGAGCGTGCTGTGCAAACCCCTCTGTCTCGGGGCACCGGAGCTGCTCGGCGCGGCGGGGCCGGCCCAGCTGTTCCTTAGGGTCTCCCCCTTTTTGCTCTCCTGTACGGAGCAGACACGTCGTGCGGAAGCTGATGGGTGAAGCTGTGTACAGTGAAAGTTGTGGACTGCTTTTTTTTTAACCATAACTGAGTGAAGCACACGGAAGCAAGATTCATTAAAAGGCAGCATATTGATTATTGTTATGACTCTTATACTAGGATACTGTAGCTAAAGCTAGCAAGCCTGATAAGATAAACTAAGTCCTATTTACTGTATTTAACATTATCTGAACATACTGAGCCTTAAGTGAAGAGCAGATTTTCATCTCCAACCTCAGTGGATTATGCTAATTTATATCAAAGGTGGCTCCTGTTTTGCTGATCCCTGTCACCATTTTTCTCTCGCTGCTCCCCTCTGGGGGAGCTGCGCTCCCAGGCGTGCCCCAGTCTCACTTTGCTCCGTGCTGGGGTCACCCGGGCTGTTCTTGGCTTACTGTGCTGCAGTGTCACCGCTAGCAAGGACTTCTGAAGGCTGGTAGGGATGATCTACTCTAAAACACCGGGAGAGTCGGTGAAAGGAGTCTCAGAGTTTCAACAGAAAGCTCACAGTGAAATGAGCAAAAAGCACTGGAAACCAAAACGGGAGGATGCGGTCTCAGGAGCAGCAGCATCCCTCCGAGCAAGCTTGGAACCTAACGCTGCAGCAGTGTGTTATGAGTGTGTCTGGAGTCCTTTGTTGCTAAATAACTTCCAATTTTCATAGTGACAAGTTTCCGGTTTCTGGCTGTGCTGCTTGACTGTCAAAGGATTCTTTGGCATCCACAAAAATGTTTGACTGATCTGTTTGACAATTGTAAGGTTTCCTGTTTAAAGTGATGGGTTTAACCAGTTGCAGAAGTGTCCCAGGTTGTTTTTTTTTTTTTAATATTTTTTATTTTTAAAAAACAACAACAACAAAAGTTTCAGTGAATTCCTTTTTTGTTCCCTGAGCTCACACTGGGGTCACTCCAATAAAACACGTAGCACGACTCAACTGTGACCTTTGAAGCCAAAACCGAAGTAATGGTGCAATTAAGTGCAAACATGGAAATTCGCCTGACTCGTAGGTAACATGGGCTTCAGAACAACATTTAAGGCTTATTGGGGACATTTTATGCATTAAATTATTGTACTATTTATAATGTCAGCTTCTGTGAATCACCCTCCCACAAGGAGTCAAGAGCTTGTAACCAGGATTTAAGGAATTAAAAAAAAAAAGGATGGGGAGGAATAAATTCACCATTTCCATCGTAGCATTTCGTAGGAAAATAAAACGGCCACAGCCAACGCTCCCTTTGCGGGGCATTCGGCTGAACACATTGTGCAGGGGGCTCAGGTGGGGGCGGTCAGCCCCGGGAGCTCAGCGCCAGCCGAAAGCTTTGCCCGACTCCCTCCTGCTGTTCTTAAAGGGTTTTTCTCTCCTCTGTCCTTCTCCACACCTCCACCATCTCAGCTCGCTGAGCCTGAGTCTGCCCAGCGACCTCTGGGCCGTGTGGCTGCCCGCGGGCTGGGGATGCGGTGCCACCTCGGGAACGGGGACAAATCCCAGATGGCTTCTGATCAGAGGGGGAAAAACACTGACCGAGGTTTTTCTACAAACCGAAACGGAACGCCGCTCCCGCCCACCCCGAGCGCTCTCCTCCCCCATCCAGGCCTGTTGTGCTTTTGTCATTATTTATTTCAGCATCCTCGGTGCTCGTGCCCACGGGTGCTTTCCCCGCTCAGGTCCCGGACCCTGCCCTCGCCCCGATCCAGCCCAAGGGGAGAGATGTGCCCCTCTGGAATAATGCCCAATGCGCGGTCACCCCTGCAGGGACCGGGGCACACCGGGAGGGGACGACTACTGTCACACGGCAGTCTACGTCGGTGAAGCTGAAGCTGTATCTCAGGCATAAAGAGAAGAGAAAGACAACGGTGCCGAATTTCCAACTATATATACAGATTAAAAAATCCCCCTTCTGCTGCGATACCGGGCAGAAATCGGACATGGCAGTTGTGACTGGGAGGAGCAGGGCGGCCGCACGCCGTTAGGAAGCCAGGATGCTCATCCTCACGATCTCCTCGCCGCCCGGCTCCAGCTGGGCCCGCTGCGCCCTGCCGCCCCGCGGCTCCCCGTCCGAGTCGCTCATCTCGGCGTCGGAGAAGTACCCGTCCGTCTCGGCCTCGAAGCGCCGCAGCGGGGGCCCCCCGCCGCCCTCGGCCTTGGCGGGCTGCGAGCGCCGAGTCCCCCGGCTCTCCTTTGGTAGTTTGAACCGCACCACAGTTTTCGGGCTGCCCACGGGGTCAGGCACTTGAGCCGCAGGGCTGGGCTCGGGCCGAGCGCTGTTCGCTGCTGCCGCTGCCTCCTCCTCGCTGGCGCAGCCCCTCGGGGCCGGCGGGTCGCTTGCTTTGGGGACGGGCCCCTTCCTCGCCGCTTTTTTTGTCTCACCCGATGCCCTTCGGTCCGCTGGCCTCGCCGCCCCCTTCTCCGACCTGCCCGGCCTCGAGTCATGGGCGCAGGGCTTAGCGACGTCATCCGACAGGTCGCCGGCGTGGTTAGTCCACCGCTCCGAGCCCTCCTGCTGGCTCCTGAACACGGTGTTCAGGCCGCTCCTGGGCAGCTTTTTCTTAGTGTTCGTTCTCGTTTTGCTTTTCACCTTCTTTGCGGCCTCACTCTGCTTGAAGGGGGACCTCAGGGAGTGGTCCATCATGAAGCTGAGCAACGTCTCCTCGTCCTGGAGCAGCTCCTCGGACAGGCCGGGCGTGCTGTCCTCGTGGTGGGCGTTGTTGAGGGACCACTCGCTCATGGTCATGTTCTCGGCCGTGATCTGCACCGACTGCGCCAGCCAGCTGTTGAAGAAGGTCCCGTCAATGGGGAAGGACGTCGACAAGCCTGGGAAAACAAAAGCGGAGAGCTGGCTCAGAAACCAGAGGCAGCCGCTCCTGCCTTTAAGCAGGGACACACAGAGCTCAGCTGAACTCCCTGCCACTGCAGAAACTCAAACTGTCACATGCCACGTGGGGAACCAGGAGGGGGTCTGCTGCAGCGCTAATGGTGAATTTGACTCACTGGGGTCACACCACGTGCGGATCTGAGCACAGCACCTTCCTGGAGCACAGAAACCCAGCCCAGACCCCTTGGCACAGGGGGACCCCACGTGGACATGCAGAAGCACCAGGACAGCCAACCTGTCAGCATCCCATCCCGAGGAGCCACCAAAGAGTCCTGCACAGGGACACGTCCCGTCACACACCCACCTGGCTGCTCCCCAGCAAGCTCCCAAAAATGCAGTGACTCCTAACGCAGCAGGGCTCGTGCCTGGATGCAAAGGGGGGAGCCTGGGAACCCTGTCCCAGCAGTCGGAAGCTGCTGTTATTTAGGGGGAGCAGGGATGACAGGCTGGAATGGAAAAAGCTGAGAAGCATCCTAGTAATTTTGTCTGAAAGCAAGAAGGAGCGTTACAGGCTGGGATGTGCCAACTAAGCAGCCGAGAAGCAACACCAAAGGCATGTACCCACACAAGCAGCTTTAATCCCTGTTTCGGTGTGTTAATCGGTGTGACACTGCCCTTAGGGCTGCAGGAAGAATGAGATCTGACTTCACTTGCAAGGTGAGCGCCCGCCTGTCACAGCAGCCAGCCCAGCAGCGGCTCCCATGGCAGCTTTGCGTCACCCCCGCCAGCAGCCACACCACACGACCCGGTGCTGCTGTGCTGCACGGCTGAGTGCCCCACAGGGTCACCTGCAGGACCATCACCTGCAGGAAATCCCGCGGCCTGTCCCACACCCCCCAGTGTGTCCCCGCTGCAGAGCACAGCCCTGATGGTGCTACCAAGCGCAGGGCAGGGCAGCCAGCACAGGGGCGAGCTCAGAGCACCCCAAGCTTGGCTCCCCCACCATGGCAGCCCCAAGCAATGCCTCAAGCTCTTTGTAAAACCCAGCACATCACAAGGTCCCAGTGAAGCTCTGCAAGACCTCGCTCCTCTTACACGCTGCCTGGATCCCCGTGCTGACAGCAGGGCAGTTTCTCTCTGAGACTCCCAAGCCCCCCAGCCATTTTGTCAGAATTTGCACCAGAAAATTTCCCCTGCTCTGCTGGCAAGGCTGCAGCTGTTGGGGGCAGGAGAAGCATGCGCTGGAGCACACAGGAGCGGCACCGATCGTGCTGGAGGTGCACACAAGCAAAACGCACGGCCCAGCCCTGACCCCCGTCACTGCTGGGAGTGCAGTGCAGAAGACGCACAGGATTCGCCCTCCTCCGAAGTGGGTAAGTCTGATTTTATCACCAGCGAGTGCAATCGCAGCTTTTCTCGTGCATTCTCCCAATCTGGGTGCAACCCCGGGGCTGTTTCACACCCCGGACCCATCATGGTGAGGTCTCTGCTGCAGCCCCAGCCCCAGGATCGCGGCCATGCGGCGCCGGGGCCGATCCCACGCAGGGCGGGCTGGGGGCTGCACCGCGCTCCTCATTGCTGCTCCCCAAAAACAGGAGCCTCCAGAGAGCCGCAGCTCTGCGCCCATAAAATCAGACTTACCCAGTTGTCCCAACACAGTTTCGTTGACTGATTTCCTTTTCTCTTTCTTCTCAGGGCTATTTTTTCTACCATCTCTTCCTTTCCTTCTCAGGTCACTTCTCTTACCCTTTGTCTTCTTCCCAGTTTGTTCTGGCATTTTTTAGAGAAAAAGGAAAACGCCACGTGAGATGAGGCACCAGGGACTGCAGCGAGCACACCCTGCAGGGATGAAGGCTGGCCAATTTTTTGGCCAGAAGCAGGCTAACATCTCTATAGGTTTAGAAATGTGAATCTCTTAGGCCACATAAAAGAGGTCTGGGCTGTGGATGTGAGTTTGGCAGTGAGGGTGTCCCTCCTGGACTGGGGTTTTGGAGCTGTGGGGAGAAGCAGAGGGAATAACCCCAATTCCAGAATTAATCCCAAACCCTGCTCCAAAACCTTCCAGGAGACCAGGGACCCTCCAAATCTGCTGGCATCACAGAAAGTGGCTGTGCACACCCCAGGCCAGCTGTGGCCACAGCTGCAGGAGGGACTGAGCTGCAAGGCACCATTTTACAGCAGACCTCGATAGGATTTTACCTTCCAGCCACAGTAGCTGCTCACACTCTTACCAGGCAGTGGTGGAAAAACCCAAAGCTATAAAAGGCAGTGGTGTATTGAACAGAACTGAACGGAGCAGGAAGGATGAGCAACGTCACCTTTGGAAAGCCAGGAATGCAACTCCTGGCTATGCAGGCCTTCAGCTAAAAATCAGTATTTCCTAAATGGTTTTGAATTTCTACTGGATTTATTCCTCTTGGGTAAACAGGATAAATACATACCCTATAAAAGTACAGCTCGCATTGCCAAGTGAAATACTCCAAAGGTTTTACTTACTGTCTCAGGCCATTCTCCCACAGAAGTCCGTGCTAAAACGTCTAGATTGACCTCTGGAGGGGGAAGGACATTGCCCTCAAACCAGACTTTGGGCAGCCGATGGGACTGGAGGTAAGACTGCTGCTTCTCGGTCTGGCCAACAGCTTGGACCTGCACAAGCTGTGCAGCTACCGGAGCGACGACTTTAAGAATTCGACACTGCTCCGAAGGAAGCGCACCGCTTTGGTGTGCTGGCCTCAGCACAGGCTGGGGGGGGCAGCCCAGAGAACAGCCCCTCCCTGTCCAGCTGCAGTGGAAATGTACGGGGTGAGCAGCGGAGGGCATCTGCACGGCACCTGCATGCGCAGGGGGTCTACGGCCCCAGGGCTGCCCGACCAGAACCCCGCATAAGCAAGGGGCTGACCACAAGAAAAGCAAAAGCAAAATCGGTATTTGCTACATTCCTGCCAACTAATGGGAGGAACACAGACACATTTTTCACTCTGCTTGCAAAATAAAAATGTAACTTTGTTTAGAGAGCACAATGGATCTAAAGGGAAACATGAACATTACTTTTTGAAGAGGAACCTGTCAAAATAGCAGCCATGTTTCAAAGCCAGGCAGCGTTCACTTCCCACTTCATGCAAGAAAAATAAGGGAGAGAGAGGTGGGTTCATTTTACATGGGCAGTTCTCACTGCTTTTATTAAAAATCTCCTGCTGAAACCATCATTTATCAGTGAGAAAAATAAACCCCTCAAGTCTGGAGCTTTATGTCGGAGCCATTCCAAAAAGTACGGTGCCAAAACCATCTCTGGAATAACCCCAGCAGATTTTGGTTATAACTACAATAAAAGCAGTTAAAAACCAGCCTCATCCAGGCAAAATAAGGCAGATTTCTTTCATTCTCCAAGAAACCAGAGGCATGCAGAGCAATCCAGTCAGGAGCAGCGCAGATGGATTGCTACAGGGACCATGCTGGTGCTGAGGATGGCACCAGGATGCGGGGTTGGAGGAAGGATGCAACGAGGAGTGGGATGATGCCAGGAAACAGAAGATAAACACCAAAATGTCCTTTTACCCACGGAGAGAGCAACAGGGAGGGCACCCTAATGCTTGCCCCTAGCTTAGGGCAGCACCAGGGGATGAGTGGCTGGCTCGTGCGCTGCAGCAGGGCAGGGCACAGGCTGATGTGGGGCCCCTGGCCACGCTCCTGCACTTCCCGCAGCAGGGGTGCTTCAGCAGCAGCCCTGCCGCGCTTCAGGCTCAACCAAAAAGCCCATCCTAGGAGCGACCAGCAGCTTGGCTCGGCCAGTTCAGTGCATAAAGCTAACTGGCAAACGCAAACTGTTTGGGGCTACATGAAAATAACATCTACATCAAAAAGCAATTACAAAGCCTGGAGACCGGGCTGCCGCATGAATCACCCCGTAACTACAGCCCTGGCCCTGGCAGCTCCCCTCCAGGCAGGCCAAACACGGCACCAACAGGAGCCCTGCTTCCCCCAGTGCACACCTAACACTGCCGGGAGCCGTCACCCCGCTGCCACCCCAGGCTCCCACATTCCGGCCCCCCTCGGTCCTGCGTTAGGAGGCGAGCTCCCACCCTGCCAAAAGCCTTCCTGGAAAAGTACCGGCTGCCTCCTTCCGAGAGCTGCAAGGGGAAAACTGGGTTCAGTCACCTGAAGGGGACAGGGAGCTGTGCTCCTCGAGCAGCCCTTCTGGGCAAGGCTGCTGAACCAGGGAGCAGCGCCCTGTCCCTGCAATCAGCCCAGCACCCAGCGCTCCCCATGCCCTGCCCGAAGCAGTGACATCTGCCACCAGGATCTAAGTTTGTCACTGTGGTCTGTTATCCACCCGCGTAAGGGGCCCCTGCCTCCGTGCTGCTGTAGGCTGGAAATTCCTGAGCACTGGGGTAGATTACCTGGGAGCAATCGGCACGGACACCCCAATGTGCCAGGGAATGGCTTTGTGGGCGCAGGATGTGGGGTGTCCAGTTTGTGGCAATAGCCATGGACACCATTTTCCCTGTGTCCAGTGAAGCAGATTCAGTGTGGGAGCTGGTGGGTGCACGGAGCAACACACACGACCCCATGCATGGCAGGGACAGGACCTGCAGCCCTCCTGCAAAGCCCCCAGGGACCTCCATGTCCTCACAGTGTGCTTCGGGCCCCATGCTGCCCGGCTCCGGCCACGCAGAGGGATCTGCACAGGATCCAAGTCCCACACGTCTCAACACGCACACGTCTCGGCCTCCAAAACTTCAGTCAAAGGAAACTTTTGTAAAGGGAAGCTCAGCCCAGACAGTTCCTCAAGAAACCCCAAACATGTGATGGCTTCAGATGCAACTCCAAAGCCACAAACACAACAAGCGTCGGACGGGTCTGCCAAAGCGCCAGATGCTGCTTCTGGAAAAACTGTTCTGCAGCCACAAAGCTTGGTCCTGTGCTGCCACTGAGAAAAGGAGGAGGGATGAGGGACTGTGGGTTTGGGCATTGCTCGTTAAAAAGGAAAAAAAAAAAGGACAGGAGGAAAGCAACTTTATTTCAGTTCCTTAATAAAAAGGTGCCAGAGGCTTTGCAGGAAGTCCATGTGACGCTCCCCACTAAGCAGTATGTGGAGCAGGGAGAACTACAGGCTAAGAGCTAAAGGAGGTAAAAGCCATCCTGTTAGCAGCTCAACCTTCAACTTGTGACAGAGCCAGAGGCAACTGCACAGATCCCAGAGCTGCTGCACCGAGCCAGCAGATGCTGCAGAGCAGCCCCGTGCCCGGGGTCTGCTTCCAAAGTGAGGAGCAGAACGAAGTGCTCCTGCAGCAGCACCTCCACGCCAGCCCCCAGGATGCTGTCTGAGCACCAGCACCTAACACAATTCATCTGACTGAGGCTTGGGAGGGATGTGCGAAGGCAAGGACCTCCGGCACTGCGGTCACCCAGGGCATGGCTCTGTTGTGTGCTTCGGAACAAAGCTGTGAATGTTTGAAGAGTCAACATATAAACCATGCTGAAAGCACCCAGCAGGGCAGGGGCAGCTCTGGCTTCCTTTGGGTGGCGGACTGAGGCTTCAGAGGAGGGCACTGACAGCGTCTGCGAGAACAAGCTCTTGCAAGCGGTACTGACCTGGGTAAAGATCTTTCTCAATAAGCTTCATCTGGAGATGGAAGATCTGCTCCTGGAGTTTACAGATGGTGTGTTTCATTTTCTCCCGTCTCGTCACCATGTAGCAGAGATTTCTAACCTACAGAAAAACGAGAAACACTGTCTGCTTTAGGCAAGGCTCGAAGCGGGTCCCCAGGCTGTGATGCTGCTTCTGCTGCCCTGGGGAAAGCTCCATGCCCTGGTGTCTGTCCCCTCCATCCTGGCCTCACCCAGGATGAACACAAACAAGCAAGTTAATCTGTAACCTCTCCTACACAGGCCTGAATTCACAAGCAGGATTTGTACTTCTGCATCCATGCTTTCAAGGGCACAAACTCAGCTCGAACAACACAGCACAAAGGCAGGCAAACAGGGCCAAGAGCGCTGGTAATCTGCTCCGAGCAGCCAAGATTAGCTTGCGGTGTTTGTTGCAGTGCATCCTTCGAGCTGTGCTTTTGATAAACATCCGTGCATAAAGGGAGCAATAATCACAAAATGGGAATAGAGCCAGGAGAGGGCCAGGTACCTTGCCAGGAATTGTACTCAGGTGCAGCAATGGTGCTGATGCAGAGGCTGTTGTAATCTCCCATTAATTGTTCACAGGCCTAATGAAGAAGCTAATGTCTCTTAAGGATTCTGAAGCCTCAGGGGCAGGGATGCTGTGGAAGGAGCACTGTAACACAGAAAGCAGGGGATGCAGGCAGCTGCTCCTCGCTCTGAGCCCCAGCTCCCAGCATGAGCTGACCACACGTGGGCCCTGCTCGCACTTGATGTAGGCACTTGCACCAAAAAATGCCAAATGCCGTGAGTGCACTGGGACAATGTTTGCATCCTCATCCAGAAATTCTCCTTTTACATCTCATGGGAAGGTAGGCAGGGAGGGGAGGCCCTGGTGCAGCAGCGCAGGGCAGCAGGCACAGCTGGCGCCGGTTCCATGTGCCCTGCAGGACCGCCCGCTGCCCTGCAGCAGGTGCTGGCGGTGCGCAAATACGGCAAAACGCCCCGCTGACACCAGGCCGGGCCAGCAGCCACGTGCTGCCATGGCTGCCCTGCCCACATCTGGCCAGCACCTCCCCTCTGTACATTTAGCCGTGTTTGCTGCAAAGGTACCTGCCATACTGCTCTGTTTTGCACTAGTTCACGACATTGTGTCAGCCAAGAGGGAAGCCCCAAGTGGAAACCACACAGCGCAAGAAATTTGCTCTTCCCTAGCAAAACACACTTTTTGCCCACTTCTCCAGCCCCAGCACTCCCAGGGCAAGCCCCTACCAGCAGCTTGCTTGCACCTCCATCACAGGACAGGATGCACCCCCAGTGCCTGCAGCTCTCGTGCAAACCAGCGATTCTACAGCTGCTTGTCAAGGGCACGCAGCTGCAACAGCTCCGGCGCGACAGCAGCCAGCGCTGGTGCCACGGCTCGGTGCCACTCTGCAGCCCCATGCAGCGGTGGCCGGGGGACAGCCCGACTCTGTCGCCATGGCTGCGGCGCTGACGGTGTTTTCCCAGGCAGCGGCTGGGTTTTGTGGGGCGGGGTGAGCTGTGAACCCACACACGGGTGCAGCAGACAGCCAGGGTCCTCGCTGTCACCTGGGGACAGTCTGGAGGCACTCCGGTGTAGAGGAGAGAAAAGCTTTTTTTATTTTTATCCCCTAGCTGTAAATACCAAGAAGTGAGCTATACGCTGTATATTTTACTACCTTCTCTTTTTTGTTCTGGATGGAAGAAAACATCAAACTAAAATTTCTTTATGAGGAAAACAACTGCCTCTGGCAAGCAGCATATCAAAGTGTCTGGCAGTATCTCTTCTCTATGATTTTATACTCCTGGAAGAAAACATCACTTGTGCTCTGCTTAGAGACTGCTGGTATTTACACACACTTAGACAGCTAAACACCACTCGCACTGCTTCCCCCAGCCAAGCTGAGATGCTGGTAGGGAAGCCTGGAAACCATATAGCTTTTTGCTAAAGCTCATTTCAACAGCCAGCTGTTGGTAAAAGCTTTAAAGCAAAAAAGGCCGAGAAAAGAAGTCAGGAGGACCACGTTAAGGATTCCCAGGAACCTGGGACTGGCACATTTGTAGAGCTAACCTCAGCCCTCGGTCCATTTCCAAATATTGCCTGGAGAGGTGCTGGCGGCTGCCATCGGCCAAAAGCCACCCTGACAGGTGGGAGCCGCCCAGAATGGCTCAGCACAGCGGTCTGTACAGGGGTGCACTAAAATATCCCACGTACCCAGTGTTCTCAGGCCCCGTTTGAGGGGCTCTGTATCTGCAGAACTTATTTCATCAATGCCAGCATCTTGGCAGCTCTGGGCACACAGCAGACTGGCTGGTCTGTGTGACTCTGCTGGCTCACCCCATTTCAAAAGGGGGAATATGAAGCGGGGAGAGGAGCGTGTGCTCCTCGCCTTCTGAACAACACTTTAAACGAAGGGAAGCAACTGTCAGGGCAGAACAGGGCAGCAGGGAACAGGCCTGTCTCCAGGCACGTGCCATCAAAGCAGCCGTGACGGAGCGCGTGCCATTGCAGGGAACGCCGTACTCACCCTCTCCAGGTCTTGCCTGAGGTGCGTGAAGAGCTTCAAGCGTCGGTAGAGGACATCCTGCTCCTGCTGAGCCAAGTTGTCCACCTCATCTGTTTTTGGTGTCAGCAGCGGTTTGTTGGAGTTTGCTTTCCTCTTCAGCTTCCAGTACTGATAGACGAAATCCACCAGTGACTCGCTTAAGTCGAGGTTCTCTGCCACCTCCGAAGGCTTCACGAGTTCATAGAAGTCCTCCTCCAGCTGCTGGAGCTTCTGCTTCCGCAGCGTCACCTTCTCCAGGTCCAGCTGGGCTTGGTCGGGCTCCGTCCGCGCCTCCTCGGGCAGTTTGGTGGCACCGGTGCTGTGCTCCAGGCAGAAGGACTTGAACTTCACTTCGTCGTTGTCTGCTAAAATAGTCCGCATGTCGAGGTTGTGGTCGAAGGCGCAGGTGACGTGGAACGCGGTGACACAGGCGGGCATGGAGCACTGCGGGGAGAGGGACAGGGCTGAGGGCACGGCGCGAGACCCAGCTCCACACAAGGAGTGACACCCGTCGGAGTGACACCACCTACCGCCAAGCGATGGATGCTCCACGATGGGTAGTGCTCGTGGGGGAACGGATGTGCTGCCCAAGTCCTACGCACCCGTGAGGCTGGACACCAAAATCCCAAGCAGAAGAAACCCAGGGCTCACCAACCACCTCCCACCTTACCTGCTGCACATCCTCGGTGACCGGCCCCGCTGCCTTCCACCTAGCATGAACAGGAGCTTCTGATGGCTCTTCCAACAACACGTGTCAACAACACATGGGACAAGGGGATGTTCAAAGACTGACAGCTGATTTATCCTGACTGAGAAAACCCCATCTTTCCCTCACCCTGTTCCTTCCTCCACACCGCATCTAAGGCTAACAGCCATTTTTAACGAAAGCCTACAGATCTCAAGGCTTGTGAGTGAATGTGGTATGTCAGAAGGAGCTGATGCTCCTGGAGCATGATGCCTTTCTCCTCTGGAAACTACATAAGCTCTAATTAGCCTCATTAAAAAAATAAAAAGTAAAAGGAAATTCACCATATACAGAGCAAAACGCACTCTGTATGTTCATGAAATGGACTTTCAGAATCAGTACAGCAGCTAGACTGTTGTCAGACTTGCATCAGATGAGATTTTTAACAGTTTCCCTGACTTACCTTTTAGTTAAGTTCCTTGGATCCCACAGACAACAGAACAAAACAAAAAATCCTTGCTCTCCTACAGTCAAAAAGCCACCTACAGCCAGTGCAGCACCCATACCCACCTCAGCATGCTCCCCCCCTCTGTTCATTAACCAGTTTTTAATGGCTCAGAGTGTCAGGTAATTATTTCAACCATAGCCCATAAGAAATCAGTCTCTTCCAGCTGCTAATGACCAGTTAAACTGCAATAATGAGGCGTTCTAAGTGTTCTAAGCCTGTTACTGCAGGCACCACGTTTCGGCATTTATGCAGCAATCGCTCTCACCGGGCCACGCTGAGGCACGGATCTTCCCTGCACATTGATGACAAACCATCAGGATGCTGCAGAGTTTTACTGGGGCTCTGCTGCACTTTAGCTCTCAAAAAGAAAAGAAAACAGAAAGCTGGAAATAGCTGAGGGACAGAAGCTGGACTGCTTTTTGTCTCGTCCCCCTCAGCCCTGAACCCCTCCGCTGTCGCTCAGCCACTGAGTGTGTGAACTTTAGACACAGCTGCTTTTAGACATTTCCCCTCAACTTTGTTTATGAATCTGCTGGTGCTTAGGAAAGCAGGAGACTCACACTGCCGTCAGGGCCAAGAAAAGCATCGGCAAGCATTGCCCAAACCCTCCGCTTCCAGGGCCTCATCCCCTGAGCCCAGCAGGAAGGGCTGGAGCAGCCCCTGAGCATTGGCACAGCCCTGGGACGCTGGGCACCAGTTCCCCCAGCAGTGATGGGCGGGTGGTGGAGCCGAGGGTGGCGGTGAGGTGGCACCTGGCTGCCCCCCGGGATGGGACTCGGTGTCCACGGCACTGTCCTGCAAGCACTGCCCCCCGAGCCGTGTCCAGCCACACTGACATCCCCAGCTGCAGGCACAAAATGCAGCAGACGAACTCCCGCCTCCGCTCACCCTACTCAAGTACACCTGCTCGTTCCCAGTTTCAGCCTGGAATTGCTCGTGAGGGCGGCTGCTAGCTTTCAGAGCAGTCAGTATATCACGAGCTGGCTTTTGAAGTGCACACACTTGCTCCTGCAGCCACAGAGAGAGATTTACTGCGAGAAGGAGACGCAGTGTCGTTTGATGGAGTTCCTCTTCCTCACTTTAATGGCACGTTAAGGTTGGAGGCCTCTGCCAGCTGTATGCTCCCTTGATGGAGTTTTCTCGTCTGGCAGCCAAGATGGTAATCTCTCTGCACAGAGATATATGGCCATCGCCGTACTCCGACGTGTCTGTTTTGGCATAGCAGCTGGGGGTACTTCAAACTAAATCATCGGGAAGATCCTTCTGTGTTTCAGTGCGCATAAATACCTACAGAGACGGGGACAGGGGCAGCTCGTGGTGCAGGGAGCTGGGCTGGGGACAGGCACACAGTGGTGTGACAGCGTCTGCAGCATGCTGGCGGGCTCCCCAGGAGCCAGCAGCAGAGGTAATCACACCTCAGGAATAAAGCAAAGCAAACGACACCCATCCCGGATTCCTCCTCCGGCAGATGGGAAACAGCAGTTGTCAGAAACCGTGCCCGAAATGCAAACAGAAAATAATGAGGCTGCTCGACTGACAGGGCAACAAAGGAAGGTACCTGGTCAGCAGCAGCTCCCAGTGACCTTGCACGAGCCAACAGCAAACACAGCAATCCATCCCAGCCCTGGTGAGCACACAGTGGTGCTGGGATAGACCTGGTCTGCAGCACCTTTAGCTCCAGGACTTTGAAGTGCTCTCCTCAGCCAGGCAGAAGCAAATCCGCTCCCAAACACAACTCTGAGATGGTGAAAACTGCAGCAGGGATTGACATGGGCTGTTAATTAGTCCTCAAACCACTCTCAGCATGAAGAAATAGAGGGATGATTTTATTTGCCCATGAAATTCAAACACTGCTAACCATGAAACCCAGCAGATGTTTAACAGCTTACAGTGGTGCTACGCTGCAGTTTTGGGGCAGAACTTGAAGGAAGTGCCTACTCCAACAGAACTGCAAGGGAAACTTAGGAAGGAAAAACTAATCACCAGTGGTGAAGCCCAGCCAAGCCATCAGCCACAACACTTCTGCATCCTCACAAAAACTACCACGTGATTTTTAGTGACTGCAGAGGATCTGGATCCTAGTGGTGCATTTCAGCCAAAATATGCAATTCCAGCATTGCAGCACCCTTGGAGGATGCTGGGACCCCACTTCACCCTGGGGCGCAGCATGTCGATGAGCACAGTGCACCCACACTGCTCTTCCCCTGCTCCCAAGTTTCAAGTTTTTGGATGATGTCAACAAAAGATGAGGTCCTTTGCAGAAGACCACCAGTGCTGTCCCAAAAGGCCGTGGTAACCTCTTCTAGCAAGAGCCAACTGCTCTTCCCAGCCATGAGCGGGTTGGGATGTGGGCTGCACAGCAACCCGGCTCCTGGCACTCTCTTTCGCAGTTCAGCAATGCAAACAAGAAAATTCCTGCTGGATATCGAGCGCTCCTTGGCATCTCCCGATGTCTGACCACAAGAACCACCATGAAGTCATGACTTCCCCTTCAGAGGGGATGGGAAAAGCGTGCTTGCAGGGCTGTATTGCTTATGTCCAGCATAAGGGAGCACTGGTTCGACTGCAGCAGGTTCACAGCTTTGCACCAGAAAAACAGGAGGAGTAATGATGTGCAAGCAGCAATGTCAGAGGCATGGAGAGATGCAGGGAGCAGAGGGTTTGCTTCCCTTTTGGTGGTCAGATCTGGAAGGGGAAAAATGCCTCAACCTGCAGAGCCTTGGTGCCATGCAGAAAAGCCTCACATCTGTCTCTGTCAGCTGTGGAGGTTTCTGAAGCTGCTGTTCTGTCTGTGAACTGCCCTGTGCCTGTCAGCAGGACAGGCTCCTGCTCCAGCCCACCCTGCAGGGACATCGCCTCCCGTCCGCCTCCAGCTCCAGCCAGCCGCTCGGAAAAGCCTGTCCTGGAAGCAGCGAGGTCCTTCCGCAGCCTGCAGGCACCCGGAGCATCAGCTCCCGCTGCCAGGGGAGAACGCTGAGTGCTCTAAGAGAAAACAACCCTCTCCTTTCAGACCTGTGTCATAAACCTAAAACGCTGACAAAGGTAGTTAGATTACACCTGTATAAACAGGCACTAATCACAAATATGCTCCATAAACATCAGCTCTCAAAACACAGCTCTCTACCTCTGACGAGTATGGAGAGTGTTTATTTATCTGTGGGTGAGCCTGCTGATTTACTCCATAAACCCTTGAACAAAGGCACTGGCCTGCTTTTTTTTCCCCTTTTCCTTGAAGCAAAACCATCCTGAGAGCTCTCAGATGCACCAGCAGACACTCTGGTGATGAACTCGTGAAGACATGCCGGACAATAAAGCTCCTGTTCCATTTCAGGAGACATTTAATGCAAATCCGTTCAGTCCCAGGGACTGCACCACTAACGTGTGGTGCTGGCGCTGAGAGGATGAAGCCTCCGAGGAGCTCAGTTCTCTTTGATGCTGCCAAGCCTGTTTGCCTCCTCTCCCTGCCCTTCCGTTCTTTGAAAGCAGTTCGCTATGACACAGTATCTCCATCTGGCAGGGTGAATAAGCAGATCCACCCAGAACCATCAAAAAAGAAGTGAGTCAACGCTACAGATTTAAAGAAGTACTGTGAGGTTTCATTTCAAGCTAAGGGGATTGCTTTTAAATAGCTCCCTTTAAAGTATTAAACGTGAGGCAGTCACACCAACGCAGCGGAGCCTGCAGACCTGCTCCCATCACCCCCCTGCCTCCCGCCAGCTGCTCTGCTCTCCAGTACTCACTGCCACAGGCACCCACCTCTGCGGTGCAGCTCCCGGTGCTGTACAGGAGCTGATTAGCTGGCACTGGTACGCATCCAAACCTTTCTCCCCATTTTTCAAAGCTTAATGGCTATTCCATGCCCCCTCTGCATGCCAAGACTGCTTCCACGTCTGGGCTGCCAAGGAAAGCACGAGCACCGGCACCGTACAGCTGCAGATCCCAGCCCGTCCCCAGGGACTGCCAGGGTGAAGCAGGGAATGGCTTGCTGCGAGTGACCCAGCAAAGCTCCCGCACTGAGCGTGCTGCATTTTGGGCTGGAGCTTCTGCTTTGCACCTTGCGAAGACAGCGTGGCCCCGAAGCTCTGTCCCGCTTGTGTAAAGGCGACAGCCTCACCCCCTCATCAGCATGCTGCTGCTGTGGGAAGAGCAGGAAATCAGATGTCTGCGGTGCTTTGCTTAGGTGCGGCAAAACCGGAGAACATGTGGGAATGTAATATGCAGTGAATACTTTATTTTGCAAGCCAGCAGGCTTGGGGGGGCTGCCTAATCCTGAGGCTTCCTGATGTTCCCCCCCCAGAAAGGCTTCACATCCAAACCCCATGGCTTGTGAAATGCTCAGGCTTTAGGTCCCGTGGGAACTTCACTTCCTGGCAGCCCTGCCAAGCCCTTCCGCTGGGGGTTCCTGATTTCAAACCAAGGTCATCTGCAGTCCCGGTAATTAGTGTCACTACAGCAACATCACCGTGTTATGCAAAGACAGTTAATCTAGATTCCTGGCACTCAATACATTAAATGATTGGAAACAACAACAACAGCTGATGATGTCTGACTGCAGCTCGTGCTCCTTGTTAGGTCTGCTCCTAGGACCAGCAATGAACCCAGGCTGGACCTCGTCCTCCAGCAGCTCAGGAATCTCCTGTGGCTACTACAGGCACAACCATGGGGTCTGAGTTTCCTCAGCGCTGTCACGTACCTGAATACAGGTCCCAGTGCACTCCTTGCAGAGGCTGCAGGACAAAGCCCATCTGCTCGCAGGGATATGTGAGATCTTGGTAATGGGTTCCATTTTTTCAGGACATCCAATGCTAACCTGGCCACGAAACAGAAGATATTGTCAATACCTGCTGCTGTCCCAAATGTCCTATAGGGGATATCTGAGGCAGTCAGACTGAGGGGTGGATATTTCATTTCTTATTTTTCAGATCACTTGTAACTTGGGTAAAAAAAATTAGAACCACCACCAAAACTAAATACAGATGATGCTCTGGCCTTTCTCTTGTATCTTCTCGCCTGCCAGCTGAGCTCGTGTTTCATCTTTGTTGTTGTTTTGAACACTGGCTTGTCCTCGCCTCCCCGGTACACCTCTTTGCACTTCACACCAGGGGAGGACAAAGTGACTCTTTACAGATTGTTCCAACATCACTTCTCCTCGGGGAGCGCAGGTGCTCCCCGTGAGCAGGGCAGCAGCTTGCACCCCCTCCGTGTCCTCCTTCACGGGGTGCTGCTTGGCCGCTAATTAAACACTCAGCCTGGGGGGCTCGGACCTCAGCACGGATCAACAAGCTGAACTGGAATTGCTGTTCATGGACAGTTTGGGCTCAGACCTGGAAATCATGTCCATGCTCAGCTGTGTTTCAAGAGAAAACACCGTACTTACTTCAGGTATCCATAAGGCACAGCTAACGTGGACCCATTTCGTCCCGCTCCGGGTGGGCTTCAGCGCTCCCCCTCTCTTCGGGCACAGCAGACACTTGGGCTGGACCCCGAGGGCACAGGTCCGGCACAGCCAGCTGCCGATGGGGACCTTCAGGATGCCGTAGCACGCCTGTGAGATGGGAGGAAGGGTGGTTAACCTGGCCAGGCCTGCTCCTCCCCTTCCACGTTTCTAACAACCGCTGGCTTATCGCCACAGCATCTGGGCATCTAGTAATAAAAAGCAGACACAAAGCAGCCCTGCAAGGAAAGCAGCTGGTTTAAGTTCTTCCTTCCTTGCTACGTTCCTTATTTTCACATGGATGCTCACGCTGTATCAACATGTCCTGGGTCTTAATGAAAAGCCGAGTGTACAAATGTGCTTTGTATCCTGTAAACAGGAGGGAAAAACGAGCAAGCACAGCTCTGCGACACGGATGTCTGCCCGCTCACTTTGTGTGCACAACTCCAAAATCACGGAGACTCACGGTCCTGCTCGCCTGGGTGTGAACTGGTCCAGTGACCCAGAGACACGGGGTTTGCATGAGCAGGTCTCTGTGTGCACAGGATGGACAATAACAATGTACAACCAGCACAAATGGAGCACAAACACGCCTTGAACAGACCCATCCCATGCGGCGTGGGATGATGAATGCTGTGCGGAGAAAACCTCGAGGGCAGATGAGGGCTGTGAAGCCACAACCCCACTATTGAGAAAGATGGCCACACTGGTTAAAAAGCCTGCACAGACCAAAGGGGAAGTGAAAATAACTGCATAAACGTAAAAAGGGGAAACTGACAGTAATGAATATAAATCAGAAGGGAGGAGCTGTAATCAGGAGGAATGATAAACCCAAAGGACATGAGGACACATCTATGGCCAAGGGAGTGGGAAGCAGAAGAGAACAAAAGGACTCTGCCAGGCACCCCGGCCGCCCGCGGAGCCACCAGACCTGCTGCGATAACGCCGAGCACAGACAAGCCAAAGGGCTTAATAAATATTTCTCTTCCGTACTTGGGGAAGAGCCAAATGATAAGCTGTATCACATAATGATAGCAGTAAAATACTTTCCACTTCAGCAGTAAATTATGTCTGTATTAAAGAGCTACCACTAAATCTGGACAGCCTTCAACCGGCAGGTCCCCACAACTTGCACTTAAAGAGTTTTAAAGAGTGGCAGACAGCTGCCTTGGCCGCTGACATGGGGCTGCTGGAAGTCTCACAGCACCGAGGGTTTCTGAGAGCAGCGGAGAAGCCTGTGCCTGTGTCTCCACCTTAAGAGAGACAATTAATTATAGGTAATTAATTCTATTCGCGGCTGCTCTGATGCCCATCCAGAAGGAAAAGAGGCAGCGCTCATCAGGACCCCCACCACTGTACCGCGCTGGCTGCGAATTCCCACACACACACACGCCTCAATGCCGCTTTTTGAAGTTTACCCTAAGAAAGACCAGCTTTCCGTCCTGCTGCTGCAGGGCACTGTCACCGCGTTTCTGCAGGCACAGAGGGGTACCTGAGTGTGGGAAAAGGCATGCTCAGGCCTCATGGCCAGGAAGGGACTTTGTAACATGGCTTTAGGTTGCCCCAAAGCGTACATGGACTCTAACAGTAGTGATTTCCAAGGGGAAAAAGTCACTTTATGAACAGACTATTGGGAAAATTAAGCATTAAAGAAGGTAATATGATTGCTGCAGGTCTACACGGTTCACAGAGACTTAACTGTGTTTCACAGCACCTCCAAATTGGACAGATTAATCAGTTCTGTAACAGATTTTTATAAAACATCTGATTTGGTACCAGACAAAATCAGCCAGGAGATAAAGCTGCAGACCAGTCCCAAACACAAGGGTAAGCAAGAATTCTCAACGTGAGCGCATGTCCAGCAGTCTTGGCTCTCTGTTACTGACTGGTCCAGGGTCTGGGGCAGCTGAGGGTGCGGCTGCGCCCCAGGAGCAAACACTGCAGGGCACGCAGCTCTGCCCCAGCACACCAGGAAGGATGCCCAATAACCGGGGAGGGTGCAGACAGAGCCACACGTAGCTTGGTGCGGGTCCTAAAGCAGGGATGGTGCAGCCATGGCCCCACAGCAGGGAACGAGAATTCCGTGCCTGCTGTGGGACCGCGCAGGAGACAGATCGCTGCCGCACTCAGTGTAAGTGTGACGTTTCCACCATGAGAGCAATGAACCAGAGCAATTTCACAGCAGTCGGGAAGATTCCTCCTCAGTGAAAATTCTAAAATGAAGATTGCATGTGTTTTCTAAAAGATAGGCTTCATAGGAATTAATTAATAGCAAGTCTCAGGGCTTGTGTTATGCAGATTAGATGATCGCAGCGATCCCTCCCAGTACCATACCCCAGCACATGTGTCTGTGCACAGCTCTCCCTCTGATCTGTGGCTCTGGACCTTGTTGCTGTGTAAATGAGGACAGACATGGGATCCCCCTCAGCTCACAGGTGGGCAGTGGGGTTCAGACCTGACTGCACTCCCAGAAAACAAGGGAAGCTCTCATTTCTTTTAACAGCCTTTAAATCCAGCCCGCAGCATCTGCTTATGCAGCATCGTGCTGCTCCCAGCACGGGGGCTGCTGCCAGGGTCCATCTGTCCATCCTGACGGAGCCTAGCCCCCTGCACTGCTGCACGCTGGGCACACGTCAGCCCACGGCCAGAAATTTCTACTTGGGTTTGCTAAAAAAGAAACACCAAAAAAAAAAAAAACAATCCCAAACCATCCCTGAACCAGCTTGGTATTTTGTGGAATCTGATTCACTGATGGAAACCATTCAAAACACCCACCTCCCTCTACTATTCATATCTCCAGCGCTCTCCCACCTCCAGGAAATGCTGATGGAAAAGCTGCCCAAACGATGAGCAAATGGAGAAAAAAAAAAAGCCAGCAAAATATCCTTCACCAAGAGGAGACCAAAGAGGGGCTCTGCTTTGGGCTTCCAAAGCCCTGGGGACGATGCTGACATCCAAGGGCCTTCCTCCTGGGCTCCCCATCAGAGCCCACCCAACAAAGCCCCTCCGGAGCCACATGGGACCCCTGGCAGGCAGGGATGGATGCTCAGCAGCAGCGCCCAGACGAGTGCTTTCCCGCTCCCAGCACAGCAGCCCACAGGTGTCACTGCTCTTCTGCCCTCTCTCCAGCAAAGGCTTGAAGCATTTGCACTCAGTTCTAAAAATAAAATATTTTCCTCCAGGCAGTGAAATAAAAATGAAATCATACAGCAGGTAAGGTGAGACAGAAGTCCTGTGATGTGAGACAAAGCTGGTGGAGCTGGAAGGTCCTAACGGCCCGACACAATGCGCAGTCTGGAGGGAAGCCAGTGCCCATGCTGCTCACCCCTCAAGAATCCCACAGCTTGGTGCAGGTAAGGAAGAATGGGCACATTAATGGAAGAGGAGGCATAAAAGATCACAGGGACGAGGGAACAAGGAGCAGGGGCACAGCAGGCTCGGGGAAGTGGCTTTCAGGCTGCTGCTCACCTGGTGCACGCAGACGTTGCACTTGTCGCAGAACACCATCTCGTTGCCGTCCTCCCCCTCCGGCGAGCGGCAGACGTCGCACACCACGTCCTCGTCGTACTCGATGCCCAGGCCCTCCTCCGTTTCGATGGCGATGTTCATGTTCTCGTAGCACATCGTCTCCAGCTCCTCCAGCACTCTCTCCAGGGTGATCTCATCCAGCTCGGGCTTTTCTGCAAGGCACAAGGCACAAGGATGGGGATGTGGCACCTGCGACAGCCCGCAGCGTTTTGCAAGGCGGGGGGCACTTCAGACTTGATCACGTATCAAAACTTCAAATCCACCGCACTGATAAGATCTGCGACTCAGAAAACGGCCGCTTCTAACTCATGATACACTTCATGTTTCATAGGCAGTAGCAAAATATTGCTTCTGGCTGAGAGGAGAGAAATCCATTCAGCTGAACCAATGCGGATAATTAGGTCTGACAGCTTAAACGTTCAAGGAGACAAGTTTTCCAAAGATGCATTCTGCAGTGAGGGCTCAGACAAGCTTTGGCAACACAAAGTCAATGCTTTAATTGTTAAGACTGTGAAAATTGACCCTTTTAAGGCCAATTAAACCTAACTGTAAAACTGAAGCTGAGGACAAACAAGTGTTTTTAACCGGCTGGATCCAGTGGCACCGGGTCAGACCTGGGGCGGGGGCTCAGACCTGTGCTGCACTTTATCCCACCCATACCAGCTCCTTTCGTGGAAACAAATGGTGGAGACGTGGATCTTTCTTGCTGCAGGTCAACAGGAGACAACGCATTTATGGACTGGAGGAAAAAAAGGCTTGAGGAAGTACTGATGTTAAGCAGTTATTAACTGAGAGTTTAATGAAAAATTTGCCTCCCTGGGCTCCTGCTGGGCTGCAGAGTGCACTCTCCGTGCTGGGACAAGCTCTCCAGAGCTGCTCCTTTCCCCGACAGCCACCAACCCACTGAAAAATCTCTGTCAAGGGGCAAAGAGACCCACAGGCAAGACCTGCAAGCAAACACACCATTGTCTGCCTTTTTAAGATCTCCCCCAATGTTTTGCCGTGGCACGATTTCCCTTGGCTTGACAAGTCCCTGCAAACATCCAGCCTGGCATTTCACATGTCTGCATCCCCGGCAGCCAGCGCTGCTCCCTATCGCTCCCTGCCAAGCACTCGGCGGCCGTGCCGCAACACGCCGCACAGCCGGCCCGGCCTGTTCTGGGAGCCACGAGCCCAAATGATGGCTGCAGGTGCCTGCGGGGCCTGCGGAGCCCCGTGGAGCCCAGTGGAGCCCCAGCCCAGCACACATGGCATGCGGCACTGGAGCAGGGCGAAGCATCCCACGTCCCCCGGCACCTGGTGGGGAGCTGCATTGGGGTGCGAGAGGGAGCAGGCCTGTCCCCTAGCATCACGATTTTCACCTCCGTGGTGGCCTTTATAAACCATCCTGATGCCCTGGCTGTAGGGGGAAACACAAGCCATCGTTTTCAAGAATCATAGGATGGCTTGGGTTGGAAGGGACCTTACAGCCGCCCCAGCCCCTGCCGGGGGCTGGCTGCCACCCCCCACATCAGGCTGCCCAGGGCCCACCCAGCCTGGCCTTGAGCACCCCCAGGGATGGGGCACCCACAGATGCCCTGGGCAGCCTGGGCCAGAGCCTCCCTGCCTCTGAGTAAAGAATTTCCCCCAAACATCTGATCTAAATCTCCCCTCTTTTAGTTTTAAACCATTCTGCCTTGTCCTATCAACAGTTTCTACCTCAACGTGTCTTTATGCCAGCATTAAGGCATGCAACTCTTCGCCAGCATTTCAATTCCATTTATTATACACACATATATATATACATCAAACCTACTATTCCAAATCCCGTTCCTTCCCATATTTCAGGCTCTGGTGGAAAGCAGGAGAGGGAGGAACCATTCCACACTGAGTGGAAAGATGCTGCACCCAGCGCCATGCAAAATCATCACCCGCAACGGAAGGGGTTTTCTCGTCGGCTTACAGCAATGTATTTGTTACGCCGCTGCACCGAAAAATATAGATCTGTCCCTCCCTCTCGTGCACACAAGCTCTCACACTCCGTTTAGATGTAATTACATTAGGAATTCGTTTGCCAAGCGCCATTCAGAA
>VXAV01008921.1:2583-21158 GCA_013399715.1 Alectura lathami | reverse complement strand
TTTTTTTCATTTTTTTATATCTTTTTTTTTTTTTTTTTTTTTTTTGTTCCTTTCATCTTTGGCCTGTGTTATACTCTTCTTTGGAGAGAAACTACAGAGGGTGCCAAAAAAATTTGTACATATTTTAAGAAAGGAAAATACTGTGTTAAAATTGTAATACTGAATATATACTGATAATGACTTCTGTAATTACAAGATGTGCTCAAAGTGGTTACCATCAGCATCCAGACACTAATGATTATGACGAACTACTTCTCGAGCAACGTTGACCAAGTTGTCCACCTGTATTGTTGCACGTGCCATTCATATTTCTTCCCAAAGTACCACCAGAGGAGCTAATTTTCTACAGTGCATCACATCCTTTAAGGTGCCCCATAGGCACAAGTCAAGAGCTCCTAAGTCAGGGGGATGTGGGGGAAACTCAACCACACCACTTCGTCCTACCCATTGTCTTGGCAAATTCTTACTGAGGTAAGCTAATAGGACAATTCTTTTCTGAAGGTAACATTGCTGGGCAAGTGTGCCTAAACACACTATGCACATCCATTTTACCTGCAATTCCTACACTTTTTGGGAATGATCAGTTTTTCTTCCAACAAGAAGGCACCCCACTGCACTTCCACCGAGAGCTTATCTCAATGAGAATTTTAGGATAATGGATAGGAGGAAGAGGTGCATACATATATATATAATCAGAGTGTTTTTCATTCTTCATGCTTAATTTGAGCATACTTGCAAAATAGTTTAAAAAGCAGCCTGACTTCCATCTGTGTTTTGGAAAGAATGTAATTTCCAGTTTTGCTAAGCAGTTGAACTTCAGCAAAGATTGTAGTTCCATGACCTCACAATATGTAAATACTTTCTTCAGTTTGTATGCATTTTACCTGTAGGCAGCAACTTGGCATCTAATAAATGATTCTGTCAGAGAGAGACTTGGACAAAACAGACTTTCTGGCAATATTCATTGTCTGTAAAAAAGAATTACACAATGAAAAACCATTTATTCCAGACCTAAGTGCCTATTCACACAGTTCAACATACTGTCAGATTAGCTGTAACCGTGCCTCCTGGTGACCTTGAATAATGCAAGTCTGTGTTTGTAGTCTGGTGTGTTTTTACTTGTTTCATCTTCAGTAGATGCATTGGGTGTCTGTGTTCAGGTTTTGGTAGTGGGGCAATGGACCCAAAAGTGAGAAGGAGTGGTAGAGAGAAACTGCTAGAAGTGTTTTAATTTTGTATATGATTCTCCTTAACCAAATCCATTTTAATTAGCGATACACTAATTTTCTCCAGGTTGAGTCTGTTTTGCCTCTGATGCTATGCAGTAAGTAGTCTTGCTGTGTTTATCTAGACCCATGAGCTTTCATGACCTGTTTTCTCCTCTTGTCTCATGTGATGGTGTGGTCCTCCTTGCGCCCATCTTTCTCCTTCTGCCTGGACATTACACTCAAGGCCTCACTTGGGACTGAGATATCACTGTCCTACTAAATACCATGACTATGATCCAATCACCTTACACCATAAATAGTGAGCAGCCCAAGCGCACCTGGAGCTCTAATCCTCATAACAAGACTGCATGTGTCCTCCCCAGTTCCTTCTGAAGACTGTGATGTTTGAGTGACTATAGTCTCAGGGTGGATTATGTGGAATATTTATTGGAGGTGTCTTACTGAGATATCCACATCCTGAGAGAAAGTACAGCATCAAGGAAACATCCGGGGTGGAATGCTGTGAATAATCAAGGAGTCTGTTCCATAATAGTTCCCTAAGCAAAATAAAACCTGCAGACAGCAGCCCCAGGGGAGCCTGGTGTGTTCAAACGAAGAGATATAGCATAGAGGGTGGAGCAGAGTGTGAGCACCGTGGCCAGGCGCTGTGATAACATTGCAGAGATGGGAACTTGATGTTACTATGGAACTGATAAAGTCCATGGAAGTTTCACTGAATCAGCAGCTTTCAATTTTCTGTTCACATCAGTCGCAACAAAGATATGTATGACTAGCGTTACTAAAGATCCACCTGAAAATATTACCCAAGTGGCTTAAGAAACAGGCAATTTTGGGGAAGATACAATTGCAGATAAGTGTCATGGTTTCTAGCACAGTCGAATCTGCAAATGCTGAAAGAGAAGGGATTAGGAAGTCGTGGGAGGGGAGTGGACTTAGGACATCTGACTTAAATTGACTCACGAGGTGTTCCATACCATAGATATCATGCCATAGCCCTCCACCTGATTTCCAGTGACGGGGGGGAAGCCACTGCTTGCGTGGCTCTTTTTACCCTTCCAGGCTAGGCTTGAGTGTGGGTGAGAAATTGCCTTTCTCATAAGTCACTGTTTTCTCAAATTATCAGTATTATTATTCTTATATCCCCTTTGCATTTTTATTCTCTTTTGTTCCTTACCTATTTTCGTAAACCAGTTTTTATCTTACCTCTTTTTTTAATTTTTCTCTCACTTCCCACCTCCATCCCGCTGATACCGGCCGCTGGCAGTATGCCAGCAGGCCGGGCCCTCTGTGGCCTGGGGGTGGTGAGTGATGACTGTTGGGAGATAACGTGGGTTAAACCACCACAATAAGTCAGGCAAACATTGCTGACTTCTGGCACCAGTCAACAGACTAAGCCCCTCTTCCTCCTCATAGAGTTCTCTATTGGGTAAGATTTGGACTCTCACTTATACCAGCTGGTATACCCAGGACACTTAGAAATCTCTATAGAATTATTCCATAACTTAACGCATTTGCAGTCAGCTGTATCATTCATATTCTTGGCACTCGCACATGCTCTGCAAACAGTGTATTTATCAATAGCTATCCGAAAGAATCTGTAATCTGTTGCTTCAATAATGAGCACTAATCATTAAGCTAGCTGTGAGAGTTCTCACTGGGTATGACCAAACTCCCTAACAGTGGCTGTGTGAGTCCATTCAAATGTGACAGGATTTATAGCACCACATTGGGTATTTATGCTTTAATGCAACATCCCACTGAGGAGGTGGGAGTGAGAAACTGGGTGGGTGTGAGCCTGTTTGCCAAGGCTCACTCACTCCAATGGAGTAAGGGGATAGCACTTGAAAGACAAATGGATGCATTTCCTAATACAGAGTTGTACATTTAGTCCAGTTCTGTTTAAATTAAAGCTCCTCCAGGTAAGCTTCAAGACTCCCTGAAACTCACATCCTCTGACTATTCAAGTGAAGAAGAGAAGTACCTTGCTTCATACATATTGTGGTACACTGTGTACAAACTTAACATATGAATGTTACATATAACATTTTTTAAGCACAAGAGAACTGACCTTTATAAAATTTTGAGACAGAAAAGACAATTTTGACTCTGTCATTAAAATATTTTACAGCAAAATAGTCTACACAGGCAAAGAAAAGATTATACAACCCACTGTTGAATAAGAGGGAAGAATATGGCAGCCAAGTGAACAACTAATCCTACCAACCCAGCTGTTCCCTGGATTATCCCAAAGTGAACAACATGCCTTCTTGCTTCCAATAATTACATCACATGTACTTTGGAATGGGGCATTTCTTCTTTAACTGAAAGCCAGAGAACAGCAGTGCAATATCCTGTACACCACATAGTCCCTGAGAATAACTGGTTAACAATAAAAGACATGATCAAAATGTAAGGACATTATGAATTCAACAGGACACCAGCTTCATAAGAACGAAAATAATTGAGGAGATGAAATTCCTATAGGCTTTAAATGAGATATAATATCTAACTTTAGAAGCATCTAATTTCTCAGACAAACCATGTTCTATCAACCTGTGTATGTTCACATTAACTAAAACAATTTGTGAATTCAATATAATCTCAACTAATTGTCTGAATCAGAGAAAAAAAAAAACATAAAAAGAATACTCTTCATTGGCACTTCACCTTCTAGTGCATTTGTGAAAATGCATAACAGTTTAAAATAAAAAGTGTTTATTTCTAAATTATATGTAAAAATATTCAGTTGAATTAGAAGTCAGACACAACTCCTTTTCTTTGGGAAAACACATTAGTGACTAAATAGTTGGGAACATTTATTACTGTGGTGAAAAACAGCATTGCTTCATTAACATTAGTGGAGCTCCACGGATTTCAATACAACTATGCTGATTAACTGCAAAGAAGATTCCAGCATTTGTTTTCTGAATCCAAAAGAGCGATAGGCTCTTGCAGGAGGAGACAGTTTCCCTGTGTGCTGCAGATATGGAGTCTTATACATGTATAAAATATTAAAAAAAAAAAAAAGAAAAGAAAAACCACAACACTGTGCCAACAGATTTTTAATTATTTATCACACACGTAGAGTGTGATAACATTCCTCAAGTCACTTTTTCATTTGTTATATCATTTTTTCTTAGTGAATGTTCATTATTTATTTGCTAAGCATGAATGTAAAATGGAGCAAAATAAGGCCTTTGTCAAGGATCATTTAAATGGTAATGTCAGTGTTGCAAAAGGTGATAGTCTGTGTCTCTTGTAAAAGATTAATTCCTGCTTTCTCTGCATTATCTTGCGAAGCTGACTGATTTAACACCTGCTGTTTCAGACTGAGATTTTTCTAAATGTGTGTGTATTACTAAAAGTAGATATATTAAAGTTTTGCATGTACTAGAGGGGGGTCTGTGGAACTTTTTTTCTCCTCTAATTCATAGAAGATGACTTCAAGTGTTTTTGTTTGTTTGTTTGTTTATCTTTAGTATACTACTCAGAGTTTTCAAACCACAGATATTTTGTTTGTGACTCTTAGAAAGCTACAGAGACAGATTTCTCTTGACACTGAGTGTGCCATGACTTGAAGTTACAGGTCTCTTCTGGAAATTTGATCCATAACATTTTCTTGTTCAATAGAGAACCCATATATGTCTCTTGCCTACTTAGGCTATAAAAATACATCCGCGAAATAGTTAATACATTAGCTAAATTTTAGGTGTCCTAATATAAAAATAATCTTATTAAACTCATGTTCAGTTGAAATATCAGGCTTCCCAAGGGTATAACTTTTTGGATGTTCAGTCACATTTCCAGTGTCCCTTGGCCACTAGCCCCTTAGTTGTTCACTGTTGTGCATAGATGTGCCAACTGAAAATCTTCTTGGGTAGTTTATGTTAATTGAAGGTCTGAAATAATTGGGGAAAAAAAAAATCCCGTAGGACTTTGGGATATAAAACTTTTTAAGCAGTGATTGTCATTTAAACAAGGTTATCACAAAACTCCATCCTGACCAACTACTAACACAGCTCCTTACAGAACTATTCCATAGCTTTGAATTTTCCTTCAATGTAAACCTTTCTGTCCTTTCCCTTTCCCTTTTCTCCTAGCATCTGTCTATTAGACCTTTCAGTCATCTTTTTTTACTGAGTCCAAAGCACCTGGCTTGCTAAAAGTTTTGATGGAAACATTGACTTCTCTCTAGTAGATTGGAAGCTAACTGAAGATAAGGGCAATGAACTTGATGCACTGCTGGCAACCCATGCATCAAAACAGAAATGCTTCAGTTAGTGCAGGTTAAGGTACAGATTAGTAAAGAAAAGAATCAGAAATTCAGAAAGTTAAACCTCTTTTAAGATCAAAATTTCAAAGACTTTCATGACTGAAATTGCCAATCTCAGTGGTACACTTGGAGTCCCATGAATGAAGTTACTTCTTACCCCAACATGCAAGATATGATTCCCAGGGGAACCCACTTAAACAAAACAACAGCTTTTCAGGGAAGGAAAACTGACTCTCTATTAAGTAGGAACCTTCAAAAGAAAAAGAGAAAACAGTATTGAAAGTGAAATCTTTCATTTACAAAAATTCAACACTACATTGTCTACTTTGTTAGTCCTTTCTAGTCTACTTAGTTATTTAAACAACTAAAAGTCGTTTAACTTATACCCTAAAGGTCTGTCAATTGTGTAGTTTCTGGGGTTAGAACCAGGTGATCATCTATAATGTCAAATGGAAATGTGAGGATTTGATTTAGGGACTCAGGAGATCTAAATGTTGATTCCCAGTTAAGCATAGAATTATTTTCAGGCAATGATAAAATTGCTTAGGTGTAATTCCCCTCATTTAATATTAACAGTTTATAAAGGGAGGCGTTAAATATAAATTAGTCATCACTGGAGTTCCCAGCAGAGTAAACAGAGAAAGAGATTCTTTTCCAGAGGATAAAGTATTCCTTCCCAAGTCTCTGAACAACAGCATGATACAACCTCTAGAGGTATTTCTTCAGGGACTAGACATCTGACTTACACTAAGCACCTAATTTCAAACGCCAGAGTTAGGTGAAATTATCTCTTAACATCAGTGTCATCTTTTAGAGTGTAGTACCTTTCTGAGCCAAACGGTACAAAAATACGTCTCGAAGCACAGCCACATGCATGGGCAGAGGCACCTCCCACTACACCAGGTTGCTCAGAGCCCCATCCAGCCTGGCCTTGAACACTGACAGGGAGGGGCCATCCACAGCCTCTCTGGGCAACCTGTGCCCGTGTCTCACCACCCTCACACAAAAGAATTTCTTCCCAATACCTAGCCTAAATCTCCCCTCTTCCAGTTTGCGGCCTTTACCCCTCGTCCTGTCACTCCATGCCCTTCTAAATAGTCCCTCCCCAGCTCTCCTGTAGACCCCCTTCAGGTACTGGAAGGCCACTACCAGCTCCCTCCAAAGCATTCTCTTCTCCAGGTTGAACAACCCCAACTGTCTCAGCCTGCCTTCATAGGGGAGGTGCTCCAGCCCTCTGATCATCATCGTGGCCCTCCTCTGGACCCCTCCAACACCTCAATATCCTTCTTGTGTTGGGGGTCCCAGAACTGGATGCAGCACTCCAGGTGGGGTCTCATGAGAGCAGAGCAGAGGGGCAGAAGCACCTCCCTTGCCATGATGGTTCCACTTCTCTTGATGAATTCCAGGATGTGGCTGGCCTTCTGTGCTGCAGTCGCTCATTGTTGGCTCATGTTGAGTTTTTCATCAACTGACACCCCCAAATCCTTCTCCTGCTCTCTAGCCATAGCCATTCTCCACACAACCTCTATTTGTTCTTGGGATTGCCCCAGCCAAGGTGCAGGATCTTGCACTTGGCCTTGTTGAACTTCATGAGGTTGGCATGGCCCCACCTCTCCAGCCTGTCCAGGTCCCTCTGGATGCCATCCCTTCCCTCTGGCATGTCAACAGCATCACTCAGCTTGGGGTCGTCTGCAAGCTTGTTGAGGGTGCAACTCGATCCCACTGTCCACGCCAACAAAGATGTTAAGCAGCCCTGGTCCCAGTACCGATCCCTGAGGGACGCCACTCGTCAGTGGTCTCCATTTCAACATCGAGCCATTGACCACAACTCTCTGGGTGTGGCCATCCAGCCAGTTCCTTATCCAGCCAGTGGTCCGTCCATCAAAACCATGCTTTTGCAATTTAGGTACCAGGATGTCATGTGGGATAGAGTCAAAACACTTTGCATATGCCCAGGTAGATGCCATCTATTGGAAAATAAAAAAAATAAAAATACAAGCTTACATATATATGTATTGTTGCTGGTTGCTTATTTTGTGTAATGTGTTTTAAAAGGGCTCTAGTGAGGAAGATGTCATCAGCTCCTAGGTAGTCTCCACCAAGGTTTCAAGAATATTACCTTAGTATGATTTCTGACACCATGAATAAATAATTTATTTTCATTTTGCAGTACTCTATGTATTTGAAGGTTATTATCTGCTATTTTTCCATGAAAAATTGTGCAGGCAGTTGAGTCTTCCCTCCTAGTGGAATTTTTCTGAAATTGTGCTTTGTTTTCCCCTTGACTCTCTTCCTCTGATCAACATTTCTTTTGAAATTCAGTATCCCAAAGTGTATGTTCTTGCCTTGCCTCCTTAACTTTCCTGTCTTTGTTCCCAATCTTGTGTATGTCTGTATAAAAGCTGATATTTATAGAATCATAGAATCATCCGAGTTGGAAGGGATCTTTAAAGGCTGTCTACTCCAGCTCCCCTGCTGTGAACAGGAACATCTACAGCTGGGTCAGGCTGCTCAGAGCCCTGTCCAGTCTGACTTTGAAGGTCTCCAGGGATGGGGCATCCACCACCTCTCTGGGCAACCTGTGCCAGTGCTTCAGAAGTGTGCAAAAACCGTTTCCTTATAGCCAGACTAAATCTTCCTTCTCTTACATTGAAACCACTTCCCCATGTCCTGTCACAACAGAACCTGGTAAAGAGTCTGTCCCCTTCTTTCTTGCAGCCCCCCTTTAGGTACTGAAATGCTGCTATGAGGTCTCTTTGGAGCCTTCTCTTCTTCAGACTGAATATTACTGTACACTAACCCTGCTGGAGCAGAATTTGACAAGGTACATTTAAAGGTTGTCCATTTTCTGACCTTTACAGTGGAAGAGTGCTCACACACCTTTGAAAGTCTGCATTCTGTTATGATGGTAAAAGATGGTTAGCAGTTCAGATTTGCAGAAACTTGAGGAAGAATTTCTTAGGATTGTTCTCTCCTCTCTGAATAGAGTGTTTCTTACTATTTTAAGCAAATAGTAAGATGTTTTTGAATTAACTCGGAGCTTAAAACACAGCTCTGATTTTTTTACATCCTCAGCATTAACCGAGCCAGGAGTTCAAGAAGGAGTATTCAATTTTTGATGGAAGTTGGTAATGTTGTTCAAAAGAAAATAAGTTTTTGCCTTAAGGAACCAACCCTAGCTTGGACATTTATGATTTCTGTATGCTCAAGGGAGACAATTTCAGTGTTTACTTTTAGCACAGATCTAAGAATGACTTTGGGTGACTGACTGAGTAGTTCATGTGTCTGAGGTGAGAATATAATAGAACTATCACAGATAGTTCCGGAGAAACACAGCACATTGATGTAGAAGTATGCTGGGAGAGCAAAGGTATTAGAGAATAAAGAATCTGGGAGAAATGGAAGGATTTGCAGTCTCAAGTTTAAGGAAGGAGCATGAATGTGAACCAGCAGGACTAAGAATACTGAGTTATATATTAAGTATTTTATAGTCTTACTCTATGCATGATGTTTTTCAGCTTTACTTGAACAATAATTTTGCAAATTATTCCTTCCCTGAAGGAACCTATTTTCCCTAGTTTACCTGCTTTTGTGTGATTCCAAATTGAGGCTGGCTTTGGACAGTCTTTCACTTCAAAAACAGATCTAAGTCCTACAATTTTCTCCAGTTACTTGCTCACAAGTAGAGGAGAAAACCCATTCTTTTGTACTGAAACTTCGTGCACCAAGGATCCCATGTCCAGTATGGTACAGTTAAGAGGGTGTATGCAGTGTGCCATTGTGGCCAAGAAGGCCAACAGTACCCTGGGATACATTAAAAAGAGCACTGCCAGTAGGTAGAGGGAGGTTCTCCTCCCCCTCTTCTCTGCCATTTTGAGGCCACATCTGTAATACTGTGTTCAGTTCTGGGGTCCCCAGTTCAAGATAGACAGGGAACTACCAAAGAGTCCAGCAGAGGGCTACAAAGGTGATTAAGGTCTTGGATCATGGTATGGAATAACAACTTGCCTAATTCAGGCAAGCTGTCCTGGCTCCATCCCTCCCCCTGCTACCTCACCATAATGGCCATGACTGTTCTCTGTCAGTGGCCCTGCCTGGCCCTGGGCAGGCATTGAAATGCTGAAACCAGGACACATAAAAATCTGAAGGGTGGGTGTCAAGAGGATGAAGTCAAGCTTTTTTTGATGGTGCCTAGCAAAAGGACAAGGGGGCAATGGGCACATACTGGAGTGCAGGAAGTTCCATCTTAACATGAGGAAGAACTTCTTTTCTTTGAGTTACAGAGCACTGGAACAGGCTGCTCAAGGAGTTTGTGAAGTTTCCTTCTCTGGAGCTATTCAAAACCTGCCTTGTTGCTTTCCTATGCAACCTAATCTAGGCAGCCTGCTCTAGCAGGGAGGTTGTACAAGATGAAATTCCAGAGGTCCTTTCTGATAATGGAAACAAAAGCACTAGTGCTTCAGAGACATTAATAATAGAAACAGCACCGGTGACTGAAGCAGTTCACAGATTTAAAAACTGCTGTTTCAGATTATATTCATTTCCGTGCTGTTTTCTCATTAAGTTGAGAACATTTCATGGAAACAAATTGGCCACTTCACACTTCCATGAAATTTCTAGACTACAGAAGCAAGCACTGTGCTTTCATCCTTCCATGTAAAAGTCCACTTTCAAGTACTGGCAAAGTCACTGTGGCAAAAACAGTGTTTCAGGATTAATTTTATAATTTTTGTTGTAATTTTAATTTTTTGTTGGAGCAGGTCCAGAGGAGGGCCACCAAAACGATCAGAGGGCTGGAGCACCTCTCTTGTGAGGAAAGGTTGAGGGAGTTGGGATTGTTTATCTTGGAAAAGAGAAGGCTGCGGGGAGACCTCATTGCCGCCTTCCAATACTTAGAAAGAGCTTACAGGCGGGAGGGGGACCGACTTTTTACATGGGTGGATGATGGTGGGACAAGGGGGAATGGGCTAAAACTGAAAGAGGGGAGGTTTAGGTTGGACATCAGGAAGAAATTCTTCCCTGAGAGAGTGGTGAGGCGCTGGCACAGGCTGCCCAGAGAAGTTGTGGATGCCCCATCCCTGGCTGTGTTCAAGGCCAGGCTGGATGTGTTCCTGGGCAGTTTGATCTAGTGAGCTAGTGGTTGGCAGCCCTGTCCACGGCAGGGGGGCTGGAACTAGACAATCTTTGAGGTCCCTTCCAACCCAAGCCATTCTATGATTCTATGATTATACAGTCACATACTGGAGAACCAGGCATCCTATAGTGAGGCTAGAGAAGAATATCTGTCTCCCTGGGAGGTTTTGAGGTATTCTGAAGTCTACACTGCTAACAGGATTGTCTTAAATCTTGTTTCCTTTGACAGAGATGCAAGTAGAGTTAAGAATTTAGGAGCAGGACTCCTGAAGAAAATTCTCCCAAAAGTGAAATTTATATAGGACAGTATACATAAATATTTATGTTTTATATATGTTTGCATAAGAGAGTGTTTATTCACATAAATATTCATAATATAGGCCTGTGTATATATAGAATAGTTAATAAAAACTATCATTTCTACTCTTTTTAATACCTTTGTCACTATATCTGCCTCCATCTCACAACAACACCATTCATACAGTATTTCAGAGAACAAGTTAGAAAAATAATCTGAAAAAATATTTTGGAAAATGGCTAACAATACTGATGAGGAAAAAAGAAGCCTATACAGTTTTACCGAGTTTGTAGTAATTCAATATGACATGTCAATGTAACATATTTCAGCTGTAATTTTTTCATGCCTGAGGAAAAAGAAGACCATCATTTGAGAATGACTGTCACTGCATTGCCAATATGCAATCCATACTTAATTTCTGGAACATACAAGTGGACAGCAATGTAGAGTTAAGGAAAAAAAAATTCAAAAAACACACATTTACCATCCCCTTATGAATTGTGTTCAAAACATTTATTTGAAAAAGTGGAAGATAGACAAGTCTTCATTAAGCCTACATTAAGTCTACATTAACCTATCTGTGTTTTACAGGAATTATAATATGTAGAGATGGCTGTGAAGGGAGGGAAGTTTGTGAAGATGCCAAGTGGAACTGGAATGTGTGAGAATAAGGAGTTATGAAAGAGAGATCAAAATTTATATGTCATCAGTCAATGGAAGCTAGGGAATCTTCCCAAGACCTCTTTCTTTTTGGGTTGTTCAGCAATGTAAGATTGAAGTACAGCTGGATGGGGAGTGTATCTAGAACTTGACAGTTCAAAAATTCCAATGGTACATGTGAGATCTTTAGACCCTCTAAGAAATGAAGAGTAAGATTTTGAGCCAAGGCTGATTTTCAGGTGGGGTGAAGGTCGCAAGAAATGCAATTGCTGAACGTGCAGGTGCAGAAAGTATCATCTTCAACAAATCATAAAGAGATGGGAAAAGCTTTTGGTGAATGAGTTGGCTGTGTAAGAACAGTGAGGAGAAGATAAACAAAACTTCAATGCACCTAGCTTACAGCTGCTGTGTCACAGCTTAAGGTAAAAATCAATGAAAGCTGTGTGGCTGGGCATTTTATTACCTTAGATACACTGTTTGCTTATATTCTAACCACAGACATATTTTGTTCTAATTGTTTATAGTAGTGTAAGCTGGCCACAGTGAAAATGATCATCTAACTCAGAACTGTTAAGAATGCTTCCAATAAAGTGTGTTGTAGTAATTATATATATAATTTTATGACAAGCTATTTGTGGTAAATGTATCAAAGCATTTAACAGCATTCAGAAAAGAGAGTAAGCGGATTNCAAAAAAAAAAAAAAAAAATTAATTGAAACCTTCATATATGGAAGCACCATGAGAACAGTTTCAAGTTTTGAAGTACTTATTAAAATATTTTTTAATTACGGAATATCACATAAGAATTCCAATAGCCTGTTCATAGTAGTACAGGAAATAGCACAGTACGAGATCATTCACTAATGTTACCTCACAGAAAAGGACTTAAAGTTCTGGTAACCTCTGTTGACTAAGTGTGTGTTATATATATATATATGTATATTTACTTTTAGACATTGTTTTATGCATTTCTTTGAAAATGACATGAGTGGAACAGCATGTGAGAAAGTCGGTTGTCATATGCCTTTAATACAAACGAAGAGTCACACAAACCAGGAATCCCAGTGCACACTTCTCCATCTTTCATGTGTGGTAGGGCATTTTTTTTCTTTCTCTCAACTCAGAAATATCAGCGCTTTTGTCCCTACATCCATACCTAAGCTGTTTATGTGACATGACTCTTTCCAGCCTTCACACATCTACACAACAGAGAGCTTGGGAAGAATCGGCTCAGTTAGAAAGTTGACACATTTTAGAGAAGCAGCATTGTTTTGTAGTTACGAGTTCAGGCTACACAGATTTTTATTACTAAATATTCAGGAAAAGCATGTTCGCCAAATATTTACCTGTCTGCCCAGGATTTCTTTAACTTCTCTAAAATCTATGCATCTTTGACATCCTGAAAACACCTATTTCCCAATTTTTCACTGACAATATCCTCACCTGTCACAACACTGCTGTACCATCAAAATCCACAGAGCTGAATCTCTTGACTGAAGTACTTTCCCTTCTCTGTTCCTCCTGTGAGCCATTAAATGATGAGCCAAATCTTGTCCAGGTTTATACCCTATACAGAGGCTCAGGAGAATGGCTTTGTTGTGGCCGTTCAATGCACAGACTTAAGAACTGTCTCCCTCCTACAGGAAGAACCCCACTGCTGATGTGAATGCCCTCTGAACTCTGATTTTTTCTTCTGAGTGAGCTTGCAAGGATAATTTCAGCTTCCCTCTGTAATCCCCTAAAGGAGTAGAAAATGACACTTCTTGGACTGAAAATTGTTGTCTCATTCATATTTCCTTTGGAAAAGCAGAACAAAAGTTAAAAACAATAATTTAAGGAAAAAAAATATACAAACAACAACAACAACAACCAAAACACAAGAACAGTGCACATTTTGAGTCAGACTATTTTTTCTTAGCTATAGGCCAATGCCAGTGCAAGAGTCATGATTCCTTACCTGTTTCCACATTGTTTTCTGGTGGAAATAATCCTCTTTTTCTCCATACTTTCTCTGCACTGCAGTCCAAAGTAATAAGTATCTGCTCTGTCTCTGCCTTTGCTTTCAACCTGTTTGTTTACAAGACAAAGTAATAGAGAATTACAGCTTCTCAGAGCCTGACCTCTCAGCCAGCTTTAAGGGAGATTAAGAAGGACAATTAGCAAGATGAGCCTTGATGGCAGTATGTCTCAGTGTGCATGAGAGGGAAGAAACAGCCCTTGTCTAAACCTTATTCCTGGATCTTAACTAGTTTTAACCCATGTCAGTTCCCTGCCTAGACTCTCAGGTTGATTCTTCTGTGACGAAAATTCTTATTAATGTTTCTCAGACTTAGCCTCTGCAGACCCATTACAGTTGGAAGCTTGACTGTCTTTGAATACCACAGCATATTTTATAAATTACTTTTTTTCATTTATAGAAAAACAAACAAACAAAATATTTTCTTGGTTCTATTGTTTTTTTGGCCTGTGGCTTGAGCTGTACTTCTAAGAGCTGCTTGAGAGAAAACAAGAACAGACAGCTTTTGTCAAGAAGTTATGCACTGTCAGGGAATATTTTGAGGACTGACAAATCCTCAGAAAAGTTGATAGCCACCCCTCAAATATATTAGTTTCTATCCAAAATAGATAAATTATTTCTATATTTAGTGATGTAAAGATTTCTGGTTCCATGGCATTTACAAAAAAATAAAAAAAAAGGCTTTTTTTTCAGATTATTTATTGATAAGTGGCGATGTAACCCTGCAAATCATAGGACACTATGCCGTGATGCAAGTCCTTCATTTGAGTGGTTAACTTTTGTTTCAGTAGGTTGTCATGGTTGAAAAAGGAGTTAGGGCACGTAACTTAAATGGACCAATGAGGTATTCCATACCATATACATCATGCCATGGCCCTCCCCCTGCTCTCCAGGGAAAGGGGTGTGAAAACTGTGGTTTGCGGAGCTGCTTCCGGTCCTTGGGATTTGGGCTGGTGTGTGGGTGAGAACTTGCTTTTCTGTAAGTGAATTGTTTTACTCCAAATCTTTTACATTCCTTTTGCTATTTTAGTAAAATAGTTATCTTAACTCTCGAGTTCTACCTTTTATTTTCCTCTCACTTCCCCCCGCTGATACTGGCCACTGGCAGTACGCCGGCAGCCCCGAGCTTGCTCTCCAGAGGGGGAGGGGAAAGTGAGCTACCGTTGTGAGATACTGGGGGTTAAAACCACAACATAGGTGCAGAATAAATCCCCTGTCTCTTAATAATATTTGTAACTCTTATTTTGCAGTATTTAGCAAGATTCATTTAAGAGTTTATATTTGGCATTAACTGCAACTGCATTCTACTTTTATTTCTTTGATCTTGATACTTGAATACCAATATGTAAGTCAATTTTTTCCATTCATAAAGCAAAACATACATGAAAACAGAGAAGTTCTTAGGAATAATTTTCTGATTCTTACTATGTTAAGAAAACAGCTGACCAATCATACCCTTCTGCAGCATCTGTTTCACACATACATGGATAAACCTAACAGGACTTATAAAATGACAGACAGCTTCCAAAGTGTTAGTTTCAAACCATAAAAAAATCCATGCATTGCAAGGAATCAATCAGTGAAGCGCTACTTTGGCTTCGAAGGAGACTGAATAAGGGCTAGGCTCTGAAATTATTCCTGCCACCAGATGCTATTTGTCTGCTTCTGTGCTCTAATTGCTATCAATAATTAAACACAGGTCTCTGATTCATATGCATAGAGGCAGAGATTCTTAAATTAAACATTTTAAACTCATTATAGTACATTTTATATCTTCAGCTAAACACTGCACTCAGACTGATTATGAATAAATATACTGATACTAAATTACATATTGATTCCATAAAAACAATGGATACCCAGAACAAATAAGAAGATTCCTGGTAAATAGAGGGAATATTTTAATGTCAGATGATTAACAGAAACCAGCCTATATTTATTTATATATGTTACATTAGGTTGCTGGCATGTTGTGCCAGAGGTGGCACCCCAAAGTTGACTGGCAGGAAACAGAACATAATTTCCATCAATTTGGAAAACAACAAACATAGGCAATGTGTTATACTCAAGTTTGTGTGACAGTCACTTGAGAAACTGAGTTTTAATGTAAGTGAACTTGCGGATGTTAACCAGTCTACGATGGACACGATCTTTTCCAAAACTATGTCCCCAAGGTGTTTCTCACTCTTCTTAATAGAATACAGCTTGCGATACGTCTGGAGGAAACAAACAAACAAACAATACACTCTGATCCTACCCACCTTCACCTCTCGGCAAGATCTATAATTTGATGACACTCTTTGCTTATCATGATTGCCATTACTCATACACTATTCTGCCCAAATATTTGTCAGACTTCCAGACAGAGGTATGATCATGAGCCATCTCTGGTGATTCATTCTTTCCACTACAGCCAAAGAGGACAGCCAGTACCACCTCTAATATTAGATTAACAAAGTACATATTCTCTGGTGTCTGATGCTACTGTTCAGACATCCTCCATTTGCTCAGCCAGGATCTTTGGGGCTGCTCTCCCAAATCCTACGAGTTTATTTCTGTGACTTCTGCTCAGTTGGAAAAAAGTTCAAACCTCTCACGTGTCCAAAGCAAATCCTCATTTGAAATCTGCAACTGCATGTTAATTTTATTCACCGTTGCATAACTCCCATTTTTCCTTCACTGAGTTCCCACTGAATAACTCTGGGAATACGAAAATCAGAGGAATAGAGTGTCTGTTGGACAAAGGTTTCTGAGGGACAATGAATTCACTTAGACTTTGAAAAGGCCAATTGTTTATGCAGAACAATTTCTGATTTTACAGCAGTTTCAGTATATCGTGCTGTGGGATGGAGATCATTAGATGACTTTCATTCTGCGACACTGGAAAAAGAACTTCAAAAAATGTTATCATATAAAGCCCTCTTCCTTAACACACTCTTAGTCATTTAAACTCATTTTCCACAGGTTTTGTTATCAGAAGGGAAAATCCCGTCTTCTGAAAAATGAATTTAGATCAGAGGACAACTAATGTAAATCAGCAGTTGCTTCTCTGGCTAAGTGCACTTATGAAAGAAACCATTGTTTCTCAGCATATGAGATAATTTAACTTTATTGCTTAACACAGTATGAGTGTTAACGTAACTATCTAATGTCATTTGTCATTTTAGATGCTCTAAGGTTTAAGCATATGCATCCAGCTGCACTCCAAAGGGGTCTGGGTCTCTCCCAGGTCCAATGTCATATTTAGAAGTCCAACTGAATGTCTCAGATATCCTAGGATGTTACAAATGATGTTTATGTTTAGGCAAGCTGACTTATTGACACTTGTCACTGACAGTTTACCTGTTGCTAGTATAGTCCTATAAGGGTTAATATTGTAAACTATTTGGTACAACAAAATGCCCCAAATTAGCATGTGTCATGTAATATTCAATAAATCTAGAAATCTTCAATTAGCTCTTGTACATTTTTGTGCTGTAGTTGGACACTTTCATTTTGTCAGACACTTCAGGAGGAGGAACATGCAATAGATGATGAAATATGTTTTATGGTGAAATATGTTTTATGGTGAAATACGTCTTCATGGTTTTCCACAGGTATTCCATGTCATGACATCATGTAATAAGCTGACACAGGTGGGAGGGACGCACAAGGTTGGAGACCCTATCTTCTTCTGAATCCACATATTTTCCCATTTTTGTTATATTTGTTGCTCTCAATTCCTTTCATAGTGTGTTATCTTACATTCCTTTGCTGTTTTAAGTAAACTAGTTATCTTTCACCTGAATCACACCTCCTCCTTTCTCAGTCTTCTACCCAGCCTCTGTGTGGGGGAGGTGTGGCAGGGGGCTAGGCCCTGTCATGGAGCAATCTTTAGTTAATCCATGACATCCTAACACAGTCAGAAGATCCTTTCAGAATAGTATTAAAGTTGCAGTCTTAAAGCACAATAGGCTGCTGTAAAAGTATATTAAATGCTGGAATGTTTTCTGTTGAAGAACACAGTCTGGTAGTCTATGGCTCTGTAATATTTTTATCATACTAAAAAACTTTTGAATTGCATGCTAGACTTTCTGACAAGCTGATATTATTGGCTGGAACAACTTGGTTACCTGTTATAAAACTCAGCTGACATTAATCATTTTAAGATCTTGCTTACAGCTGCTCCTGATACAAGCTCATCACTCTGTGGGCTGAAAAACTTTGTGTACATATCCTGCTTTGTGCATAGACTGTACACATAGCCAGACTATACTAAAATGCTGTTGAAACAGTCTGACCAAAACAGCTCATATACTCTGTGTATTAGGAACCAGAGAGAAATAGACTCCCACAAATACTACAGCTAAAGTCATAAAAATGCAAGCATTTTCTTTATCACAGATAGGTGTTCTAATACAAACTACAAAACATTTGGGAAGGTGATGGCCTGAGTGGAAAAATTGCATGACCAACCTTAACTCAGTCCCTCCCTGGGACTTGATGTTCTATGAAGTCCCTATCTCTTTCAGAAAAACTGATATATCCTAAGGATCAGGCTCACAAAATAATTCAGACTGTTTTTTATAGGACTCTATCTCATTTATTGGAAACATTGAAGGGAAAAAAAGTGGATATTGGGAGACTGGAAGGGGAAAACAATATAATCTGAAAATTGAATGAATCTTGTTTGCAGTAGATCGGTGATTAATTAACTACAAAACACTTAATTTAGGATCAGAAAGTAAGCTCACACTTTCACAGACCTTTAAAAAATCATAGAAGGAAGAAACTTCAGTGAACAGATTTCAAGCACATTGGACATATCCTTGGTCAAAAATCCACTTGGAGATAAGTCATATTTGAGGTGTAAAATCCTTTCGTATAGCAAGGAACAAAATCTGTCCTTTTCTCCTCTTGTGTTTAGGACATCCATAGCGTTAGCACAATGTTGAATTTTGTAATTTCTGAAATGAGATGAGTTTA